>JBBBDQ010000283.1:1255000-1572500 GCA_037127315.1 Ascarosepion bandense
TGTGTGTATATATAAGTTTTGCTTGTAAGTCTGTGTACATGTGTATACATTAGTCTATATATATATATATATATATATATATATGTATGTATGTATGTACATTTAAATGCATATGTGTTACATGTGTGTGTGTGTATATCTATGCCTGTGTGGATATGTATCTTGATTTTGCCATTGACATGTTTCTCCAATTGTTACACTTGACAAATGAAAAGTTAACTTTCCCTCCTCTACCATTTATGACTTCAACTTTATAACACACAGAGCAAAAAGGTTTTTCTGGGTCATGCCATTTGATTTCCTGTTTTTTGAATGTTCTGATAAAATTAAACCATTTATAATTTGTGATCTGATGAGATGGGTACCAAGCAGTTACCTGTCAAAATAAATTATAGTTTATAACCACCTTAGATGGAGTGTTGAGTTTTTCCTTTATGTATATTATATTGCATTGTACCCATTGAACTCTCTGTATGAATCTATCTCTTTAATAATCCATATTAAATAGATCTATTTGGATTATTTTCTCCATTTATGGATTTGACATCCTCACACACACAGAAAATTAATGTGGAGAAACTTGTCACTTCAGTATTTCAGTCATGCTGACTTCAAAGTTTAATGTGGGCTTTATTCTAATAGAATTAATATAGAGAAGCTTTTCACTTAGTAGAGCCATGTTGTTTTAGTCATGCTGACTTTAAAAAGCAAATGACCCTGAAGAGTGACAACATTACAATAATCAAGCACTTTGTGACAAAAAATATCTGCTTGAGTAAGATATCTTTCCACTAGTAAATTACTAAAAAAACAAAACAAAACAAAACAAAAAAAAAAAAACAGCACCACTAATTCTGACACTAAACATCATTACAATTTAATATATGTATGTATATATTGCTTACTGGTGCACCCCCTATACATAAATTTACTTGGGCTACAAAATTAGCAACTAGGTCCCACCCTTTTACTGTGAAACCAATAAATTGTAAATGCAAATTCTACTCCAGCAGCTTCTTTTCTCGCACTTCCTGCCTGTGGAATTCCCTTCCATTTACTTGTTTCCCAGACAGCTATAATCTGCAAGAATTTAAATGTAAAGTCAATAGTCATTTATCTCACTAACCTGCATCCTCTCTCATGCTCCTTTCTCCATCCACTCCACTCATCAGTATTCTCATCCTTCTCTTATCCACTTCCTGACACTCCCTATAACCTGTCACTCTTTTTCATAACTTTCCTCCTATGTAATCCCCTGCAAAACAGTGGCAGTAAAATGCCATGCTTGGGCGATATGATTATAAAAAAATGTATATACATGTTATACAATAAATCACAAGGTGAATTTTCCATATATAAAAGAAATAAACAGAGGCAAGTGAACAACTTTTAAGTACCTTGATACTAGGATTCAGTTGAGTGATAAGGAGATGGAGATTAGATTTGGACAAGCCTGGGGTACACTAAACAAAATAGAAAGGGTATAAAAATCAAATACCCCAAAAACATCTGAAGTTTTTTTCAAGCCACAGTGGAAAACATGCTGTTTCACACTGCTGAAAGTTGAGCTTTAATCACGAAGATGAGTGATAGCCTTGAGAGAACAGATATAATGATGCATAGTTTTATACTTGGTTCATCATAGAAAGAACAAAAAAGAAGAGCAATAACCTCTATTGAAAACAATTGTATGTGACAGAATCACTACAGATTAAAACATAGCACATCTGGAGGGGGTAAAAGAAGACACTGAAACATCTCGAGGGGGGTAACAGAAGACACTGGAACATCTCGAGGGGGGTAACAGAAGACACTGGAACATCTCGAGGGGGGTAACAGAAGACACTGGAACATCTCGAGGGGGGTAACAGAAGACACTGGAACATCTCGAGGGGGGTAACAGAAGACACTGGAACATCTCGAGGGGGGTAACAGAAGACACTGGAACATCTCGAGGGGGGTAACAGAAGACACTGGAACATCTCGAGGGGGGTAACAGAAGACACTGGAACATCTCGAGGGGGGTAACAGAAGACACTGGAACATCTCGAGGGGGGTAACAGAAGACACTGGAACATCTCGAGGGGGGTAACAGAAGACACTGGAACATCTCGAGGGGGGTAACAGAAGACACTGGAACATCTCGAGGGGGGTAACAGAAGACACTGGAACATCTCGAGGGGGGTAACAGAAGACACTGGAACATCTCGAGGGGGGTAACAGAAGACACTGGAACATCTCGAGGGGGGTAACAGAAGACACTGGAACATCTCGAGGGGGGTAACAGAAGACACTGGAACATCTCGAGGGGGGTAACAGAAGACACTGGAACATCTCGAGGGGGGGAAAGGAGACACTGGAACATCTCGAGGGGGGGGAAAGGAGACACTGGAACATCTCGAGGGGGGGGAAAGGAGACACTGGAACATCTCGAGGGGGGGGAAAGGAGACACTGGAACATCTCGAGGGGGGGGAAAGGAGACACTGGAACATCTCGAGGGGGGGGAAAGGAGACACTGGAACATCTCGAGGGGGGGAAAGGAGACACTGGAACATCTCGAGGGGTAAAAGGAGACATTAGCACATCTGGATGGGTAAAAGGAGACATTAGCACATCTGGATGGGTAAAAGGAGACATTAGCACATCTGGATGGGTAAAAGGAGACATTAGCACATCTGGATGGGTAAAAGGAGATATTAGCACATCCAGAGTGGAGGGAAAGAAAATATTAACTCATTTTGAGAAGAAAGAATTTGTTAAGCAAAGTATTCTTGTCAGAGTCTAAACATGGAAAATAAGAGAGAGGGATACTAACACAGATAAGGATCAGCTAAGAAATGATACTGGGTAAGTGAAGAATGGTGTTTGATTTACTCAAAATAATTAAGCTGATATTAAACTATCCAGCAGAATGGAACGTAAAAAAAATTATTTGGCCTAAGCAGCATTTTGAAGGTCAGACAGCAAGGCAACATGGCTACCTAACATCAAGATTTAAAATAAGTAAATAACTTCACTCTCACCTGCATTACTTCCTGTCTTTTAACAGCTGACCTATGCTTCCTTTCTTGTCAATGAGTGAGGTATTGGTGGGTTGCTGGAAGATATATTTGAAATTACTTTTTTCTTTACAGAAACTTTACTCTCCTTCTAAACACTTACATTTGGAGACATGCACACACACAGTTGTCAAAAGGCACATGCACACATCTGATTCACTAACAGAAGAGATTACACATTTAAAAACTAATCGAAAACAAACTTGTGACCCAAAGGTTACAAACTAAGAGAAGTATGTCACTTACTTTTATAAATAAATCTTTCCTTCCTCTCATGATTTGACAATTTCATTTAAATGAAAGCAACCTGCTTGGCTTCCAGTTTTGTCAAGCCATCTGACACTGAGGTCTTTGGCTCTCTCTACTTCCTATGTAAACAATTACTGTTGACATTATCTAAGCTATACATGTATGTTAAACTGGTATTAAATGATAGATTAATAGTGAGATACAAGGTGTGATACTCAAAAGTTAAGAAAACTTCCTAAATTAGCGTCCTAAAATTGAAAGTAAAAGTTTTTATGTGACACTGCCATATCATATGTGGTTGGGAATATAGCTTAAAAGGGTATTTATTGACACCTGTCATTATTTGATAGTCGGTCAAGAAGTGCCTACAATGTCAGTTTTCATGGATTTCTTGGCACCAATATACTAATGTTGGCCTATTTACCTGCAAATCAAATTTTATATTTTCAGTAAGTGAAAGTTGTTTTTTTTCTCTTAGTATTAAATAGAATAATGCATATAGCTTGTATTGGTTGCTTTTGGTGTTACATCCTGCAGCCTTTATTAAAATATTTTAAAGATATTTAAACTTCTGTACATATTTAAAACAGAATTCAAAATTCCAATCACTTGGAGGAGGTTGGTGTGTATAATAGCCGAAATGTTGGGAATATGACAACAAAGATGAGGACAACAGTCTGAATAATGCAAATATTTAATGAAGTTGAGAATTCTTTTTCTGAAATTTTTGGGACCGGATGTGATTTAGTTTTCAGATTTTTTTTTAATTTTAAAATACAGGCTATTTAATTTGTATATAGCAACTATAAAATGGGAATCCAAGCATAATCACAATATCCCTTTAAATTTTATAACACAGCTTATACTTTGAAGGTAGCTTTAGATAAAATTTAATAATTTTTGTGTACATACAGATATAGTAAATGACACCAGTCATGTAATGCTCATATAGATTTTTAAGTTGTGTCTTGTACTTTCTGTAGATGTACAAAAAACATAACCATTACTTACAAAAAAGGTATATAAATGCAACACCAAACACTACTTCTCATCAGGTGTGAGAAACTGAAGGGAGAGGGTACATCACCAATGACATCACTGTGAGGGTAAGAAAGAAAATTCGGTAAACTATCAGTCTCTACCAATGATGTCTTGTTTTGATTAAAATGATACAATACATAACCGTTACAGTATTTGTATAAAAAAAAATATAGATCCTGATTATAGTTAAATGTAGTGAAAACTGGAAAAAAAATCAGCATTTTATTTGTAACGCTGCAACACAATCATGCTATGGGTAGCTATGTTGCTTTCTGAAATTTTCCATTTTTGGCAAGTCGTATCAGCAACTGAAAAACTTTCAGATTTTGGAGGTTTTCAGTTTCTGGAATTTCAGATAAAGAATACTCAACCTGTATTGATATTTCCGATTCATAGTCTGCATATTGCGCTTTTTCTTTTTCCGACAACCATACTTTACATTTTCTTAGCTGACAGACCCTTCTTGTCGCTTTTCTTCATTATCCTGTCTACGAAGTCCTGTGGTTTTCTTTCTGTATCTGCCACCAACACAGTGTCATCTGCATATTGTATATTGTTACGACCACCAATGAAAAATCTAGATAAGTCCTCTAGCTCTTTTACAATAGCCTCACAGTAGAGGTTGAACAAATCTGGTAAGACACATACTTCTATTTTTTCTATCCATATTTAGGCAAGAGAAATGATATCATGGAAGTTAGAAAGTTTTAGAAATTTAACAAGTATTAATGGTTTTTCCCTTTTTCATACAAAGTCACTGAGGAACATGCTTGTAGAAAATTAATATTTGATAAACAAATAAACAAACATTACCAGGAGTGAAGTTAGTTTTTTTTTTTTTTTAATCATATCATCCCGAGCAAGGCAGTAACACCACTGAAGTGCAGGGGGCTACGTAAAAGTGAAAAGATTGGAAAGAGAAAGCCGGGAACCACATCCTAAACAGGGAACAAGGGATGAGCCTCTTCACCTGTTCAATAGACGTGGGTGGAGTGTGAACCAGGCAAGGGGAAAAGAAAAGTCTTTTTGACACTCCATTTTTTGTGGGCACAAAGGTCCAAGTTTGCTATTCATTGTATTGGTTACATTTTTGTTTTTATAAAAGAAGATAAGCTGAACCAAAGAGGCATATTTTCTAACTTGGGGTCAACAATGTAGACAACATGGCTACTGATAGGGCACTTGGAACCAGTTTTTAAATTGGAAATGTTAATATTCTCCCAAAAGTAGGAATTTGCTTTAATATTCAGACCATTTATTTCTCTTGGGATGTTTAAAAATAAAATAAAACAATAATTAGAATTATTGGCTTTCTTTCTGGGGGATAGAATAATTGTTTTTCCTTGTTTTTTTTTGTTTTTTTTCAGACCTTCAAAGGGGAAATTAATTAAAAAAAAAATCAATTTCCCCTTTACCATACAACAACCCATAACAAAAAAGTATTTATCAATCAATACAGACGGATAAAACAAGTCAAACCCACTCCATTAACTCTTACATCAACTTGCTGGCCCCTGGCCATATTCAAACAAAGGGGACTCAGTTGAAAGAGCAATAGAGAGAGAAGGGTATAAATATTCTGTGTCATCAGATTCATTTCATGAGGCACCATTTTGCTGCCTGTGTACAATGAGTGCAAGTATAGAAAAAAAAAAAAAAAAAAAAGGCAATCAGTGTAACAGTATTTAAATTTAGGGTACTTACCAGTTCACAATTATTAACAAGACCATTTTCAGACCAATTTCTTTTTTTAAAAATTTCTCCTCAAGCAAGGTAACAAAACCACTAAGATGCAAGGGGTCACTTAATGTGAGTTAATATGAACAAAAGAAAACATTAACGAGAGAGAATATTAAAAACTATTAAGAAGAGAGGAGATAATGGTTGACATAGCATTGAAATATTTGAAGATCAAAATCAACTTGAAAGCAAAATATCAGAAAAGAGTTCCATAAGCAAGAAGCATGAGAAAAGAAACTTAGTATAGAACTTATGGTTACATCTAACCATTTTAACTGCAAAATGAGGAGACCTAGCTGCCATTCTAGTCAGTCAGTTAATATCTATACATGATACACACTTTTTTTTTTTTTTTTTTTTTTTTAATCATTTCACCCCGAGCAAGGCAGAAACGCCACTGATGTGCAGGGGGTTACATAAATGTAGAAAGATTAATTAGAAAAGAGTGAGGAGTACAAGCTAGTTAGAAAGGAACAATAGAAAACTGAGAAAGCAGGTGCAATGACAGGTACATGGGCGGAGAGAAAGGGAAGGTTATACAGGGGAGGGGAGAGAGCTAGAGGCCAGTGGTTAGTAGGTGAGTATTAACTTTGCTTTTAAATTTCTGGAGGTCGTAGCCGTCAGGAAAGCAAGAATACGGGAGTGAGTTCCACAGGCGGGAAGTGCGAGAGAGGAAGCTGCTGGAGTAGAATTGTCGTCTGCGTTTGGCTAACCTGACTGTGAATGGGTGGGACCCAGTTGCCAGTCTGGTTGAACGGGTAAACACCTGTTGAGGAGGCATCAGTGACTTAAGCTCATCCGAGCAGAAGCCATGAAGGTATTTATAGAAGAGACAGAGGGAGGCCACATTTCGACGATGGGAAAGTGGCTGCAGACGAGTCGCCAGATCAGAACCTATCACATTACAGACTCTCCTTTGGAGCTTGTCGAGAACACTGAGGAGAACGGCAGGGGCACCTGACCATAAATGGCAGCAGTACTCCATGCACGGACGGATGGTTGACTTGTATATATGCAGGATGGATTCAGGTGGAAAAAACATCCTGGATCGACATAGTGACCCAATCTTCTTAGCAGTAGATTTTGCTATGGATTCAATATAGTGCTTCCATTTGAGGTCTGAGGACAGGGTAAGTCCGAGGAGGCGTAGTGTATTACTCTCCGGGAGAATCATCTGGTCCATGCTTATGGGAGGCAGAAGAGGTTGCCTGTAATGGTTGACAGACAACAGCTTGGTCTTCGAGGAATTGAAGTTGACAAGCCACTTCTTGCCCCAGTTCACCACAGAGTGTAGATCCCGCTCAAGGTCAGCAGCGAGATTTTGTCTGTCCGCCACGACAGGTTTCTTACTGGAGCGGGAGTATATTGTAGTGTCATCTGCGTAGATGCCTACTTGGGACCTGATCTCATCTGGGAGGTCGTTGATGAAAATAAGGAAGAGCGTTGGGCCCAGGATAGAGCCTTGTGGGACACCAGCATTCGTGCTGTAGGACGAAGAGGCACGCCCATTCAGAACGACCTTCATTTTGCGGTTATTTAAGAAAGATTGGATTAGGTCAAGCAGGCGACCGGTAATACCATAACCGCGTAGTTTGCATAGGAGGCCAGGGTGCCAAACCCTGTCGAAAGCCTTGGAGATATCCAGAGCAACCGCGCGAGCCTCGTCAGACTCATCAAGGGCCTGTAGCATGTACTCCGTTACAGTAGTTAGCAGGTCGGCTGTGGACCTGTCAAATCGGAATCCATATTGCCTGTCGGAGAACAGTTTGTGGGCGGTGAGATGATGAACTATTTCAGCATTTATTATAGCCTCGAACACTTTCCCGAATATTGGTAGAAGACTGATCGGGCGATAGTTGGATGGGTCCGAGGGTTCACCACAGTTCTTAAAGACAGGAACGACTGAGGAGAATTTCCAGCTTGGGCGATCATTAGTCTTTCAAGACATGAATGACTAGGCAGAAGGTAGACATTACTTTCTGCAGTAGACTGGTTGCCAATCAAGGCTATAGAACTTAATCTGTCCTGTTATTCAACTCACAGCTTAGATAGATTAATACTCTTCCAAAGGGTATTTGTACATGTGAAGGAAATTAATTCAACCGGAATTTGAAATTGGCTCTCCAATTTCTCATTACAAGCTGATATCCATTGCACCACAAACTACATGTAAATTCATAAAGTTTAGATACTGAAGAGCACCTAGACTTTATGAATTTATATATATATATTGCTCTATGTCGATGGCCCAATTGAGAGTTTTATACATTATGTAATCATCAGGTGCGTATTACAAGCTGACTGTGTATTAGATTTATACATAAAATAGCTCTGTTCATACTATATTGAGTCCTGTTTTAATAACATCTGAACAATATATATATATATATATATATATATATATATATATATATATATACACACACACACACACTATATTTTCTTGTTCATAATATGAGTTGAGTATAATACAACAGTCTGTTTCTGAAATTAAAAATAAAGTTGCACCATATTATCCATTAACTACCAATGTCATGCATATATTTCACCAAAAATATTTAATTTTTCACAGTATTAAAGAATTGAAATGAATCTGATGTTTCTTATTTTCTCTATTACAAATCCTAACTTTCAAATTTTTTCAGGGCAAAGGTGCTAACTCAGTAATATGTATATTTAAGGTATTAACTAATCTATCCTAGTCTTCTGTTTGATATAACTATATATAAATAAACTATGAAAATCAGAAATACTGATTTTATTAAGAATGGAGAAAGAAAACTTTATAAACAAACAAGAAAATCAAAATATAAACAAGTATTATCTTGTGAGTAAAACTGTTCTAATATTAAAGATATGTCAACAAATGGAGGAAAAAGAAATAACCTCAAAGCAAATGAATTATTGCCCCATTTTTAAAGCATAAAAAAAAAACTACTAAAACGTGCATAATTTATAAAATAGTTGGGCCTTTGTTGTAACATTATCTAAACAGGACAGATTTGTATTGACTTAATTTTTTTCTTTTAATCAATTTTGGTGAATTTCATGTCTTTCAGACAAAGGATATTCAATTATGCTGATTCCCAAAGAATAAATATTGCTGACATATCAAATAACTTTTGTAAACAATTGTTATCAACACCTGACTATAATGGGTTTTATTATCTATTGAGCTGATTGTATTTGCAATCTTGCTGTTTCAAAAAAAAAAAAGTTTTCAAGTAGAGTAAATATTTCTGAAAATATGTACTTGCGTATTATACAAAAGCCATTTTTTGTTTTTAAATTTCATTCAAATTTTCATCTATGCACAAGAAAATAAGGTGTGTGCATATATATATATATATATATATACATACATATGTGTGTGTGTGTGTGTGTGTGTGTGTGTGTGTTTAATTGTGATAGTATTTAGCACCAAGGTTGTTATTTTTCAGTGATTATTACTGATAAAATGTATTTTGGCAATATATAGATTGAGTGTTGATGGTTACAAAGAGTTTATCTCTTTAATAGAGCAGATTCATGCTGACTTCAAAATTTCGTTAAGACACCATTATGATGCTGACTCATCAGGGTTATTTGACAAACAGCCCTGATGAGGGAAAGCATCATAATGGCGTCCTTGTGAAACTTCATACTCGGCATAAATCTGCTCTATTAAAGAGATAAACTCTTTATGACTATATGTGTGTGTGTGTATATATATATATATATATATATATATATATATATATATATGCACCCACATACACAGGGTGTGATGGATAAATTCTTATCTAAATTTTGCAAAAGTGGAAATAACACTAAGACCACATTTAAAATGAGAAATTTACCAAAATTACACGAAAAAAATATCGCCATTGGCTTCAAACACGGCCTCCAGATTACTTAAGAATCTCTTGTATTTCTTGTAGATGGTCTGCTCGTTTAAGTTAGTGAATGCTGTCATAATCCTTGCCTTCAGTTCATCTTTGGTATTACAAGAAGTTTTGTTGGTTTCTCACTCAACTGCACCCCACACATAATCAAGAGAGTTACAGTCTGGCCAGATGTAAGGGGTGATGTGGTTGCAGAAATTGTCTGACAGCCATGACTGGGTTCTCCTGCTTGTGTGGCATGGTGCAAAGTTCTATTATCAGACGGTTTTCCAGTAGCCACTCTTTTGACCCAGGGCGGTAATATCTCCCCAAGGAACTTGATGTAGGCTTTCATGTTGAGTCTGAGGCCCTCATCAATAAAATCTGGAGTTCTTTTCTAATCAGAATAAGAGAGATTTCCAATCTACTGTACCTATGTAATCACCATCAGACGTCTCTCTTTCTAAATACTCTGCCCTGTTCTTAGAATAATACCCAAACACCCTGAAATTCTTGCCCTGTTCTTAGAATAATACCCAAACACCCTGAAATGTTCTTAGAATAATACCCAAACACCCTGAAATGTTCTTAGAATAATACCCAAACACCCTGAAATGTTCTTAGAATAATATCCAAACACCCTGAAATGTTCTTAGAATAATATCCCAAACACCCTGAAATGTTCTTAGAATAATACCCAAACACCCTGAAATGTTCTTAGAATAATACCCAAACAACCCTGAAATGTTCTTAGAATAATACCCAAACACCCTGAAATGTTCTTAGAATAATACCCAAACACCCTGAAATGTTTATATTAGAGCTTCTAGGGTGAATGCTATTGTTCAAGCTTTTTATATAACAATACACTGTCACCTTATATAATATAATATGATAGTGTGTTGTTATATAAAAACCTTGAAAGATGGTCTAGCAATCTGCTTTTCATGACAGTCTTGTGAAAATATTACAATTCGGATTTCAGTTTTATTAGCTATATTTCATTTTATTATCTCCTTGTATGTATTGTCATAAGCAATAAGAATCACTCAGTCGCAAAACATACTGTGATCTTCTGACAGAAAGATTACACCTCATAGTTAATTATATTTATTCAATTTTTACTTTATTCAATATTTAGAAAAGTAATCTTCAAATAAGTCAATCATGATCTACTGTCTTCCTGATTACTCTTTTTGTTCCCGCTCATTAGTAATGCTTCTGTTTCTAATTCTTCCACATTCAGTACCCCCTTCTATCTTAGTGGCTTTAATGCCTTGCATGGAGTGAAATTGATAAAAAAGTAAAAGTGAGATAGATAGAAAATTTGATGTTGAACAAGAGTATCATTGATGTACACATTATGAGATAAAGACAAACTGTCATTATATTATAATATAACAATACATTGACAAAATGAATCATTCTTTTCACAAAGCATTTAAAAGCATCATCATTTTTATTTGAAAGTTTGAAGATGCAATTATTTAAGTATATATTTGCTTTCTATTGAAAGGAGAAATACAGAACACAGATTTTAGTAACAACTTTTTTTTGTTATATATATATATATATATATATATAACAAATACATTGTATTGTTGAGAAATTGAGTGTATGTACAAAAAATTAAAAAAGAAACATCATAGACATGCGAGTAAGGCCGACCCAATTTTGCTGTACCCGAATGCAACGCTTCTTAATCAACTGTCCAAAAGCTGCATCGTCTGAATTTATGAAATTTTGCCTCATCCTCCACATTAACCTGATATCTCTCCTACTTATACTTATTTAAATATTTCAAGCTTTTCATTAGCAATACAACATTCTGCAATAAGGAAGAGGCAATCGAAGCATTTGAATTGTTTATTATATCAAAGAATGAGAATTTTTGTAAAAATGGAATTTAGAGGTACATTTGAGAACAGTCATTCATCAACATGGTGCCTATTTCAACTAAATAAATTAGTTATTTAACATTTCAAAAGTATTTTATTCATTTTCTATAACATGTGTCATTTCATGCGTGGCAACCTAGTAGATCACCATCTCATTCATGGTACCCTTGATTCCACATCAACATTGATGTAAAAAAAAAAAAAAAAAAAAAAAAAAATGAAAAAATAAATAATTTTTTTGCTTTATTATTTTAGGAGTAGAAATTCCTTTATACTTTTTCTTCACTTTTTTTTTTTATGTACCATGACATCTCAAGAACAGGTGATTATGGCTCTTCATAATTTCCTGTCCTTTGTTGCTCTTAATAAATTTTTTTTTTATATATTTCTCCCAAATCCTGTTCCACCATCCATTTACTTAAACTCATTTTCAACTATGTCTCTTGCTCTCAATCTGTAACATTCATTTTAGCTTCATATTTTATCACAAAACCTGTAACTAATTAGGATTGTAGGGGCACTATATGTCTTACAGCCATAGTAGCAGGGGTGTTTCCTGGACAACATATTCCGAGGGAACCTAACTGTTTCTAGGCTGGTTTGAAGTCTTAGTTTTCCTTCATCTAGACTAGTCACCACCAAAAGCTCTAGGACCCAGTCTGTTCTGCTATTTTACCCATAGATAGGGGGAGAAAAATTGACATGCCTTTCCCAAGGGTATTAGCATATAAGTGAATGAAATGGACTGGCTGGAATTTGAACTCAATTACACAATCTGAGCCACTAACCATTACTCTACCATAATTTCTAGATCTTGTTACACCTTATGCAATTTCTACTTTCCTTAACTAGATGTGTCTATTCAAATAATGAGGAAACCTTCATAAATAATACATGCAATAATAAACACATTAAAAATAAGTTGATATCATCAAGTTGTAATCACAGATCTCTTATGCAGCTAGGCACCTGACCAGCTTCCTCCATATTTCTCAGTTGTGGGCCAATCTCAGAATCTCTGTAAATGATCTTCCATTTTACTTAGTGATGTTGTCAGTCTATTTTTTCCTCTCTCTACCTATTATTTTGCCTCAGATGTTAACTTGTAAGATGGCATTGTCTCTTTTGACATACCATTTCAACTTTCATGATTGTGGTTATGAAGTCTTCCAATTGACTTGTTTCTCATCATTGATGACATCGTTAAATAGAAGGATGTGTTTGATGACCAGTTGCAAGACCATTGATATTTGGGGAGATTTAGTTGTAAGTCACCACAATTCATTTATCAATATCCTTTTGAACCTCAAGGCATTAACAACCTGCAGTGATCAATATTGAACACTTTAGAGAGCCCTGCAATATGACATAATTTATCACAATTGTATCAACATCATTTAAAAAGTTGCCTGAATATCTACATAGTAATATTAATTTTGGAAAAGATTTGCATTTTCAATTAACATTAAGGCAAATTACAAAGAATATTTACAATGTATAATGATTGTTGGTGAAGTCATACATTTGTAAAAAAAAAAAAAGTCATCATTAGAGGTTTTGGGCCTCATCTACTCAGTTTTATTAATAATTGATCTTGGAGAATTACAATAGACTGATTATGGGTAGAAACTTTATATTTAAAGATGTTTTTTTTTGTTTTTGATAATGTTAATTTTCTGACAGGTTGGCCAGCTTCCAAAAATATTTATATTAAAAAGGGATTTGATTTTTGGTCCAAACTTCAAAGCTGCTGAACATACAAGTTTATATTTGAAGCGTTTGGAATTAGAAGGTAATTTGTGCCACAAAATACAGGATGAGAAAATCCTGTTTAAAGTTTGTTGACTTTCAAAATGCCATAACTTTTGATCAATTTGAGATAATCCACTCATTTCTTTTTAAAGGAATGTAAAAGTATCTACTTTAACATACACTTACAACAGGAAATCTGTGTGGCATTTTAAAGTAAAAGCTTTATACACTTATAATGCAAACAGAGCACAATTTTGGCTCAACAAAATAGTGACATTATGCTCCCAAAGCCAGATAAAAGGTTTAAAATATATTTAATGGCAAACACAAGCTTGCACATAAAACAATGAATTTTCATGAAACAAAAAATATTTAGAAAGGAAAAAATGAATAATCTTACATGTTATCATAAAGGTAATCATTATGCAGTGTTACTAGTTAGATAACAGTCATAATGAGTAAACAAAAATATTAATAGTATAAAAAAAAGACACAACCAGGATGTGGCAGAAGGTACCTTCTACACCAACACTTGGCATGAGCCTGTACAGTCAGGCAGGAGCATATTGGACATCATCATAAACTATAAGAATTTAGACCTTGTAGTGAATACCTGCTGATACAGTCAAGTTGCTTTCCAAATCGAGGAAGATTTGGGGAACACAGTTATTGGTTAACTGATTTTCACATACATGGCAGAAAGTACTTTCTTGTACTGAAGGCCTCATTTATTTTCACTTTACTACTTTTTACAATATATAACAATTCCATATCATTAAATGTATAAGAACCTTCAACAATTTAAAAGTCTCACACCAATGTAGGTGCTTTGCTCATTTCCAAAGAAAACAAGTACACCAGTGGAACTCTTAATTTCTGATAATTTTTTATATAGTCCAAAAGCATCTCTGAGCCCTTGTGGTAAGTCTCTTGCTGCTTTATTGCTAATTCTACAGAAAGTGATCAGATCCCACCAATTCAAAACTGAAGGCAGTGTCATCAGCAAAAAGAGAAATCTAAAATGACAACTACAGGTTGGAGATACTAAAATCAAGCAGGTGCAGAAATTTAAATACCTAAGAAGCATGCTGACAGAGGGTGGAAAGTGTCACACTGAGATTCGAAGATGCATTGGCATGGTCAAGGACACATTTCAAAAGCCAAGCACAGGAAAATTATATTGGAAACAAAGAAAAAAGTACTGGACTGTTATGAGCTCTGTCCTCCTATATAGCAGCGAATGCTGGATGATCTCAAAGATGAAAAAGAGACTCGAAGCAACAGACATGTGGTTCTACATATGGATGCTGAGAATACCATGGTCCAAACACGTGAGTGATGACTAGGTTTTGGAGAATATTCAAACAAAAAGGAAACTTATACTTGACATCGTGAAGAGCTAGCTGAAGTTTCTGGGATATGTAATGAGGAAGGAGAGCTTGGAGAATCTAGTGCTCACAGGATGGATAGAGAAAACAGGAAAGCAATGCAAGAATGCTGAAGGGATTGAGCAAATGGATGGCGAAGCAGGGTTTGGGTGAGATACCAAAGGGGAAAAGTGTTAAGAGTGATAAAGGATAGGGGTAAGTGTAAGGTCCATGATCACCTACATAAGGAAGAAGAACTAGCTCACATCTTTATTTCTTTCTCTTGTGAAAAATTATACATGTTATCTTCTATGTTTTCCTTTGCAAAGTTGTCTGGGAACTACTGCAGTTTTTTTTTTTTTTTGTGTGTCTTCTCTCAACCTGGTATCATCTGCCCCCTTTATAATAAAATTATGACTACAATTATAAATCTTGACAAGGCTTCTTGTTTGCTTAGGATCGTCTCACTGTATTGGTTGAGTAAATGTCGGCAATTATTAAAAAGTTTTTTGTGCCATTGATGAAACAAATATCTTCATTGAATATGCTCATTAACATTTGATAAAACTCCCAAATATATTAGACTGGTTTAATCACCAAAGTTAATTACCATAAAACCTAGTCAGTACCTAGATGGGTATCTGCTAGGGAATACCAAATACTGTAATAAATAACAGCTTGTAATTGGAAATTGGAGAGGTGAGTTCCGATTCCAGTTGAGTTTAAGGTGTAATGGATATCACCTAAGAATGAGAAATTTGGGTGCTTACGTATTATCGGGAGGACCTTTAAAAAAACGACTCAAAAATTAAAGTAAATTATTTATTGAAACGGTTAAAACAATAAAATGGAATTACATTTGTAATTCCGGAGGCCAGAACGTCGCAATTGCTTCCAAAAGTGACTCAAAGACATCAGTACAGGCAACATGCTTCCGCCACATGAATTCGGCCAAATACGACTCCAAATGGTGACGTGCAGTGCCACAGTGCTTCTTGTTTCGCCACTTTGTCGATCCCCATAGGCGTTCCACTGTCTGCGTATGAGCCCCGGTGTTCGAATCCACAAAGTTGTACTTGTGGTTGACGTTGAGGTGATGAAAGCCTGATTTTTCCAGTTCCTTGGTGTTATAAGCAGGGAAAAAAAAGAAAAAGTAAAAATCAAAGGTCCTCCCGATAATACGTAAGGACCATTTGAGTAGTCAGGTTCGAATTCCAGTTAAATTAATTTCCTTCACTTACACAAATCCCCTTGGAAAAGGTATTAATCCATCACTTTTCCCTCCAGGTATGGGTTGAATTGGACAGATTGAGTTCTATAGCTTTGGTTGGCAACTAGTCTACTGTAGAAAAAAAAATCTTCTGTCTCATCTTGAAAAAGACATGATCACCCAAGCGTGTACCATGTATGGCAATTAACTGAATGACTGACCCTTGGGAAAGGTATAAATCCGGCTATAGGGTAATTAATAGGACGTGTATCAGGAAATCTTTATTATCCGCAAAACATTTTTACAATTCAAAATTGGCTTTAAATAACCTGCAAAAGGTTGATATACCATATAAAAAACAAAAAAAGAAAAAAAAAGAAAAAAACATTTCCAGATATGTACAGATCAGCAGTTCTGTCTCATATTCAAACGCTGGTACCTGGCCTTCTATTTAGGATCAGTGTACTCTGCATAAGTCAGTCTTTGTAAGTTAATTTTACAAACCACAGAATAGACATGAAGTAGACATGTCACTTGCCTGCTAACCTCCAGGTCACACATTCAAATCAGGTCAGAGTTCACTTGTTAATTTTAGATATCTGCTTGCTTTCATGTGACAGAAATTACAGAAATGTCATTATGTCCATTATGACATCTGATGAGTATGGCTAATACATTAAATAATGGGCAATTTGCTTGGAAATCTGAGAGGATGACCCATTGTTTTTTGTTGTTCAAGTGCTGGATGAGAATTTATAGTTGTTGATAATAACTAAATTTATTTAAAAGTTCAAAAGTTGCTTAACTTTGTTTTATAGTGAGAATATTCAAAGTTCAATTCTTTCCTTTGATATATTTGTTCTTTGGTTTAATCTCAAGTGTGGTATTTAATGTTGAGTTCAATATATTTTTACACTATTGTTCCCCCAATACAAGACCCAAAAGCCACTCAGGATAGAGGATTACTGAATGAGGTTGTTGTAAGGGCATAAAAGGAGGAAATGTATATTATGAGGATATGTATGATAGATAACAGTTGACCCTAAAATTAAAGATGTTAAGATTGTAGCTAACTAGGAATTATACTTTCTAGAGATGTTCCACAAAATAACAGTTCCGGAGAAGACACAGTCTGAAAGGAACTTCCTCTTTACTAATCAAGTACAAAAAGAACAATGACATGTTATATATATATATATATATATATATATATATATATATATATATATATATATATGCTCATCTGAACACTTGTCATGAAAACAGTAAGAGTAGTGAGAGGCTTTGAGAAAGGGATTGCAGGGTGGAGAATAATTCTTCACCCACAAGGCTGCATAATCACTTCTGAAATCTAGGTTAGATAGTGAGGATTGCAAAGCACCAGCTAATATATGGCAGCAATACTCCATTTTTGGTCTGATGTGAGTTTTGTAAAGATAAAGCATGGTAGCAAGAGTAAGTTATTTCCTGAACTGGTACAAGAAACTGGCCAATCTTTATTAATGGTACAAATACCTGTTTAGATATATAACCTATTTAGATATTTTTTTTAATCATATTGCCCAAGCAAGGCAGTTTACTGCCACTGGTGTGCAGGGGATTACATAGGAGGAAAGTTATGGGAAAGAGTAACAGGTTATAGAGGGTGTCAGGAAGTGATTATTTATGAGAAATTTTGTTATGAAAATGTGTCATTCAACAGGATTCAAACCTGCGATCCCTAACAACATAGGGGAAGCCACTAATTGATCTAGTGCATCTCAAACCACTTGACTAAGAATGATACCACAGTTTACATGAAGACAAAATTGAAAATTGTGTATATAAGGCTTGATTTGTCTAATATATACAGACACAGAGACTGCCTAATTATTTCCAAGCAAACCTGTCTACCAGGGTGACTATCAATTACCTATTACAGACACTTGCTAAACTCACATAGTCAACCTGTGGTTTATACTGCAACTATGCTGAGAAAGCCTTATTTACAGTTTCTAGGAGAGAGTGCATAATTGGGTGTGATTATTTTATTTTTTAAACGCTAAAACCCTCAGTCACAATGATGTGTAATTTTGGGCTAGCCCAATCACAACTCAATTTCACTCAGGACCGGGCTTAATCCATGGTGTGATTTTCAGGCACTTTACTAAAAGTGCCCATGCAATGGACTTACCCACTCAGGCCAAGGTTAGATCGATCCACACCTGGGTCTCATGGCCATGGAGCCAGCAAGCAAACTTGATACAAATAAAAGTTGTCACTTGCTGATTGATGTGTGTATATATATATATATATATATATATATATATATATATATATACACACACACACACACAGAGGGTGCGAGGGTAAACTATTGCCATTTTATATTTTTAATTTCATGCATGGGCATTGTTTGTTTTTGTTGGGCACTATGAGAAAAAGATCACCATGATGCAATTCACTCTGCCAAAAATTTGGAAATCACATACTGTACTGCTTGGTAATTTGTACCTGAAGCTCAAATATGAATATTTCAGAGTGCTTAGGTGTCAACCTGAGGACAGTACAAACTCCGCTCTGCTATCCATTTGCTTAAGCCCATCAAGTATGTTACACATTGCTTTCCCCATCTCTCTTTCTCTCTGACCTGTGAGTATCAAATTCTCCAAGCTGTCTTTTCTCATTACATGTCCCAGGATCTTCAGCTGTCTTTTCCTGATGTTAAGTATTAGTTTCTTTTTTGTTTCCATCCTCTCTGGAACCTCGTCATTGCTTACATATTCAGTCCATAGTATCCTCAGCATTCTTCTGTAGAACCACATTCTGGTTGCTTTGAGTCTCTTCATCTTTGAGGAGATTGTCCAGCATTCACTGCAATATTGAAGAACAGACATCATATACTTACCAAGACAAAATAAATATCTTCTCTTTGTATATAAATATTACACCAGCACCACAAGTTCTCGTAACTATGAGAGAGTGCTAAATTTGGTATTTTATCCAAATTCTTGCTAGAATCTAGTAGAATCTAATTTTGAGTATGGCTCTAAAAATAAACTTGTCCACTCATACAAAATAGAGAAAAAATATTTTAAAATAATTAGTGAAGCTTAGAATCCTTGAGCTCTTCAAAAATGAAAAATATTGGTATTTTATTAGTGTAGAAACAGGGTCCTATTTATAATAGAGATAATGTGTAAAATCAATCTCTGACTTAACTTGTTAAGCTCTGATAACTTTTTGTTTACCGATTTCTTAACCTGTTAAGCTCTGATAACTTTTCACTTACAAATGTTACAAGTCCTGGATATGTCAATAAAATACATCTCACAGGAAGGCCTCTGATTAGAAGATTGGAGGTTTTGAGGAACATGGAACTGGTTTTAATTGCTGTTGTTTCCAGGTCTACCCTAACCCATGGTGGTAGCACCTGTTAGGGTCTTATCTATAAGATAACAGTGATCCTTCCCCAACAAAAACAGAACATTATGAAAGTACAAAATTACATTTTTATAATCAAAATACCAGCAATACATTTTTATATAAAAAGAAAATTACCAACAATACATATTTATAATAAAGTTACCAACAATATGCACATATTAACAAATTGTAGTGACTTCATCTAAATCCATTTAAAATGCTACCAATATGGAAGAACTTTTATGACATTAATTCATATATCCTAGAAATATTAAAACACACTGTATTCCAAAATGAAACAAAACTACAATATCAAACACACATATCATATAATTTTCATACAAATATGTATAGGCATAAAAGCTGAGTATCATCTACCATGTATTCACTTGTGAAAGCAGAATAACATATACCATTTTTATTACTTCCAAACTTTCAAGAAAATTAAATTTTTGGCATTAAATGACTCAAAGAATTTATAAACAGACAAATGAATTAAACCATGAATTAATTTGAAACCAAAAATTGGAAATTTTTGTACAAATTCTATTTTTTTCCTTTGCTATATTCTACTTATTATTTATTCCTATTTGTTATTTAAATTGTGAGCGTTACCAAACTGATGTTATGATGCAAAATAAAGTTCTTTTATCCTTCAAGTTAAAGTTCAAGGATTCAATTACTCTTTGAATTTCAGGGAAGTGGTTTATCAATATTTAGATTAATAGCATATTGGTGAGTCAGATAGTACAGACTTAGATTCAGTGGACAGTGAGAAGCACTAAAAAAAAAAAAAAAAAAAACAACAAAAAAAAAAGATGACAATCTTCAATATTAACTGTGGAATGAGTATAATCTGCCTCAATAGATTAAATAAAGAATTTAGTTCAAAACTCCTGAAAGATACCCAGATTGATAGATATCTGAAGAAAGCTGAAGGACACAACAAACAAAGCCTGATCATAGAAACAAAGTTGAAAAGAAGCTCAAATGCTGTGTGTGTTTATATATATATATATATATATATATATATATATATATAAAAATGCTTACACACAAACACACAATGAATAAATTGTCTAAATTATACCAAAATGGAAATAACACTGACATCTCATTTTAAGAGATATATTTACCAAAATTGCACAAAAATATTTTGAAATACTGAAGAGAAATTCAATAAAATCACCATTGGCTCCAGACAACTTCAGAATCTCTGCATCTTTTCTGGACAACCTCTTTGTTTAAGTTGGTGAATGCTACAAAAGGACATGGTCTCCTATGGGGTTACACTGATTCCAACGCTTCTCTAACAATTCAATGCTTTTTTTGTAGCATGATTTGTCTTTGGCCTCAAAATGTGCCTCAGTTTCCAATATTGCTTCTTCATTGGAGCCAAATCTCTTCCCCTGAAGCATTCTTTTGAGGCCTGCAAACAGCCAGTAGTCACTGGGGTCCCAGATCTGGAGAATAGGATAGATGTGAAAGCAATTCGAAGTGCAATTCATGTAGTTCTGCGATTGTTGCAATCAACTTGTGACAATGTGTTGTCTTGGTGAAGGATCACTTTTTTTTCATTTGTGTTTGTTTTTTTGGTGATTTCTTTCTTCAAACGCACCAATAATGCTATATAATATTCATTACTAATGGTTTTTCTTTTCTCAAGGTAATCAATGTACATAATTACCTTGCACATCCCAAAATATGGAGACCAAAACCTTACCTGCTGATGTTTGCATCTTTGGTTGTTTTGGACAGCTTTCACCTGCTGCTCTCCACTCAACTTACTGCCGATTTGACTCCGGAGTGAAGTAGTGGATCCATGTTTTATCCATTGTCACATATTTACACAAAAACTTCTTGTTGCATTGAAACCATTGCAAACAACACTGAATTATTGACGCATTGTTGTTTTTGATTGACTGAGTAAACACGGAAATCCACTTTGAACACGGTTTTCTCATTGACAAATGTTCATGTAAAGTTGTAAATACACTGCCTTCTGATATGTTCAAGTCCTCCTCTATCTCACACAACTTCAATTCACGATTGACCAAGTTTGGATTTTTTGTGTTTTCTGGAACAACTTTTGATTTTGGGCAACCTGAGTGTTCAACAAGCATCATTTATGTCTGTATGACTGCATTTAAAGTCAACATGCCACCTCTTAACTGTTGTTTCTGATGGAGCAGAGTTCAAATAACACTTATCAAGCAATTGCTTTGTTTAAACAGTATTTTTTTCATCAGAAAGCAATGTCTTATCAACACATGAAATTCAGATTTTTCCATTGTTTTGAAAATTAGCAACAGTAGCTTTACTTAAATAACTGTAATTTGTAGACTAATAAACCAATTGGGCCCAAATTTTGTCATGTGCAATTTGAAGGTTAGTACTTCATAAAAATCATATGGATTTTTTATTAGTGGCAGCATCTATATGTCAACATGGGACATGAGTGATGTGTTAGGTTTATCCCTTGTTTCCTGTTCAGGATAGGATTTCCAGTCCCTTCTGAAGTATACAAATGTCTTGGTGCAAACTCTGAAATTTTATTTACCAATTTTTTTTTTCCTTCAATAGGAATAGATACATTTGAATATAGTCCAGTTCATGCTACTCCCCAGTTTTTTGAAAAAAAATGTAGAGGTTTATTTCTCATTTCTGGTTCCTTTTAAAGTCTTCCCTTTTCTTGTCCTCTCTGCGCTAAACCCTTTGTATCTTAGCATTATCATTTGAGCCAAAAAGAAAAAAAAATAACATCGCTGAATGACAAACAGGTATTTAAATATTTGTCTATATTTTTGAGATGAGGTATTGTAAGGACACATGCCCAGTAGAAAAAGCGTTAGTTGGATCCAGTGACTTTAGAATTGTGAGTTCAATACCTGGCAAGAGCAATTGTTAACAAAAAACTTAGTTTGAGTAAAATGGAGATAACTAAGACATCCAGAAGTGGCATAACTCATGGAATGAGAACAATCTAGTGATTGAAATAAAGGGTTCCATTTGAAATTCCAATCACCTGAAGAAGGTCAGAAAGTAAAGCAGCCAAAACATGCATTTGGCACCAAAGATGAGGACAACAACATAATAATGTAAATAGTGTGGTGAGCTCAGAACAAGACATCGGAGATATGAGTTTGAACTCCAGTTGAATTTTGTTACATTCACTTATGAGCAAATACTCTTGGGAAAAGTATTAATCTAACTCTTCTCCATCCAGCTATGGGTTAAATAGCAAGATACATTGAGTTCTATAGTCTTGATTGGCAAGCAGTCTACCACAGAAAATAAAGGCAACCTACTATGAGAAAGTTTTCTGTCCAGTCATTTATGTCTTTTTCAAGATATAATCACCCAGGCGTGTATCATAAATGGCACTTAACCAACTGACTGTATGTCAATAGGTATTTAAATACAACAGTCAAAATATTGTTTTTTGTTTTTTTAGATGAATATCTTTAATACATATAATAGTATATTAATTTTATTCAGTCTAATGATTACGGTGAAAACAAAAAATTCTAATGGTCAAGAAAAATAGTAGCAGTAATTGCATCTTAGCTTTGGTTAAATTTGAACCCAGTCATGTGAGCAATGATGAGGTTTTGGAAAAGATGGAAACAAAAAGGAATACTAACAGGCCAGATAGAGGGGAAAAGAGACAGGGGAAAGCAGCGGATAACGTATTTGAAGGAACTGATCAGGTGGATGATGGAACGAGGGTTGTGTGGAGTAACAGGAGAAAGCAAGCTAAGAGCGACCCCGGATAAGGAGATGTGGAAAGCCATGATCTCCCACGTCCTGAAAGGACAGGGCACATAGAAGAAGAAGATATTGTGACAAGATTTCGGGTTTTATAACTGCTTTAGTTAAAAACGTTGATTTTCTCTTGCAAAGTTAAATTTTTTTTTTTTTTTTTTTTTTTTTTTTACAAAGCTTGCAAATGCTTTAATCCTCATTCTTTTTTCTTTCTTTCTTTCTTTCTTTTCCCTGTAGGGTTTAACCGATTTACTGCATATGACAAGAATTTCTGTCATTGTAATCTTATGGCTCAACTGCAAATGATAAAAATTTTTACCCTGTAAGTAGATTTGGGTTGATTACATTAAAAAAAAGCATGCTCAAGTACAACACACACACACACATATATATATATATATATATATATATATAACTTTAAGTTTTATTATTAGTGGATACTTATATTTGAGTAGGTGCACTGTTTATATATGAAACAATATATTTATTTATATTTTTTTGAAATTTTTTTGAAATCTTATTAAAGAGAAAATTTTTACACTTAGGAATTGAACCTGCATCACTTAGAGTAGAGAGACACTGTTTAGCCCAGTGCTCCTATACTGCTTTTGCCACAAGAAGACAGACAGTCAGGAAAAAGTCAATTTTGATGCTTTCAAGTAAAATTTCCCTTGTCAATGATCTCTTCAAGTTTTTCATAATTGCATGCAGTTATTTTTATAAAAATGTAAGCAAAAAGAATTTATTAGAATTAAAATCAAATTAAGATACCTAGAATAGAATTTTAGCACAGTACTAGATTGGTCCATTGTATTCACTTACGCGCATATACCCTTGGGAAAGGTATTAATCCGTCTATTCCTTCCAGTTATGGGTTAAATAGCAGGACAGATTGGGTTCTATAGCCTTGATCGGCAACCAGTCTGCCGCAGAAAGCAATGGCAACCTACTGCGGGATAATCTTCTGCCCAGTCGGTCATGTCTCTTTCGAGACATGATCGCCCAAGCGTGTATCACGTATGGCACTTGACTGACTGACTGACTAGATTGGTAACAAGGTTTAATCATTTTTACACTTGAATAATGTAGATGCAACTGCTAGTTCTATGCTAACAGTTTCTTCTATCATACTTCTTACATGTTGAACTAACTTTAGTCTCCATGCTTTCCCGCCAACGTTGATCTTCAAAAATCTAAATGCAACATCAATTGTTATCTAGTGTCTTCTTGATTCCTCTTTTATTGTTCTTGCTCCTTAATAACATTTCTCTTTTTTTTTTTTTTTTAATTCTTCTGTACCCAATAACCCCTTGTATCTTTACTGCTTTGCTTAGGAGTGACATGATTAAACACAAAAGAAAATTACAAAATAAGTAGGTAAATCGCTTAGTCTGGAGATTCATTTTACACAATAAATATTTAATTTTCAAGAAATTTATTCTTTGTCAATGCACTTGATTCAGTGGTGAATATCAATCACATACATTGAATATAGTGAAAAATTCAAATCAAAATTCAACTTATAGCTAAATGTTATAAACCAGAAACATTATATAAAAATTATTTAAGTTCTAGATTTTTGTCACATGAGAGTAACATAAAAATCTTGATAACAAGTGACTGATTACAGAAAACTGTAAATACCATTCATTTTTTTAACTGGATACAGATTGTAGCTCTATATCAATCCTGGTCAACAGCAATCAATAATGTAAACCAGAGTCCCCCCCCCCCCCATGTTGGTCATCAAGTTTCTTTAGACCACTATGATTACCATCTAGCCAAATCTTCACTCATTAACATATTGCTGGTGTGTGGCTGGTATCATGCTGAAGAGGGTGGTTCCACTCAATCCTGGTGGCATTTGTCTGCTTCACAACACTTCACTCTTCTGCCACATAGTGCTTTTGATCCAAGAGGGTGAGAAAATAACTAGTGAAGTAAACTTGAGCAAAGGACGGGTTGACAGCAACGAGCTACACAAAAAAGAATTCCCTGGAATAAAGAATTAAATTAGTATAAAAATGTAACGACACTTTATATATTATTTGTTGTATACAGCAGTTTTCTTACTGTTATAATCAAATGACACTGAAATTGCCTTCTTGAGTTTATGTTAGGAGTAATTTAAATTTCTAAGTTCTGGTCTTCAAGGCTGGTACAAGGTCTTGATCAGGAAGTCTTGGTGAACAATGTGTATTCCAGTAGCAGTAGTGTGAAGACTATCTAAGTTGTCCAAGCCTCCAGCTTATATGGAGTCCTGTGTCCAGCAGAAGCAGGGTTGACTGAGGTCTGGGGTTTAATTGTCTTTCACTCTTAGCATCAAACTTTTTTCTAAAATTTCATATTATCAAAATATGCTTATTTGAGAAGAATCAAGCCACCCCTTAACTCCAACTGCCTTCACATCTAATCACTCCATAATGAATGATATTAGAACTACAATCACTCCAGTATATTTTCATATCATATTCTTTCTGGACATGAGCTATCATGTTTCTCCACAACATCCCATCTTTTATTATTTTTAAGTAATTCTTACTCTTATAACCTTTCTTTGTGTTATACTCAACTTCAAATTATATCCTTTTCTGAATCATTCAATATCAAAACCTGTCAGCTGGATGTTAACTCTACAAAAGAAAAATAAAGTAAAAAAAAAACTTACTCTCTGTACAGAAGGTCTACGCATCAAAATACAAATCCCTCCCAAAGATAAAATACAATTTAAACATCAAAGCCAATCACAAATGTTGCCACTAAAGTAAAATCATGATAAAAAATGCTGAGTCATGTATTCACTCTAAAGGGCATGTTTGTGATATTCAAAGCAGTAGGCAGGTTAACTGAGATGACACTAGCTTCAATACCAGGCCTGAACACTACTGACTCTCCAATCCTCCAGGCTACTTCTCTCCCCTGCAAAGTGATACTCTACCTTGGTCCTTTATACCAGAGAATTTTATATGAACATATTTTTTCTTTCTGCCTCACCAGCATTACTTTGTTTTCATTTGTTCTCTAAAACCATATATTGTATATAATATTTGGCTTTGTGGTACTTATCCTGCCATCAAATAACTCAAACAGCTATCATTTTCTTCTGCTTTCAATATGCCCTGTGAGTACTAAATTCTTCAAGCCTTCTTCCTCTATTATATTCTAAAAATTTAAGTTTTCTCTTTCCGATTTGATTTTTATCAATAGCATCTTCATAGTTCCTATTCTTAAAACTTTGCCATTTTTCGCATACTGAGTCAATGATATTCTAAACATGTCAGTAGACACATCTCTATTACTTTATCTTTCTTTCAGCTGTGAGAAAATTGTCCTACATTAACTACCATATCAGTGAAATAGCATCGCCCGTTTCACACGCCACCCTCATCTATTGAACAGGTGAAGAGGCTCATCCCTTGTTTCCTGTTTAGGATGCGGTTTCTGGTTTTCTCTTTTCCAATCTTTTCACTCTTTTCTTTATTTTTTTCAATTGGAGTAGATAGACTAAACTATCGCCCGGTTCACACTCCACCCATGTCTATTGAACAGGTGAAGAGGCTCATCCCTTGTTTCCTGGTTTGGATGTGGTTTCCGGCTTTCTCTTTCCCAATCTTTTTACTCCTACGTAACCCCCTGCGCATCAGTGGCGTTATCGACTTGCTTGGGGTGATATGATTAAAAACAAAAAAAAAAGCATTTCAGTTCAGTGCATTTTTCACTACAGACTCTTTCTGTTTCTTTGATGCTGTTAGTTTCTGAAAAGCAACTTTTGGTATTTTTATGTACTTTCAATTGGAAACAGAACGTGTCTGTAGGAAAAAAATGTGCTGAACTAATATGTAATATTGCCTATAAAGTCACTAAGATCCAATAGGTTTCTGCATTTTGCATCGTTAGAGAGAACCCTTTTTACTTTTTATCAGTATGGCTGATGCTAATCTCCAGGAGAGTGACTCATTGCACCTTCTCGGACTAATGTTTTCCACTGACAGGAAGTGGAAAGATTATACTGAATTGCTAGCTCTGCTGTTTGAAAAGTTGGTTGATCATGTTGTGCTAAGCAATTCTTTGATATGGCTAAATGCTAACAGTTTCTTCCATCACATTTCTGGCTTGTGGAATTGGTTTTGGCTTCTTGCTTAGCAGTCATCTTTGATCTTCAAAAATCTAAACACAATGTCGATTGTTATCTTCCATCTTAATTCTTAATTTTTTATTTTTCTCTCTCATTAATTGTGTTTTTTTTCTCATATTCTCTAACACTCAGTAGCCCAGTGCATCTTAGTGGCTTTCTTGCCTTACTTGGGATGAAAAGATTTTTTAATTAATACACTACCAAGATAAACTGTCATTGGCTTGATTTTTATATCCCTTTCCACAGACTTGGAGGACAGGGAGTCTCCTTTTCTGACACCAATGCATTCTTACATCTTGCGGTTAATAGTACTTTTTGCTCTCATCAACTACCTCGTCTAATAGTTCTTTCAGTTTTCTTTCTTATTCATCCATCAACACATGTCTGTGTGGCATATGTTGTTAACGTTATGTCTGCTAAAAATAAATCCTGAGATGCTTTCTAGTCATATTAAAATCATTTCACTGCACAGGTTAAATAAATCTAGTGAGAAAACACATCCTTGTCATAATCCTTTTCTCTATTTTTGTCCATTCACTTGACTCATTCTTGATCCGCATGCAAGCTGTTTGTTCCCAGTAGAAAGGAAACAAAAATAAGAAATGCTAGTAAGAATCTGGTGTCATTAAAATCTAAAAATATGAAAACATAAATTCAAATAAAGCAAATAATTTATAAGCAGAATACATGTTTGCATTTTTGTTATCCTGTTACATATGAAAACTAAATAAACAATGATTTAAAAGATTTTGGAAATGCAGAAATGCTATTCCTGTATATTATATTAAATGTCGAATTATTTTTATCAAATATTATTTATATACACTAGAAAGACCCATGAAAATTTTGTGGTTTTCCTTTTTGAATTTTTGATTGAATCTGAATTCTAAAGTTAAAGTTTATGGTGAGTTCTTATGAAGATGCCAAAAAATGGAACAACTCATGGTTAGCCTCAAAAGATATGTAGTTTTTCTGATGTGGAATTCAAAGGCTGCCAGAAAGATGAGTAAAAAGTAGTGGCTAGTGATGGACAATACTTTCAGTGACATATTTCTGAAAATAAAACATTACTTTTTATGAACAATCAGCGAGAACTTATTTAAGGCCGTGTTTTTATATATATATATATATATATATATATATATAATCTTAGAAGTAGTACAAACTAATGGGTTAGTAGTCCACTGCTTGTAGTGATTTACTTTATTAAGTATGCTTGATACTTAGTAGAGCATTATATATGCTCTATTTCTACCATAGAAAATCTTACAGTAAAAAAACAAAAATTATGTTGGTTGTACCAAGAACCCTTTTAAAACCTGCCATTATTTGCACATCTCATCTTTTAATAATAAGACTTACCACAATGAAAATTATTATTGGCAATGAAAAGATGCCAATAAAACCACTACTGTAAAATGGAAATTATTTAAAAGCAAAAGAAAAAAAAAAAAAGGTAAATCTTTACATGAGCCATGTTTTCTTACAGAATAAAAAGCACAATAAAATTCCCAAAATTAAACATGCTAAACAAATGTATTGAAGTAACTTCTATATGCCATCACCATCTAAAATATGCCCTAAAGTATAGTTAATTTTTCTTAATATAACTAGATTATAGATTATCCTCTCCAGTATAAATTTATTGATTCTTCCATCTTCTGATAATTTGTTTCAGTTAACATCAACTACGCTTGACATGCACTGTATTTAAAAAAAAAAAATCCGTGTGTCACTTTTTCATTACTTTAAGTGAAAAATAACTTAAAGAAAATCCTGTAACCATTTCATAAGGACACATGATAACTTTTCAGACATGCCAAATGCTACATATGTATTATTCTATTTTATTTTTTTTAATCATTTCACCCTGCCACTATTGTGCAGGGGTTACATAGGGGAAAGTGATGAGAAAGAGTGGCTAGATATAGGAAATGTCAGAAGGAGGGTGATAGACGGGTAAGAATACCAAGGATGAGGGTTGGGTAGATGAGAAGAGTATTTGAGAGATAAATGCAAGTTAGTGTGTTAGAAGTTGTCTATTGACCTTACATTTAAACTCCTGGAGATTGTAGCTGTCAGGAAAGCAAGTATGTGGAAAGGAATTCCACAGGCGGGAAGTGCGAGAAAAGAAGCTGTTGGAGTAGAAATTGTGGTTACATCTTATCTGTTTCACTGTAAAAGAGTGGGACCTAGTTGCTAATCTAGTATCTCATGCAAATTTGTACCAAGGGGGCACCAGTGATCTAAGTTCATCGGAGCAGAAGCCGTGAAAGTATTTATAGATTCAATTTATTTCATCACTGACATTAAGAATGTCTGAGTTTCAAATCATTTCAATTCTCTGCCCACCTTCCCTTACAATCAAATTCCTCTTATCTCTCATGAGCTGGCTTTCTATTGCTTCATTCTAACAAACCCTCTAAAAATCTCCCCACCCCCTAATTGCCTGGATATGGTAAAAATTGTGTTGTTTTTAAGTTTCCATATATGATTCCTAATAGAAAAATATTTCACTGCCTAACAAGGTGCTAACGAGATAGTATCAAAAAACAACGGCTCGTGTTACAGTAAACTGTTTTTATTATAAGGTTATAATAAAAATATTACCATATACATGTGTGTGTGTGTGAATGATCATAAAATCAAAACTTAAATTCAAGATAAAAACTTTGATAAAACACTTTATCCCACTCAAAATCTAAAAATCAGTAAATATTTGTCCATGGCTCAAAGCACATGTATAAACATGTCAGGATCATTAATAATTGAAAGGCTAGCAAAAACTAAAAAATCTATTTTAATCTTGCCTTCAAAGCAAAAAAAAAAACAAACAAAAGTGTTGTGTAAATAATGATAACGAATGGCTGACTCATTACTTGTTATTATCTGGTTCAGTTTTAATATGATATGAAGTAATTAATACTGTCATCTTGAAGCGTGAGAATCAGCTTATCTCACACACACATCTCTCTCTCATATATATATATATATATATATATATATAATTAGTCAAAATGTTAATTTTGTAGATACCCATGTTTGAATAAGCGCCCTGCTTTTTTATCTAAAAAACAAAAAACTATGTGAATTACACTTACTATCTAGTGTATTCATGGGATTTAAGATGCACACTACAATCAGTCAAGTGCCATACGTGATACATGCTTTTGGACGATCATGTTTTGAATGAGATGACTGACTGGGCAGAAGATTATCCTGGAGTAGGTTGCCATTGCTTTCTGTGGTAGACTAGTTGCAATGGCCAAGGCTATAGAACCCAATCTGTCCTATTATTTAATCCATAACTGGAGAGAAGAGATGGATTAATTATCTTTCCAAGGGTATTTGTGCATAAATGAGTGCAAGGAATTCAACTGGAATTTGAACTCGGCACCCTGATCTCTCATTCGGAGTTGATAACCACTGCACCACAACGCACATAGTGCATTGAACCTTGTTTGGCTGTGACACTCCATGGTTGAGTAGTCTAAAGCATGTAAGATCAGACGGTTTCTCTTATAAAGGGTGACATGTTTGAACCCTACTGGAGAGCATATTTTCTTTATTGAGCCTCTTGAATGTGCAGAGCAGAAGGTTAAAAACCCCATATTTTAAATAATGGGGCATCTACACAAACATGATTGTCCACTAAAATGATGTTCAGAGCAACAAAAATTATGTCACATTAATTTAAAAGCCATTATTTCATTAGAAATTGTGTGTGTGTGTGTGTGTGTGTGTATATATATATATATATATATATATAAAATATGTAAGTTTCATTGACAGACAAGATATTATCATTAAGCTTTTTTATATAATTTATATAAATATTTTCATATTAATGAGTGTACGATTTTTTTTTAATGGAAGCATTATTAGTAAAAAAGAAAATTCTTCACATAATAATATCAATTATGAACATGCCAAAAATGTGCTTACTGTGTTTGGAATATAATATACACATGATTATATACATAAACTCTACACATACTCAGTTACATGTAAAACAAAATTCACTCTTGATAATGGCTAAAACTATAGCCGAAAGTGCTTGGAAAAAAACATTTGGACAATTCCTATATAATTTGAGTTCTGAAAAGAAAAAAGAAAATCATAAACACAAAAAATTATATAAAAAAAATTTGATAATACCTTGTCTGCCATTTTCAATGAAGCCTGCATAAAAGAGAGATTGCTGCCCAAATACAGCATATATATATGTGTGTGTGTATGTGTGAGATAATGTTTAGTGCTACAGTTTTTTGTCAGCAGTTTTACTGATAAAATGTATTTTGGCAAGGAGGTTTTTTTTTTCATCAAAAAGTGCTTGATATCAAGGTGGAAATAGAGCATTGATAAGCACAATGAGTTTATCACTTTAACTGAGCAGGTTCATTCTGACACCATTATGATGTTCTCACTTGTCAAGTCTGATGAGTGAGAATATAACGGTGTACACAAGAAACTTCAAAGTCAGCATTTATCTGCTGTTAAAGAGACAAACTCTTTGTACTTTATATATGCACACATATATACACACAGTGCTTAAATTCATAAAGTCAAAGTAGCAAAAGGGAAATGCTCATCAAAATAACTACAATCAAATAATACTTATGGAAAAGTCACAGGGAAGCTATGTGGGTAAATGACTGAAGCCAAGATATCAGGTCAGGACCAATAACAATGCAGGTTCTCCTCTAGGTTTTATCAAGAACCTCTAAATATATAGTATAAGTACCAGATCAGAATATTCCATGCATAGATAAATGGTAGACTTATAATCTTAGATAGATTCTGCTGAGAAAAATTGTCAGAGTATAACAATGCAGGTTCTCCTCTAGGTTTTATCAAGAACCTCTAAATATATAGTATAAGTACCAGATCAGAATATTCCATGCATAGATAAAAGGTAGATAGATTCTGCTGAGAAAAATTGTCAGAGTATAACAATGCAGGTTCTCCTCTAGGTTTTATCAAGAACCTCTAAATATATAGTATAAGTACCAGATCAGAATATTCCATGCATAGATAAATGGTAGACTTATAATCTTAGATAGATTCTGCTGAGAAAAATTGTCAGAGTATAACAATGCAGGTTCTCCTCTAGGTTTTATCAAGAACCTTTAAATATATAGTATAAGTACCAGATCAGAATATTCCATGCATAGATAAATGGTAGACTTATAATCTTAGATTCTGCTGAGAAAAATTGTCAGAGTATAACAATGCAGGTTCTCCTCTAGGTTTTATCAAGAACCTCTAAATATATAGTATAAGTACCAGATCAGAATATTCCATGCATAGATAAAAGGTAGACTTATAATCTTAGATAGATTCTGCTGAGAAAAATTGTCAGAGTATAACACAGTGATGTCATCCAGAGATTCATTTTACACAATATTTATTTTTCAACAATTTTGTTCTTCGTTAATGCACTTGATTCATTGGTGAATATTAATTTACATAGATACTGAAGATATAGTGAAAAGCTCAAATAAAAATTCAACCAATAAATAAATGCTATAAATCAAAACAGAAAAAAATTTTATGCATAGACGAATGATAGACTTATAAATGTGTAAGATTGGTGAGAAAAATCATCAAGCAAGACATACACACATAATTAGTTAAAAAGCAATAGACATTTTGTGTCTATATTTAAATATTTTTATCTTTTTTTTTAATATACAAATATTACAATGTGATTGTTGGCCGAATAAGAAGTAGAGTGCATTATTACTTTTGTAAGGCATCATTTTTTGCAAACTAAATTAAATGCAACTTGACATAGCAAGTCATACGTTTTAAATATCTATTTTTACCAACGGATTTGATTATCTATGGATTTTATTTTTTTATTGCAATTTTATCCTTTTTGTAGTTGTGGTGCATTTAATTTCAGTAAAATATATTGATGGCAGTATTTTTAATCCTATATTTAGAACTATAGACACAAATGTCTATTGTATTGTTTTTAACAATACATACTTAAAAAAAAAAAAAATGCTGCCCAAATATAGTAGACCAACCTGTTGATTTTGATGTACGAGGGTTCAACAATTCAGTTTAAGAAATGAACCATCAGATTATCCATATTTTTTTTTTTTTTAAATCATTTCATCCTAAGTAAGGCAATAAAGACGTGAAGACACTATGGGTTACTGAATTTTTTTTTTTAATCATATCACCCCGAACAAGGCGGTAACACCACTGATGTGCAAGGGGCTACGTAATAGTGAAAAGATTGGAAAAGAGAAAGCCGGAAACCACATCCTAAACATGGAACAAGGGATGAGCCTCTTAACCAGTTCAATAGATGTGGGTGGAGTGTGAACTGGGCGATAGATAGATCTATCTACACCAATTGAAAAAAAAAAAAAGAAACCAAAGTGAGAAGATTGGAAAAGAGAAAAGCCGGAAACCACATTCTAAACAGGGAACAAGGGATGAGCCTCTTAACCTGTACAATAGACGATATGAACAAGAATGAGATGACTTTAGTGAGAAGAAAGAATAATGAATGTACAGGATTCAGAAAAACAAAAAATGATGTTTTAATGGCATTTAAATTACTGAAGTTCATAATAGCAAGGAACTAAAAGAGTTACATAAGTGAGAAGTGCAAGAAAAGACATTATTTGAATAGAATTTATGGCTACATCTATCAATTTCAATAGTAAAATGATGAAACTTAATTTCCAATCTAGTATGTGTTTGAGGTACCAAGGAGAAAGGCTCATTACAACAATTATGAAAATATTTATAGAAAAACAGAGGGGAAACCTTGTCACGGAGGTGGGAAAGCGACTATAGTAGTAATGATTTTGAAAGTGACAAAGATCAAAGTGTACTATGCTCGTGTCTTAATGATGCTACCAGATGTATATATAAAGTGGTTTGTCTATTGCAAACAGTTGCATGAGCATTTTCATTAATATTGCTTGTATCGAATACTTGGGATCAATTGGAGAACACAAGTCAGCGACATGAAAGTGCTCGAGCGAAATCAGTACAATAGCCTTGAAGCAACAATTCTGAAATATAGGTTGTATTGGATTGGTCATGTGAATAGCATGGACAGGATTCCAAAACAGCTTCTGTATGGAGAACTTGTTAAGTGACTAGTTCATAAATCAAAGAAGCATTATAAGGGTGGACAGAAAAAAAAAAAATATACTGAACCTTGCAAACATCAGTACATATGACTGGGTGTTCTATCCAAATGATCGTACCATATGGCAGAAGAAGATATAATAAACTACCTCCAACAGCAAAGCTGCTGATTGGGAGATTGGAAGTTTTAAGAATCATGGAACCACTTCTTAATTGCTTTTTGTTCTCAAATATCTTGAATATTCTGGCTGGTAGATGAAAATAAATGTACTGTTTAATATATATGTCTGCATATTGGAATTTAGCCCTGACAAGTGAAGACATCATAATGATGTCTTCACGAAACTTTTAAGTTGGCATGACTCAGTTAAGGAACAAACTTACTTGCATTAATCATTATATATATATATATATATATATATATATATATATAGAGAGAGAGAGAGAGAGAGAGAGAGAAAGAGTTTTCCTGTAATACACCTCAAATTTGATGGGCACACATAGAGGTCCCAAGAGAATGTTTAACAAAAAAATTATGATTTTTTTTTCTGTCCACCCTTATGCTTCGTTCATTTATGAGCTGGTCACTTTCACTTAACAAGCTCTCCATACAGAAGCTTCTTTGGAATCCTATTGTTGACCATATTACTCACATGACTAATTCAACCTATATTTCAGAATTGTTGCTACTCTTAATTACTTAGATATCTCAAATACAGAAGCCAAAGTTCCTGTGCGTGAATTTGATTAAAGTGGTTAAGGCTTGCACAACAGGATTTATCAAAGACAAAACAAAGTTAAAACGGTTGATTACTGAAATTCTCCTCAGGCCTTATTTCAGAGTGTCCTCTCCTAGAAAAATGTTCTGACAAGAACTAAGGGGCTTTTCACTTCCAGGCTTTTCTAGGTCCCCATGAAAAGTGACACCAATCCAAGCAAGAGAATCAAAAGAAAAGTTGACATGTGAAATTTGCAGCCAAATCTGTCTGTCAAAGACAGGTTTGTTCAGTTACATAAGATCTCAAGATCTCATAATAGTAGGGGACTTAATAATACTACATAAAACATTCAGAATGACTTCTTCTGTACTTTCTGTGGGAAGTTGTGTAACAGTGCAAGTGATCTAACTCGGTATATTAAATAAAAACACAAGAATTGACCAGTGATATCCAGTAGATTGACATGTACTATCTGTGTTTCAAGTGTAAATTAATGCCAGGGCTTATTGAAAGAAAGAGTAAAAACATTTTGAGTCATCTTTGATGACACTAAAGAGATAACTGTTATCCATAAAAGCTTTTGTATCAAAGAAGTCATGCTCAACCATGAGTGTACTTCCACCATAAATATGTATCACAGGAAAACTCTTCCCATATATATATATATATATATATATATATATATATATATATATGGGAAGAGTTTTCTTGTAATACATTTCAGAATTGATGGGCATACTTAGACCCAAGAGAAAGTTTTAATAAAGAAAATGTTTTCATGAGGGATGGTTTTGTGGACAAGAAAAACATGATTTTAAAAGCAATGTCATGGAACAGTCCTCTCCACCCAACCATTTTTTTTTTTTTTTGCTTTTTATAGTACTTTTTAATTGAAAGCTTACCTGGAACAAATGAGATCCATTTTGATTCCTTTTTACAATATATCTAAAAGTTCATAAAAAATGAAACTTGAGGTGCATTGACAATAAAATTGTTTCATCTTAGATAAGTAGAAGAAATCATCTAGATTAAATTATGCTTTGTTTCATTAAATAGACCAGATCACCATCACTAGTAAGGAAAGGTTTTACTGTCATAATCAGTTTTTAAATCTTACCCAGATGTCGATGGGTTTGTCTTTTCTTGTTCTTAATACAAGAAATTTTGAATGTAAACTAAAAGCAAAAAAAACTGTTGTTTTCAGAAATTTTTATTCAACCTAAAAACAACAAAAAACCCACTTGTTTGAAACAAGGTTGCAAGTACACTCAGCAAAATTCTATTATAGTAAAAACTGTTATGTATTTATATATATTTTCTTTAAAGAATCTCTGAAGAAGCTTATTAAAGTGAAATGTTAGATTAAAGATACTTTTTTCCTATTTGTTTTTATAACTATTCTATTCATATATATATATATATATATATATATATATATATATATATATCATTCCTGTCATGTGCATGGGGAGAGGGAAAGACAATAGTAAGGCAGCATTGGCTCAGGTATTTAATGTTGGCCAATATTTATTCTTTAGGAATTCACATAAGTGAATGTCTTTTGTCACAGCTTTGCTCACAAGATAGTTTATATTTTGCCTTTCCTGTTTTTTTTTTATTAAGTTTTCTTACTTCATTCTTAATGAATGACAATATTTCTTTTTTTTATAGTTTATTAATATATAAAAATATAATATCCAACAGAAATGTATAATAGATTAATTAATGCCTTAAAAAGTATTATCAGATATGCCTAGCTAGCAGCTTTCCCCCAAATTTGAAAATAAGTTTTGAAATGGAAATTAGAAGAAACATGCAATGGCTAAATATCTGATTCATTTCTTTTCTTCAACATCATAAAAAATTAAATATTTTAATGAAATGACATTGACATTTTAATGGATACCATGGTGAAACTTTTTTTAAAAATTACTTAGAAATGGTCATACTATGGAGTCATATTATAGTCAAGGGTGTAATCTATTCCTTGTTTTTAGCTTCACGAACACATAGTTGTATGGTGCACATGAAAATAAGGTAGTCTCTTTTGCAAATTCCATTCAAATCATGAAATTGAATTTGAGAGTGACACGCTAACAGATGGAGATGCAGTTGCAATAAAATATCCAAATAATACTTGAAAAAAAAAAAAATAAATAAATAAATAAATAAGTTAAAAAAATCTATTTTTTTTTATTTAAAGGTAAGCAATTAGCTCAAATTGTGATAATTCTTTCTGTCAACATAACATTTTAAATGCCCTTATAATGATCATTAACATTATTAGTATCTCAGATAATAATATTAATTATCAATAAGGTACACAACAATACAGAAGAAGACTTAAAAAGAATTACAAGCCACTCTGAAGAAACAGTGGAGTAACAATTTCTACATGGAGAACTCTCATTGGTGGGCTTATATATATTGATACACATATTGACCATATTTAGAATCAGCCAAAACCTCATTACAATAATAATTAGCACAATGAGCAAGCAGAGAAAAAGAAGCTAATCACCCAAAGTTAATTAGGGAACACAATAATACAGGCAATGTGATGTAATGCCCTTATTCGTAGAATTAATTACAAACTGCAATCTGTAATATACTTGAAGTAATTGAAGGGATTATATAGAGTTACATGCTTCATAATTGTTTTTTTTTTTTTTTAACATGAGTGATTCATCAAACCAAAGATTACTGATGCCAAAATTTGAATTAAAACAGTCTGAGAGTATATCATATAAACCAGGAGGTCTGAAAGGGAGCAGATGAATGATATCATCATGGATAAGAGAGGAATTTGGAGATTACTGAGGTCAGCACAAAAAGACAGGGAGGTGTTGCAAAAGGGGACAGAGGGGAAAAGAGTTATTAAGCAACTGAATTATGAACAGCAATGTCTATCATGTACTTTTTATATTTAGTTCAAATTTTGTCATGAACAAAATCAACAATGATTCTAAAATAGGTTGCCCTAGTAGTAAGGGTTATATTAATTAAACTAAAACACCTATTATTTTGATTTTGAAGTTGTCTTCTATATGCTGTGTCCTTTCAGAACATTGGCTCTCCACAATTAATTCTCCCTTGTAGCTCTTAATAACTTGGCCTTTTGTAATCTATCCCATAACCTGCTCTGCTATCCATTCACTCAAGCTCACCAGTTGTGTGTTATTTTCATTCGTCTCTTTTACCTTCAATCTGTCCTGTGGGTATCAAATTTTCCAAACCAACTTTCCTCATTAAGCAACCCAAAAACCTCAACTGTCTTTTCCTGGTGTTAAATATAAGTGTTCTTGTTTTTGCCATTGCTCACATGTTTGGTCCATGGTATTCTTTCAGAATTTGGAAGACTTTCAGATGAGTTCCTTAAAAAGTTATTACCCTATGAAAATTGCATTTCCAAAAAAACTGATAAAATTTCATTTTTTTTTTAATGAAAAACAGAAAATAATCATTTTGAATGTTATCTAGTATCATAACTAATATTACTGAGAACCTGATTCTAAATAATTTTAATGATATCATTTCATTGTAAACACTATTTTAATTTATAACATGAAAAATAATAAAGAAGCTTCTTAGGGTTTCAAATGTCGTATGAGCTGAAACAAAATCTAAGTGCAATCAAACAACTAAGATCTATATATAACTCTAAAAGAAAGGCTGAAAACAGCTACACCTGAAAGGTATAGACAACAAATGAGTGCTTAAGGCAAAATTAAAAATTGAATACATAGAGAAAAGATATTTAAGGTTAAAACTTTAACCAACCTCCCAACCCAGGTTTCAACCTTGGGGAGGTCTACTCAGGCAAGTATCTATATATATATATATATATATATATATATATATATATATATATAAAATAAATTTCGATGTTCAAAACTGTTGAATGATCATTTCAACATGAAATCCCTAAGAGAGATTTCACATCTCATCGGCAACTACCACATTTCAAAATGAAATAAAAAAAAAAAAGAAGAAATAAAAAATGAAGGTTAAGAATTAAAAAATTTATGTCACACACAAAAAAAAAAAAAAAAAAAAAAAAAAAAAGAAAAAAATCAGTTAGCAATCAGCGTTTATTTTTAGATTTTGGACAATTTTACTTTTAGATAGAGTTGTAAGTCAAAAAAGTTGTAAGGTCTTTGAGTTTCCTTTTGGATTAAAGTTATTTTAAAATAACTATATATATATATATATATATATATATATATATATATATATATACACACACACACACAAGTACATTCACCTATATAAATAGTGTGTTGGTGTTAATAAAACAGTACTCAGTGTAATATAACAGGGATATTAAGTATATATTAATAAATATACATATTATCCTGCATCTATAGCAGGATGCAATAATATTGTGAACTGACCATTCTGGGATTTGAATTTCTGGTTCTTGATGTTTATGGTAGTTGTATATTATAATACTTGGATAATATTTTTTTTAATTTTTCAATTATATAATTTAATTTTAACTAATACTTAAACTTGAAAATTTATACAGATGACAGAATAATCAGTTCAGTGCCATACATGATACACGCTTTGGGTGATCATGTCTTGAAAGAGACATGACTGACTGGGCAGAAGATTATCTCGTAGTAGGTTGCCATTGCTTTTTGTGGTAGACTAGTTGCCGACCAAGGTTATAGAACCCAATTTGTTCTATTATTTAACCCGTAATTGGAGGGAAGAGACAGATTAATACCTTTCCCAAGGGTATTTGTGTGCAAGTGAATGCAAGGAATTCAACTGGAATTCAAACTCGGCTCCCTGATTTGTTGTTCCAAGTGGATATCCACTGCACCACAACTCACATTGTCCATAATAATAATAATAATAATAATAATAATAATAATAATACTCCATAAAACAGGTCCATGATAAACAGATTAAAAAATTTTATTAGGAACTTAGTCAAAGATCATGAACTAAATATTACCACCACCACTAATGCCAAAGTGATCAACTTCCTTGATGTAACCTTTGACCTGAATAATGGCCAGTATAAGCCACATACCAAAGATTCATACCACAACAAATACATCAACAAAGAATCTAGCCACCACCATGAAATTCTAAACAACTTGCATAAATCAGTATAATTTAGATTATCTACCAACTCTAATTATTAGAAATTTTTGACAATAACAAAATATATAAAGGCCTTAGAAAAAAAAGTAACCATAGTGAAAGTTTAGGATACTTAGATAAAAAACATAGAAGGTAAAAATAAGCCAAAACACCATAAATGTAACATCATATGGTTTAACCCACCTTTTTGTCGATGTTCAAACATCATAAGAATTTTCCTAAATTTAATTCATAAGCACTTCAACCGTTCCCCAACATTAAAAAAAGATTTTCAACAAAAACAATATTACGCTTAGCTATATTTATGTTAAGAACATTGATAAATATATATATATAACACAACATGGCAATATGATATTAAAACATGTTCAACCTGGAAATCTTCAAAGTTGTAAATGAAATGTTAATTGTTAGCTTTTCTCATATTCTTTCAAGCTCAATAATTCCTTGTACCTTGCTTTATTACCTTGCTTAGGGTGAAACAAATAAATAGATAAATAAATAAATATATACACTCCTGATCAAAATTTTAAGACCACTTAAAAATCTTTAAAAAGAAATATTTTTTTACGAATAGATTTTAAACTCCTCCCACTTAAGGTTACCAATACTACAATCTAAAAGGTTATGGAAACAAAAAGCTATGTTCCAAACATTTTATTTAGAAATTTACATTTTTATAAAATGAGGTGATTTACGCATGATCAAAATTATAAGACCAGAGACAAAAATTCTATGAAATTGTACAAAAAGTGTATGAAAACATTCAACAACTAAATTTAATAATGAGTTCTTCCTCCACTGCTTTTGAGGACTTCAAAAATTGTCGGGCATGCTAGAAATAAGCATTTCCATTAAGGTGCGGGGGATGTTGCTCCAGCTTCTGAAGATGGCTTCACGAAGTTCATTTTTTGTTGAATATTATTTGCCATTTCAATGAACATCTCTTGTTAGCCATCCTCAAACATTTTCAATTGGGTTCAAGTCTGGTGAGCATGCAGGATGTCCCAAGAGATGGACCCCATTTTCTTGTAGAAAGGTCAAGGTCCATCTTGCAGCATGGATTGCAGCATTATTCTGTTGGAATAACCATCCATCCATACACAAACGATAGCCCTCTGTCATCAATGATGCTTTTTGTAGCATGCTAACATAACCAGCTGCTGTTTAACAACCCTGTACCACCTGGAGCTCCATCGTCCCTCTGTAAGAAAAGGCACCCCATACCATTAGGGACTCTCTACCACTATGACGTATGGAGAAAATTTCAGGAAGCATGTTTTTGTTATGCCAATATCGTTGGAAGCCATCAGGACCATCTAGATTGAATTTTTTCTCATCAGAAAACAGGACTTTCTTCCACTTCTCAACGTCCCATGTTTGGTATTCACAACCAAACTTTAAGCAGTCCACCTTGTGACGTGGAAGCAGCTGAGGAATTTATTTACACTTTTTATTTACCATGCCTTTTTGTTGTAAGTGTCGTCTGATGGTTACGGGACTGCAATCAGCATCTGTGACTGCCTTAATTTGACTAGAAGAAAGTCCCCCGTCTTTCATAACAACCCGTCTTATTCTCTTACTCAATGCAGGAGAAATCTTTGGGGGCCTACCAGAGGATTTTGCTTTTCCATAATTCTCACTGTTCTTTAGAAAGTTGCAAATCACAGTTTTACTGCGATTTACCTTAGCTGTGATCGCTCGCTGTGACAAACCTTGCTTATGGAATTCTAGAATTTGAGAACGCTCAACTTTGGTAAGTTTGCTTGCTTTAGGCATGGTAACACCTTTACGCAGTGATTGCTAATCTCTAACTGAACTAAAAACATTGGAATTACCATAGATCTAACAATTTATACCCCTGGTCTTATAATTTTGATCATGCGTAAATCACCTCATTTTATAAAAATGTAAATTTCTAAATAAAATGTTTGGAATGTAACTTTTTGTTTCCATAACCTTTTAGATTGTAGTATTGGTAACCTTAAGTGGTAGGAGTTTAAAATCTATCTGTAAAAAAAAAATTTCTTTTTAAAGATTTTTAAGTGGTCTTAAATTTTTGATCAGGAGTATATATATATATATATATATATATATATATATATATATAATCCTACGTCTGTAGCACAATACAGAGTTTCATGCACTATGCAATCATCACATATAAGTTCAGTTAAATAATCAAATCTTTAAAAAAATGGTTAAATCAATGAAAAGCACACAATATGAATTAAAAAAATGAATTAAAAAAAGCTTAGTAAAAATAAAAGAAAAAGGAAATGAACACAACACATTATGAAAAAAAGAAATAAATGAAATACTTTTAAATAACTAATATACAATAAATGCACATCAGCCACACTTTTTCATACCACTAATATAGATAAAATGTATGTGATAAATGTAAGATACAAACATTTGGATAATATTATATTTGAATATAATTTAATATTATATATTCACTTTCAATATTTGTCATACTTATTCATGCAATCTAAATACACTAATGTATCCAGAAATTCCACAAGCATTTTGGAATTTAAAAATGAACTCAAATACCATGAGGTAAATATGTGACACCCACAAAAATTAATGCATGTATAGTAATGCTATAAAAAAATGAACACATGACAGCTACACAAGCAATGAAAGAAAAACAGAATTGAAAAATAATTATTCCACTAAAATTTCCAATGAAGCTAATAGAGAAATGTTAAATTTATAAAGGTTTTCCTTATTAATTTTTTTTAATCATTAAAAGATTTAAATAGACTGCCACTAGTGGTGGTCACAGTGAGAAAAAAAAAAAAAGAAAAAAAACTGGATTTGGAAAGAATTTAGAAATGGATAAAAGAAAACGGGATTCAAGAAGATAGAAGACAGCAATTGACACAGCATTTAAATTTTTGGAGATTGTAGCTAACAGAGAAGCAAATAAATGGAATGGAGTTCCACAGGCAGGAAGTGGAAGAAAAGAAACTGTTGGAGTAGAAGTGATGGTTACATTTAACTATTTTAATGGTAAAAGGATGGGACCTGTATGGCAATCTAGTAGCATACTTAAATTCATGTGGTCAGTGCACCAGGAAAAAAAGCTTGTCAGAACAGTTGCTATGAAAATATTTGTAGAAAAGCCAGAAGGAAGCCACATCATACTAGTGAGAAAATGACCGAAGTTGAGATACCAAGTCAGAATTGATTACATTGCAGATCCTTCTTTGGATTTTGTCAAGAACTTCCAGATAAATAGCAGGAGCACTCAATGAGATACGGCAACAGTATTCAATGCACTGACGGAGGGTAGATTTATAAATGTGCAAAATGGATTCTGACAAGAAAAATTTTCTGGCCTGATACAGAAACCCAACTTTTCAAGCAGTAGATGCAGCTGCTGATTCGATATAGTCATTCCACTTCAGGTCAGTTGAAAAGGGAGGCCAAGGAGGTGCAGGGTGTTGCTCTGCAAGAAATTAGCTGTCAAGAAAGTTTCTCTATGGTTGTTAAAGGAAAGCAGTTTTGTTTTAGAGGCATTCAAATTTACAAGCCATTTCCTGCACCAGTTAACTACTGATTGGAGGTTCTTTTCAAGTGCAGCAGCCAGGTTTACTTTGCTATATATATATATACACACACTAATATATATATATATATATATATATATATATATATATATACATACACATACACATATGGATCCGCTCTTCATAGATGTATGACTGTGTGAACACAATAATTATATGTGGATATAAATAGATGAATGCATGCATGAATAATGCATTTGTATGTGCACATATATATAAGTACGGACATATCTGTAGGGAGATACATGTATGTATGTGTGGATGTGTGTAAGTATGTGAGTATGTGTGAGAATTGTTAGTATACTTGAATAAATATTTATTTATATGCATGGAAATCCTGTCTTTACAAAAATATATATGTGAGTATGCGAATGCAAGATTTATATGCGAGCATGGATGGATGTGTCTGTGGGTATATGTAAGTATAAACACAGGTGCACTTGTATGTACATATGTAGATGTACGGACATATAAGTATACGTGAATGTGTTAATATGTAGAGTTACATGTATATACATATCCATGAGCTTGTGAGTGGGCGTGTAATGACTTTATGGTCACTATCCAAGAAGGATGACCTCTTCACGACAGGTCTAGATCCCCAACTGAAATAACACCAATATCTGTGTTTTTACATCCTTTTTACTTGTTTTTCTTTTCATTTTAAAGAAATGCTTATTTGTACTGAATGGAACGAATATAGTGTGGTCTGATGAAATGAGTTAATTTAGCTCATAGAAAAGAATTATTTATAACCAATCTAAATGATGTGTTGAGTTTTCCTTTATAAATATCATATTGCTCTGGATAACATCCATTGAGCTCTCTATATAGATATAACACTTAATATTTTATATTAAGTTGATTTTGTTAGATTATCCTCGCCGTTTACAGACTTGACATCTATACCTATGATAATTTACATCTTGGTCATTCATAAAACCTGAAACTGGCTGTGATCTGGGTTTCATATACATAAGTGTAATCTTCAGGCTACTGGAATACAAGACTAAATTACCTCAGAGAATTTATACCCCAGATGAGTGCAAGATGTTAAAAAACACGGGGGTGTTGGAATCATCCAATCTGGTGGAGAGCGATTACCAATCTAGCTAAGTTGTTAGGATAGCCATAAATGCTGGGGGGGGGGGGGGGGCAAAAACCATTTACGGGAAAGAAAATTGATTTTGGTGTGAAAAAGTGCTCAATGTAAAAGTTACAGTAATTGAAGCATCTGGTGGGAAAACTTGCCATGATATTGAGCACTTTTAAATTATTTTGGTGTACCTTTTGTTGTTCATAACTACAGGTTCTCTTTGCATGTGTAATATATATATATATATATATATATATATATGGGTTGGAATATGACAGAATGATAAGATAAGGAGCATGTAAGAAATAGAAAATTAAACATTTTGCTTTTAGTAATGATTCATCAGGAAATAAAATATTAAAGAGAAAAAAAATTCTAGTATTTTTATTTTTGTGTTTGTTTTCATTAGTTTAACTGTCCTCCTGTGCATCTGTCCTGCGAAACAGTGTTTGTGTGTAAAATTCATGTGTATCATAATTTGGATGTATTTGTGTGCATGTGCACATCTAATATACATTTTCATCAATGTTTAGCAGTTGTCCACATGTTGATTTGGGGATGTTTAGTCTGAGGGTGAAAGAATTTAAGTTAAGCCACTTGTGGTTGTAGGTAAAGAATATATCTTAGATTCTTTAAATATGGATCTTATAAAAGTTGAGGATATAATAGAGTGTGTTTGATGCATGTTTATAGATGGAAAAATATTTATCAGAACTCCTAAGAACTTCCTACATAATGAATTAAGTTCTTTTCCAATTATGGTGACATTTATGAAATCAAAGTTATGACCTCTTATTTTTCTTTAGGCTCGCATTTCAATATGCCTTTAATCATTGATAATGACCAAACAATAGCAGGCATCTGTTTATATTGTAAGATAATTGTGGGGCTTTGTTTGATCAAAATTCAGTCAATGTATGAGTAACATCAGGAATAAACCAACCAATCTTAGCATGGCACTCTTTTCTGTAGGGGTGGTACATGAAGCTGAATGTGGAATGAAGATCTGAGATTGAATTCTTGGTTTTGTCATGTGCTCACACATGGTAGTGAATTTTCTAGGGCATAGACCTGGGTGATGGCATATTGTTGTAGAGCAGCTAACACTTCTCTGGGGCTTTCAAGAATGGAATGGTCTGTGGACTGAGGTAGCAATAAAAATAGAGAGTAATAGCAGTTGGGGATTCAGGATTGTCATTGAGATTCTGAGATCAACTGCGTGTATCAGTCATTCACTTTATTGAACTCTCTACCTTTGGGCAGAGAGGAAGCCAAACGGGGCTCCGCTGAAAGGTAAGGTCTCATCTAAAAAAAAAAAAAAAGAAGCAGACAAGAATTTTTGTCTGAGCTTAAGGGCTTGATGTTCCCACTTAAATGGCGATGTACTGCATCTACCTCGGGCACCCACCCATGTTGGGGAGGTGGTTAATAACTTTGAAGTGCCATTGACAATTACCGTCAGACTATGCTCTCTACAACTCTAATGACTTAACCTCTCTTTTTTTTTCTACTATTTGTTGTTCTGTCTTCTGGTGTTTGTCTTATTTGCATTCATATCCATAAGCACAGACATTGTACTGTAGGTACTCAGCACATATCTCCTGGGTATCATCCTGCCATCTCGGCAGTACAAGATTGGCACTGAAGATTTGAAAAATACAATCTGATACAGCAGATTGACGATGAAAAAAGTTCACTATTTATTATAACAGTGGTGGACAAAGATTTGTGTTTTTGTGACTGGTGAAACCAGTAGGTCAAGAAAAAAAAAAACTTAGGCCGGAAAGAATGGACAGAAAAATCAACAAACAAAATCTATATACAACAGACTTAGCTATGTAGATTTCAAACAAGAAAATTTATAATAAGAGATTTTGAGTTGAAAACTTATACAGCAGTTTTCCCAAAAACATTCATACAGTTTTACTGATAAAAACGAACAGTTTGGCGACAATTTCAAAATCATCAGGAACAACAGCAAATGTAAAAAGAAATGGAGGATTTCCAGAAATGCTTCCTTGAATTTTGTAAACAATAAAATTAGCAAGAAGAATTAGCACAAAAATAGCAAGAAAAGCTACTTGCTATACTGTTGTAAATTTTCTCAAAAAGAGAAACAAGCCCAGATAAACCAGATACATTTTCTCAGGATGCTGTCTTTAAATCAATTAGAAATTTTTCATATAAACCTGAAGAGGAGGTTACATTTTATGCTTATTATCACAGGTTTGAGGAAATATTTGTTAAAGACTGCTCAAACTGGACAGACAATAAGAATTTGTTTACTATTAAGTAATTTTGGTGATTCAGAACATGAAAAATACAGAAACTATATTCTACAAAAACAACCTGGAGAAATTATATTTGAAGAAACTATCCAAATATTGTCTAAAGTTTTTAAAGAATGTAGTTCTTTATTCAACATGTGATGGCGTTGTTTAAATTTATCAAAAAATGATGATTAAGACTACACAACGTACACAAATATAGTGAATAAGGAGTGTGAAAAGTTCCAACTGAATGAACTAAGCATGGATATGTTCAAGTGTTTAATTTTTGTACAAAGATTAACCTCACCAAGTAAAACAGACTTATGTGTGAGACTCCTAACAAAGTTAGAACAAGACCAGGAAATAACTTTACAAACATTGGCTGAGAAATGTCTGAGAATTGTAGATTTAAAAAAAGATACTGCAAATATTGAACAATGGGACATATCATATATTAGAAAAGTAAAGCCACAAAGTAGGAAAGTTAAAATAAATCCATGCTACAGTTGTGGTCAGTTACATTTATACAAGGATTGTCCATTCAACAATTAAAAAAATGTTTCAATTGTGGTTATAGGGGTCATAAAAGTTCTTTTTGTAAAAGAAAAGTCAAAAGAAAATCAAAAAATAATGCTTGTTATACCATGGGTGGAAAAGTCGCAGAAAAAGAAAATTCATAAATACCCAATTAAATGACATGAAAGTAAAAATGCAAATTGACACAGGGTCAGGTCTGACAATTATTAATGCGGATATACAGAATAAAATTGGTAGACCAGTATTATGCAGATATAAAAATTTGCCAAAGGCATACCAAGCAAAAACAATTTGAATTTCTTGGTGAAATTTATTTAAACGTTGGTTTTGCTGGAAAAGAGAAAATTAATAGTCATGCATCAAATGCAGAATCTCTGGTACTGATTCGATAGAGGAGTTTGATTTATTCAATATTCCTATCAACACACTTTGTAACAATACTGTTGTATCATCTAAGTACATGGAAAATTTCAAACAGGATTTAAAGGCAAGATTAAATTATTATATTTTTTTCCAAAGGTCTAAGATTTTGTTTTAAGGTTAAAACAAAGCTTGAGCTAAAAGAAAAGGTAACTCCAGCATTTTGACCTAAGCAACTGGTGTCATTCACTGTACTAGAAGACATAGACAAAGAGTTGGAACGTCTAGAAAAATTAGGCATTACATAAAAAACAAATTAAAGTCAATGGGTGAGTTCAACAGTATATATAAGGAAAAAAAAATCAGAGTCTGTGTTGATTACTTCACTGGATTAAATGAATGTCAAACAGCATAACTACCCTTTATTTTCAGCAGAAGATATATTTGCAAAGCTGAATGAAAAAGTATTCTCTAGATTAGAAGCCTATTTACAAATTACAATGAATGAGGAGTGTGCAAAAATATTAACTATAAATACGCACAAGGGTCTGCTTAACAAATTACCATTTGAATTAAAAGTAGCACTGCAGTTTTTCAACAAGCAATAGACACGATCCTAAGAAGTTTGAATTACACAATGGCATAGCTTGATAATGTGTGAAATAAAAGCATAAACCATAACAAACACACAAAGCACGTGAACGAGGTGTTCAAAAGGATAAAGGATCACAGTTTTAAGTTTAATATAGACAAGTGTCAGTTCTTTCTACCAAAAATTAAGTACTGAGGTCAAATTATTGATGACAAATGTAGAAGGCCAGATCCTTACAGAACAAGTGCTATAAAAACATGCCAGCACCTACAAATATTGCATCCTTACAATTATTGTTAGGATTAGTGTACTACTGCATTTCTAACATGAATGTAACTGCATTTCTAACATGAATGAGCTCAGAGCACCTTTGAATAAATTGTTGAAAAGGGATAAAAAAATGGGTGTGGTCTGAAGAACGCAAGAAAGCATTTCAGAAATTGAAAGCGGCTCTAATTTCTGATCTATCATTAACACATTATGACCTGAGTGAGGAAATATATGTAGCAAGTGGTGCTAATAACTTTGGGTAAAAGGCCATATTGCTTTATAAATAAAATTATGGAAAACTAAAAGCTGTTTAGTTTATCACATCTCAAGGACACTTCTGTCTGCGGAACAAAAATACTCCCAAATATTCTAATGCACACTGCAAAAAAACTGCAAAAATGGGCAACTATCTTAATTTGTATTTATTTCTGAGATGAGTAATTTTCAATAATCTTGGAATTCTTTTGAACTTTTGTTCTCATCTTGGTTAATATAGATGTTATAATAGACACAACGTTTCGACCAACTACCCTCTGGTCATCATCAGGTGTCCAAAGAGTGGCTAAAATGGATTATCTTGTTGATTATTGCGAAATACTCTGTGAAATCAGTTATTCTTTTCATGTTGGATTTGGTTTATCACTACTAGTTCTAAGAATCAAACTCATGACCACTAGATGATACTAACATATGTATTGGGGGAGTAGGTAGAGCAGCTAGCACCTCTCTGGCACTCTCAAGAATGGAATGGTCTGTGGACCAAGGTAGCAATAAAAATAGAGAGTAATAGCAGTCAGGGATTTCGGTGTGTCATTGATAATTGCTATCGGACTGCGCTCTCTGCGACTGACAACGTAACCTCTTCTCTCTTCTACTATTTGTTGTTGGTCTGTCTTCTGGTGTTTGTCTTATTTTTTCTTGAAACTTTCTTTTTGCTCACATGTTCTGTTCGTGATATTCTCAACATTCTTTTGTAAAACAGCATCTCTACTATCTTAAGACTCCTCTTCATGAATGAAAAAATTGTCCAGCATTCACTGCCATACAGGAGGATTGACATTTACATAACACTCAGGTACTTATTGTTTCTAATTAAACCTTCCTGTTTCTTAATATTTTAAATATTTTAATGTCTTAATTTCTCTACTTGTCTGGTTTTGATGTCTTCAATTTGAAACTCATGCCTTAGGCTGTCACTCATGCTAATGACCTTAGAGTCTTTCTCTGTGGAACGAAATAAAACATCCTCCTAAATGGTGACGATGTATGCATCGTGGAGATGGGAGAAAGAACTCTCTCTGTCCCCCTCCTTATAAACGTAAATGGATATGCGAAGAGAAAATAACACTTTTTATAAACTTGTAATGTATATGAAGGCAAACAGATTAACAGTGAAAAAGAAACACTAAAGAACACAGAGAGAGAGGGGAAGAAAAAGAAAGATGTCATTTGATTGGCTGAAAGAAATAACCCGCCAAAGACACTCTGTTTGTAATTAGAATTTGGAAAATTAGTTGCAGCTGAAATGTCTAATGGGGAGGATATAAGAAACATTAACGCCAAAATACTCCGAGGAAAGACAACCTCGGTAAAAATAAAAGATGTAATCCAGAGGAAGAAAGGAAAAAGGAAAAAAGAAAAATATATGAGAATGGGAAGTGTTTCTGAAGGAGATGAATGGACAAACAAAATTATAATCTATCTTCAAAATTCCCAAGTAAGTATTTTCTCTGGTACCAGTCTTTATCACACACTCCCTTTAATTCTGTTAACTCAAAATCATTCCCAAAACAAAAATACCTTTTATTTTTTTTGAGGAACATGAACATTCTTGGTTGTATTAGAAACTTAAAAGAGCGAGAGAAAAAGAAAAAAAAAAAAAAAAGGAAATAAGAAAGAGAGACTCTTGGTTTAATGAAGGTAGATCCAATCTGAAATTGGATGAAAAAATTGAGATATAAGAATATATATATATATATATATATATATATATATTAATTTGAAGGACCCTCAGAGATCTCCAAAGACTTTCTGTTGTTATTTTTTTTAATTTCTTGTTTTATCTTCAGCGTTTGTTTATGTTTCTGTTGTTATGGTAATAAAAGAAAAAAAATGTTTTTGAATTACCAAAATAACCAGATGTTCAGCATTTTGATTTAAATTAAATTTTCATCTGCATCTCGCTAATAATAAATTTAACCTCCATTCCATTAAGGTAAGAATTATATAAGATCATATTCTTATTTTCCATTTTTGGATCATCACTCATAAATCATCTACTGATTCAAAATCGTGGAAACAGTAGAGATTTAGTGGTTTCTGTGACTATAAAGCATTTCCGTAGCCGATTAGTAGGTTAGTAAACCAGCCACCATTTTTCTAGCCTAGTGAAGCGTCACACTAATTAATATTGCAGACTACATAAGCAGCTTCTAATATATATATATATCTTTATAATCATTTCACCACAAGCAAGGTAGTACTGACACTGTTGTGCAGGAGGTTTACAGAAGAGGAGAGTGATGAGAAAGAGGAACAAGTTACAAGGGTGTCAGAGAATGGGTAAGAGGAGGATGAGAACACTGGTGTGAAGAAAGCTGCATGAGAGTAGAGTGGAAAGAGAAAAGAACATGATACAAGTGTCGTCAGGGTAAGAATGTGAGTCAAGGAGATAAGAGATGGCAATTGACAATGCATTTAAATTCTTGGAGATTGTAGCTTAACTGTCAGGAAAGCAGTTATATGGAATAGAATTCTACAGGTGGAAAGTGTGAGAAAAGAAACTAATAGAGTAGAAGTTGCTGTTACATTTGATTGGTTTCACTGTAAAAGGGTGGAACCTAGTTGCTAGTTTAGAATGCCCATTAAGAGTTTTAACAGACAGATGTAATCAGATGCTAGAAGCTATAAAGATATTTTGTAGTGACTTACAATTTGTCAATCAAGATGGAATTTCATAAAAAGAAAGGAAAGGAATTCTAAAAATATCTTTCATCTTAAAATATAAATAAGTAATTTTTATAACACTGTAGATTGAGAAATCTTATCAGATCTAAACTTATTTATGAATGGAACTTTGTCTGTGTGTGTGTCCGTTACCTATAGACTCCAAAACGGCTGAACCGATTTTCTTGAAAATTTACACAGTTGTACTATAAGCATCTGCGAGTGTTCTTAGCTAGGTTTTGTGTCAAGGTACCCCCCGATAAATATCGAAAATCAATGATTGAAAAAAATCGGGTTATAGAAGGAGTGGTTCGATTTTAATCAAATTTGATGCACTCATAGACAAAGGCATAAGAAACGATATTCAGAAGTTTCAAGGTTGCAGTTCTTACAATAGTGCAGAAAATCGATAATATATATATATATATATATAAGGCAAGATATTTGTGTGTGTGCGTGTGTGTGTGTGTGTTTATCTGCCGGTATGTCCTTTACACAAAGATTCTCACCAAACTTCACACAAATATTCTTTAGGCTGAGTCTGAGCTCCAGGACCATGGATTAGTTTTAAAGTTTTCATTACACCTGAGCAACACCGGGCTATATCACTAGTTTCAAATAAAGACTTGTTTTCAATTTGTATCTAATGAACTGACTTCTTTTATATGCTAAATTCTTTCAGGCTATTATGTTTCTCCATAATTTCTTTTTGTTGCTCAAAGTAACTTGATATTTTACCATTCCATTTTAATTTCTTTTTTCTGATTGCCAATATACTTAGGGACTTAGGAAGAAAGGTGGTATTTATTTTGCAGGAAAAATTATCAATTTTTCCGTTTCCCCAGAGATTAAACCAGAAACAGTCATTATTATTGTCAGTTCAAGTTTTTACTTGCAGTGAACAAGTGAAGCCTGAGAGTCTTAGCAAAGCTCATCTTTCATTGTGGAATGACACTATTGAATCAAAGAACTGTACCAAATAAGAGAAACCACATCATCTGAGAACTATCAACAGCAGCAACAACAAAAATGGATAGTACATGTAACTCAAAGAGAAAATAATGACATAATCAAGATGTTGATATTTCACATTACTTTAAATAAAAGGTTAGGAAGGAAACCTCTATCAATACTAGAAAGAGCAATGACAGGTACCGGTTTTCCTGAAAAACTGTTTTAAGAGAAAGATTTTATAAATTTCAACCGAAAACAGTATTGGCTGCTCAATGAATACCAAATGTTTACTTTTTTAATCATATCACCCCAAGCAAGGTGGTAACGACACTGATGCGCAGGGGGCTACGTAAGAGTGAAGAGATTGGAAAAGAGAAAACTGGAAACCACATCCTAAACAGGGAACAAGGGATGAGCCTCTTCACCTGTTCAATAGATGTGGGTGGAGTGTGAACCGGGCAATAGTTTAGTCTATCTACTCCAATTGGAAAAAAAAAGAGTAAAAGAATGAAAAAGAGTAAAAGATTGGAAAAGAGAAAACTGGAAACCACATCCTAAACAGGGAACAAGGGATGAGCCTCTTCACTTGTTCAATAGACGTGGGTGGAGTGTGAACTATCTACTCCAATTGAAAAAAAAAAAAAAAAAAAGTATAGGGAAATGGCTAATATTATCATTACTTTACCATACTCGTAATAGACAATTATTAGTCTGAAAAAATCCTTTTGATAGTTGAAGCATAATAAAGGAATTTTTTCCTCTCTTATTATTCAATTACCCATTATCTAATATAGATTTATATACCTTACAATACACTAAAAACAAAATTTGTGCTTGGGAATATAATTTGAAAACCAAATTACTTAACATCAAAATGGTCAAATATCCTACATCTACCTGGAATAGCTGGGTTGGTATTTTCAATACCGATTAGGCAGCAGCAACATAGTATAGAATGATATAATCAAAGTCTTACATCTAAATAATTTAATCTATATTTGTATAAGCAAAAAATTATATATCTGTATACAGTATATTTACATATGTATGACTACTATCTTTGCCATCTTGAAAAAGTTACACTAACAATATAGTTTAATCTTTTTCCACAGAATTTGTAGACAGAAATAATTGCATCAGAGCTTTCTTTCTTGAATATACTATAATTTTTTTATCGCTACTTTGAAGAGATATGCAAAGAACTCCTAGCAAAGTTTAACAAACGTATCTCTAAAAAATTGTGTTAAAAGGACTTTTTTCTATTCTCACTACAATTACTATATACTCTGACAGCAATTTTTATCGTTTTGAAAAAACTAGTTTTAGAATTTTAAAATAAACATATGAAACTAGATTTATGTAGAGTCTTTTTTTCTGGAGATATGAGAAAATATTAAACACTATTAAAATGTTTATTTAAAAGAATATTTTAATATTTACAAAATTATAAAAATAAGTTGTTGGTTGTATTGTTTTTATGGTATATCAACCTCGGTGGGTCATTTATTGCCAACTAAATTTTATTTATTTATTGCTGGTAATACCTTTTCTTTCAACATTTTATTGTTGTTTTTAATATAAGTTTTGTGTCTAGTAATATTTTTTCCTTTTCGAGTATCAAGATTCATTGGGATTTGTTTTTTAAGGGCAGGGTCTCCAAGTCCTACCCTTGTTATTTAACCCATAACTGGAGGGAAGGGACAGATTAATACCTTTCCCAAGGGTACCAGTGCTTAAGTGAATGCAGGATATTCAACTGAAATTCGAACTTTGCTCACCGATTTCTCTTTCTGAGCCGATATCCACTGCACCACAATGCACATCCATCACTAAACACTTACAGCACCTGGTATTCCCAATCGGTCACCCATCTAAGTACTGACCAGGCTCAACATTGCTTAACTTCAGCAATCGAGCGAGAACCGGTGTATTCAACGCAATAGGCCGTAAGCCTATAAAAATATGGGATATTTATTATTTATTATGCAATATTTATTATTTACCATATTATAAAGAAACAGCTATGAAAGCAAATTATTTTATTCATGGATTTATAAAAATAAATGTCTGAGTTATAGAACAAGAAATTTTAAATAAACACAAGTAAATAAGTATACATTAAAAAAAAAAAAAAATTTTCCAGTCATTTCTTCTAATCACATTAATTCACTAAAATAGATCGCAATCATCTGGATTTATACTTGTAATATACTTATTATATCTGTCAGTTCAGTACCATATCTGATACACGATTGGGCAATCATGTCTCGAGAAAGACATAACTGACTAGGCAGAAGATTTTTCCACAGTAGGTTGCCATTACTTTCTGCAGTAGACTGGTTGCCAACCAAGGCTATATGATCTATCCTGCTATGTAACCCATAGCTCGAGGGAAAAACAACAGATTAATATCTTTCTCAAAGGTGCAACAAATTGAACTGGAATCCTAACTTGGCTCTCCGATTTCTCATTCTAAGTAGATATCCACTGTACCACAATACACTTATTATATAGTTGATTTACATGATTATTATACTTGGTTTTACTTGAGAATTAACAGCAAAAGCATTAAATGCTTTATTGGACTGTTTATTTACAAGAATAATGCTTAATATTTTTAGTGCCAATTCTAAAAAAAAATTATTGAGGGAGTATACAGTAATTAGCTGTGCCAAGGTGGGGGGGTTGTTTTTATGTGGGTTCATTTATTAAACTTTGCTAAATTCATTCTGTTACAGCTCCTGTCACTTGTTTCATGTGAACTCAATTTATTTACATGAAGTTGTTATAGACTAGGACTCTGTATACTTCCTGCTCTTCCCTACTACTGTGGCAATGGACTGTTCCTACTTATAAATCTGTCAAGTAGCCACATTAGAGTAGGATTTGAGTAGTATTTGATTTACTCAAGGTTTCACATTCTATGTATGAGTATTTAATAAACCTCTTTGTTTCCTCCATGCACTCCTCTGTTCCTTTAATGTTCTCTCCAGCTACAGCCTTCTTAATTCTTGCCTATTTTGAACAAAGGTAACATTATAACAGAAATAAAATAAATTAATTAATAGAATAAACTACCTGTTGAATTATTATATCAGATCCAAACATTTAGAGCAGCTATATTCCAAATGTTTATTCACATTTGGTATGATAGATGATTAATATTTTTGCTATCTATTGTATGCAAATAAACAGATACGCAATTGATGAATATATATGTTTATAAAATAGGATATAGTATCTTAAAGCTTTGAAAAAAAATATGACAAATGGAAAACTGATTTATTGAGACTAGATCTGATTATGTGTTTCACCTTCCTAGGTTTCAGATAAAACAAATGAAAAAGAAATGTGTTTGTATTTGTGTGTATGCTTAAATAATAAATCATGAGTACGTTTTTCCGCTAAGCTGGTGTTTCTTGTGAAAAAAGAAAAGAATGAAAATAAGTGACTTTAAAAAACGTTAATATATATTCTGTATGTTTTTTTTATAATTCTCTAGTTCATGCCAAAAGTTATTTATGTATTCTTTCAGCTTTTCAGTATTGAATTTAAGGTAAATCTTCATCTTGAAATGGCTTGAAAGCAAAGGTTTCATATAGCCTTTTTAGAAATTAATTTAAGGTAAATTCTCATCAAATTTTTCAGAATGGGTTGAAAATAGAAATTTTTAGGTTTGTCCAGGTGTTTTTATGTGTTGACAATATGTTTATAAAATAGGGTACAGAATTCTGATAAAGTTTTGAAGAAATATGACATGGAAAATTACTTCATTGAAACTAGATTTAATTATGTGTTTTGGTTTTCTATGCTTCATCAGATAAAAAAAAAAAAAATAAAAAAAAAAACAAAATGAAAGAAATGTGTTATGTGCATTCACGTGCGTGTACTTAAATAATAAATCAATAGTTCTTTTTCTTTCTAAACCAACATTTCTCATGATGAACATATATGAAAGGGTGTGCATGTACGTGTGTGGCAAGGTGGGGGTATATATTTATTATATAGCAATAAGTATATGAAAAGAGAATTTTAGGCCTGAAACACAAAGCATGTAAAAAGATAAATAAAATAGTGCGCAATGTGTTAATGAAAACAGCAATTCATTAAGATCAATTATAGTAATGCAGTTATAGCAATTAATTATAGCAACTCCTTGGCTAGTTCATTTTTTACCTTTTGGTTCATCAGGTTGCAAGTGTCAAGACTGTAATAAAAAAATTCTCAACCTGATAAGGTGAATATGAACTAGCCAACAGGTTGCTGTAATTACCTCCACCAGTTAAGGTGTTGTATTTATTTGTGTTTGTCTGTGGTCAAGATATCCTAAGACTTGCTGGATGGACTCCGATGAATATTTCAGGGATGGTTGGCATCATGACTGGCACAAACTGATTAGATTTTAAGTTTGATTTGTTATGGGATAAAGTTGTTGGGTTATTTTGCTGTTTTTTTTTTTTTTAACTCATAATTTTTAATGTTTCCCATGCCAAATACTGAATTACCTCCCCTATCTTGCTTTGTCATTACATTTTCTGAATGCATAATTTTTTCATTAAAAATATTATTTACAATATAAATTTACTATTTATTATCCAAAAGAAAAAAAAGTAAACAAGTTCATTGCAGTTCAATTGGAGTAGATAGACTAAACTATCGCCCGATTCACACTCCACCCATGTCTATTGAACAGGTGAAGAGGCTCATCCCTTGTTTCCTGTTCAGGATGTGGTTTCCAGTTTTTCTCTTTTCCAATCTTACGTAGTCCCCTGCGCATCAGTGGCGTTTTCGCCTTGCTTGGGGTGATATGATTAAAAAAAAAAAAAAAAAATTATTTCTAGCTAATCACTAAGATGATGTTGGTGTTGCCTTGGCAGAGGTTTGTGGTCTTTGCTGTATCCCTTCAGAACATAGGAAAATGTGAAAGACCATGATCACCCTATCTTTTGTAGATTTTTGGCTGTTCTTATTATTAGCATGATCTAGCATATACATGTGCATTTAATACTTTTTACAGAGTACACAGTTACTACACTTTGATCCTAGGCAGAATATCAGGAAGTGAGACTGTGCCTAAACACAATATGTAAATAATTCTATTATTTTTTTTTTACAGGTAATATGTAAGTTATTTATTTCTAATGAACTTTTCTTTCATTTTATTTTTCTTGTTTAATACTACTACTACTAGTAGTAGTAGTAATGATAATTATTAGAAGAGTTTTAAGATGTCCATATTTCTGTGATGAAGCATTATCAGTATCATTTGACAAGTATTCAGTTGCTTTTCATCACAACTATAATAAGAAAAAGTAAGATGAGAGAAAAACTAGTCAAAGATTATTTAGAGAGCTTTCTTATTTAATAACACATATTTGAAGAAAACCATGTGTCCAAAAAATTAAAAAAATAAAAATGAATTCACACAGCCTCACATTATTCCCTAAAGCATTATTCAGAAAATATAAAAATAATATGAAACTATTGATTTTGGCATTTCAGCTGCTCTAGCGTTTAGTGAAAGCTATAATTAATTTGAACTCAAATACGATAAAAATAAAAAAATACTACTGCTTTGTTCAGCACTTGCTAAACTAGTTTCAGTTTTCATTGTTATAATTTTAGATAAGGCAAGAGAGCTAAACAGAGTTGGCCTTGATCTGGTCAAACTGCTACCTTTCATAAAAGAAACTTGCTGCGCTAGAAAGAGTACATGATGTTAGATTCCTTCACTATTTTGTTTGCTTAATTAACACAAGACAAGGCTAAGCTTATTCAGCAATACCTCCATGGAAAAACCCAAACCCAGCTGTCACAGTTGACCAAGATTAGCTTCAACTCAGCTATTTGATTTCATTTTTTTTTTTTTTGAACTTGGCAGAAATTTTTTGGCTTAAACTCAAGGTCTAAATCCAAGATTGTTGTCATTTGCTTTTGCTTTTTTTATCTCTATCACTCTCTTTATATATATATATATATATATATATATATATATGTGTGTGTGTGATTTTTCTAAGGGTACAAAATTTAATTATTGTCATTAAAACATAAATTCAATAAAATGAGAGGGAATTGCAAAGGAAATGTACAGTCACTACATACCAACTTGAAAAAGGTGAGGGGAGAAGTAAAAAAAAAAACTAACCATAAGAGAAATAAACAAAATCAGTTTTTTCTCTCCCCCCCTCCTTTTTCCGTTATTTCTTTTTTTTCTATTTGTTAAGTTGCTATGTGGTGACTATATCTTTTGTTTTTTTTTTCTCCATTTTTCCTCTCATTTTTATTGAATATATTTGTTTTAATGGCAAGGGAATATGACAGGCTTACAGCTGCTCCAGCTCAACCAGCCATTATAGTAGAAATGATATGATTGTTTACTAAATAGCATTGTTTCCAAGATGGTACATGTATTGGTTGATTTTACAATAACTCAATCCTTGTTGGGTTATCAAATGCCGAAATCAGTCACCCCCACCAATTATATTTGAGTCTATAGGCATCTACTTGATTCAGAGATAGATAATATTTGTTTATTTTTGAGTTTATTTATATAGTAGGTGTTCTATTTTGAAAATGTGTTTTAGCTTTCAGCAGGGGTCAGTATATTCTATGCCTTTCTGATGATAGGGTATGGGATACATGGAATCAAAGTGATAGGTGTCAGAGTTAAGAAAAAAAAATTAACACAAACATTTTTTTTTAAATTACAAACTTTTATTATTTACATTATGTGCATTCAGACTAATGTTGTCATCTTTGAAACTATTAGCAAATTTTGAGTGTTGTGCCTTTTAGTTTTCTTCAGGTGTCTGTAGACTTGGAACTGGTTTATACAATATTGTAGGAGATGACTAGTTTTCCACTCTAAAAGTCTTTTCCCCCACAGATGCAGGCCTATTGCTACTCTGTCATTATTTTCATTACAAATATTCAGATGGGCTCCACCATATAGTTCTACCTGTTCGGGCTTTTATAGCTAGGACTCACCATGCTATGTTCAGAGTTTAATTACTTATTTTCTCTGTATTCAGTTTGTAAGGAGGAAGTTTCACAAACAACTTTTTCTTTCCTGAGAACTACTACTTTATTGAACAAACACCTGTATTGGTGCTTCTTTGTACACTACAGTCTTCTTCAAGTGTTAACTGTTATCTATTTTCTATATTCTCATAATATTCACTTCTCTCTACCATCAGTGGCTCTTGAGTCTTGTATTAGATGAACTTTAAAGAAAAAAAAAAACTTGTGATAAGATGAAGATGTAATTGACTAAAAATAATGGTAATTTCTATCTGAATTTCTGAGATGAGGAATTATTATTACAGTCACAGAAATTACAAACTTTTGAGCTACCATTAAATTTATTCATATCAAACAACTACTAAAGTGCATAAAAATTGAATGATTATGTTTACATGTTTGAGAATTTCAATGACTCATTCAAACTTACCATTTAGGCTACCATCACTGAACTTGTTATTGTTAAATTCTTGAATAAATGAGTGTGACTTTTTCACCTATTCAAACAAGCTGGTATCATGCTAAGCTTTTCGATATGGGCTGTCCACATAGAATACACATGTCACTGTAGTGGCAAACGTGCACATCACAATGGTTTATTTATTACTTGGTTGATTTATTGTCTTGTGCCAAGTCAGTACAATTTAGCAAATATAAGTTAGCTATCTAGAGTCAACATAAACAAGAAAAAAAAAAATGCAAAAAGGGATACTCACCCACCTAAGAAAAAAAAAAAGTAAAATCTTTATGAAACAAGTAGTGACAGAAAATGTAACATGAAAATTTGAAGTTTTTTTGGTGTTTTTACAATAATGTTCACCCCATACAAGGGCTGTTTCTTCTCTATAGCTATAGGTTAAATAACAGGACAGATTAGGTTCTATAGCCTTAGTTGGCAACCAGTCTACACCAGAAACTAATGACAACCTACTGCAGGAAAATCTTCTTCCCAGTCGGTTATGTCTCTTTCGAGACATGATCACCCAAGCATGTATGACATATGACATTTAAATGACTGACTGACCATGAAAAAGCTAGATGATGGAAAATTTCATTAGACTGCTGAACTATATAATATCAATCCTCCAACATGGATGTGAATATGGAATAATTTCCTTGTAGATGTAAAGGAGACTTGAGGCAATGGAAATGTATTTCTCCAGAATAAAAAAAAAAAAATGCCGAGAATACCATGGACTGAAAATATGGGCAATGAAAAAGTTTTAAAGAAAATGGTACCAAAAACGGACAGCTATACATTGAATCAGAAAGAGACAGTTGAAATTTCTGGGATGTATAATGAGAAAAGAAAGGTTAGAGAATTTGATACTCACAGGATATATTGCAGACCAGGAACAAATGGAAACACTGAGTAATCTATCTAATGCACTTGTGTAAGTTACTTGTATATATGCTGCTGATAACCATTTACTCCTGATGCAGTAGAAAGTCTGTTCAGTTCGATATGGTCAAATTGGCAACTGATCTAAAAAATGACCTACAATTTTAAACTGAGGTAAGGAATGTTTGTTTGTTTGTTCCTGTTTAATAGCCTATCAACATCTAAGGTCATTTAAGGCCGAAAGCATATTTTTATTTTAAATCACAGTTATTCCCTAGAAACAGGCTCATACGGAACACAGCATGCTATTTTACCCATAGCTAGGAGGAAATGTTAAAATTTATACATCTATGTTGAAGCTATATAATAAAGTTAAATTTTATTAAATAGGTCAATTTTCCGAAGGAAGGCTAGAATTTTGTCAATGATGTTGTTTTCAAATAAAGATTTTAGGTTCTGTACTTTATCTGTTGACAAATTTTTGCCAGGTCTGTACAATCAATTAGTATATATCTTATGCTATTATCCATCTGGCATCTAAAGCATTTGGGTGGATCTATGAGTAAGAAATGATTTCTTGATTTGAAACACCTCCAAAATAAAAATGTTCTCTATTAATCATCTAAGAGAACCCTTTCTGATTTCCATCAATATGGCTAATGCTAACCTCCAGGCATGACTCATTGCATCTTCTTGGATCAACATTTTCTGATGACTTGAAGTGTAAAGATTATATCAATATAATCTTTATTTCCATTTCAAGTGTGTTGCTAAGGAAGTTGGTCTACCGTGTCATGCTAGACATTGTTTTTATTACACAAATTTATTTGACACATTTAGAAGTCTATCATTTATTCATATCTTGAATATTGCTACCACATAGGGTCTGGTACATCTGCTATATATTAAAAGATCCTTGACAAAAAAAAAAAATTCCAAAGAAGAAACTGTAATGTTCTTTGTCCTGACCTGGCATCTCATTTTCAGTTACTTTCTCTGTCTTTTCTATAAATATTTTCATGGTAATTGTTCTGATGAGCTTTCCTCTTATGAATTTAAGCACAATAAACCAGGGAGCCGAGTTCGAATTCCAGTTGAATCCATTGTATTCACTTACGCGCAAATACCCTTGGGAAAGGTATCCGTCTCTTCCTTCCAGTTATGAGTTATATAGCAGGACAGATTGGGTTCTATAGCCTTGGTCGGCAACCAGTCTACACAGAAAGCAATGGCAACCTACTGCGGGATAATCTTCTGCCCAGTCAGTCATGTCTCTTTCGAGACATGACCACCCAAGCGTGTATCACGTATGGCACTTAACTGACTGACTAGATTGTGCATTGTGGTGCATTGGATATTGGCTCAGAATGAGAAATTGGCTAACCGAGTTCGAATTCCAGTTGAATTCATTGCATTCACTTATGCGCAAATACCCTTGCAAAAGGTATTAATCCATCTCTTCCCTCCAGTTATGGGTTAAATAATAACAGATTGGGTTCTCTAGCCTTGGCTGGCAACCAGTCTACCGCAGAAAGCAATGGCAACCTACTGCAAAATAATCTTCTTCCCAGTCAGTCATGTCTCTTTCGAGACATGATCGCCCAAACGTGTATCACGTATAGCACTTAACTGACTGACTAGGTTGGCAGCATGGCCTCATCATTTTATAGTTGAAATGGCTAGATGTAACCATAAATTCTATTCTAACAGTTTCTTTTCTCACACTTCTCTTATCACTTGTGAAACTCTTCTGGCTCCTCGCTTTCCAGTCAACTTTAATCTTCAAAAATTTAAATGCAATATCAAATTGTTAACTTCTGTCTTTTTTATTCATCTTTTATTGTTATTTATATCCTTAATGTTTCTCCTTTTTTTATATTTTCACACTCTGTAACAATTTGTGGATTTATTGCCTTGATAGGGTGAGATGAAAAAAAAAACAAAGGCAAAGCAGAATAAAGTCTGCAAAAGATAGTAAGGGACAAATATTGCTACAAGCTACAAAGATAGAAAGTTGTAGAGAGCTATAATCTACATATCTAGAAGAGACAAAGAACATAAGTTATTTTTATTTCTTTGCTTTTTAGTTCCATTTCATGATTTTGTAAAAAACAGAGCCAAAATGATTTTTTCATAATTATCTTTGTTCTTGAATTATAACATTTCAATGACCTCTTGAAACATTTGTGTAACTGATTTCATTAAGACATTCTTCAGTTTATCCAATTACTGCTGTGATAAGCAATATTCATATATGTACAAACCTAATTGTTTTCTTTATGAATGTGGAGTCATGTTACGTGGCTGACTGGAAGAAAAAAATATTCTCTGTAGTCTCATTAGTATTGGCCTATTGTATTCAGGGTTCAGTCACATTAATTTATAAACTCACAATTCAATTAAGCAATGCTTATAGTAAAGAGATTTGGATCAAATTCAATGCTTTCATGTCTTAATTAAAAAGCATTTTATAACTTCACATTCATAAATATACCACACCTATTAAATTAACCACTCCCTTCATAATAAACATTTAAAAATGTATGTATGTTTTAACTGGTAAACAATTTCTGGTTAATGTTTAAAGGCTATATTATATAACATGAAGCAATTTTATTTACTCTGATAAACCACCTCGCCATTTAAATGTATTAAATTACAGGATGGGGGTTACTAATTGGATAACAATTATTAAAATTCTCAAGAGAGTAGCTTGAATGGTTAAGAAGAGAATTAAAAGTGAAACATGTTAAAATAATAAAATGAAATTGAGTTTAAAAGCGAATCAAACCCAGAATTAACTAGACAAGATTTAGTAAAAGACCAAGATTCCCAACCCTATCCACTTTCCACTGATAAGTAAAAGAGATGATTAATGTGTTATCCAAATTACTTGGGTCCTGAGAAACTAGAATTCAGACATTTGTTTACACTACACTATAGACAAAGAAACAAAACATTTGTTTTGTGTCAAACCTTAAGATTTGGGATTTGTTTACATTGATTGCACAAGAACCAATTATCTAGGAAGATTTTAAACATACAAAGGAAATACCACATGATTCATAAGCAAAATCACTTAAAACTATTTAGATGTCCCTTTTCTGTAACAATCATCTGCAATTTTTATAGTTATTTTGGATTTTTGGCAATGAATCCTTTGCCTTGCCAGTAAGAAAGCCAGATAGTCAATTTACAGAAATATGAAGATAATGAAATTGGGCATTGTGAATTGTCAATTTTCTGGGGTCTGGCTAGGTAAAGTAAAGTCATTAATCATTTTTACCAGAAAAGATTTCCCTATATAAAGCTAGCATGTATTTCACTTAGTAGTCATTTTTCTGAGTGAGGAAACAGGCATCAGATACAAGAAACACACCAGCATTTCAGTGGTCTTAGCAAACACACAGATACACGCATTACAGAAGAATCGAGAAAGGGTTGACAGACTGGCTATTACTTTCAGGCAATCAGTCAAATGCACAAGCTATCAAGTGTACTTCAGATGTTGAACATACATTTTTATAAAGACATTGCATTCTTCTCGCTTCTTTGAAAACTTCTTCTCCCCAAATCGAAATATTGTGGCATTTCAAAGAATCTTGCTTAAGTCGGGTTTCTTTTCTTCTTCTTTCCCATCTAAACTTATTTATAAATGAAACTTTGTGTGTGTATCTGTTACCTATAGACTCTGAAATGGCTGAACCGATTTTCTTGAAAATTTACACAGTTGTACTATAAGCATCTGTGAGTGTTCTTAGCTAAGTTTTGTGTCAAGGTACCCCCGATAAATATCGAAAATCGAAAAAATCAGGTTATAGAAGGACTGGTCCAATTTTAATGAAATTTGATACACTCATAGACAAAGACATAAGAAATGATATTCAGAAGTTTCAAGGTTGCAGTTCTTACAATAGTGCAGAAAATTTGATATCAATACCAGGAAATAAACATTTGACTTACATCCATTCGGTTTTCTTTCAGTCTACGATTTCGCTTTAACTGGAAACAGCTATTGCTTTTTAGTCTTTTGTGCTAATGTCCAAAAAGTCTGAGCTCCAGGACCATGGATTAGTTTTATAGCTTTCATTACACCCGAGCAATGCTAGGCTATACTGCTAGTTTAAGGATAACTCAAAACTGAAATATTTTATTTCAATTAAAACAGTGGATCTAATGTCAAATACTGTAGCTCCTTTGATAATGGCAACTGAAAGTCTTGGCAGTACATCCAGTACATTATTTACATTGTTGTCCATCTTTATTGCCATATTCGTATTTTGGTCATACAAGCTGTTGCTCAAAAGTTAGATTTTAAGCTACCAAATAGTTTCCTCAAAAAGAAGAAAAAGAAATTGTTAAAAAAAAATAAAATGTATTTCCTGATAAGTATGGTTAGTTGCATAATCCCATAGAAATCCTTGTACACTTCTTGTCCAATGCAATCCTTTCAAGTTATTAGAAGGCAGTCAACCACATGGTCTTTTGCCAGGGAAGTTGTCTTTGTAGGATCTATACACAAAGTTTAATTCTTATTTTCTGATTACAAGACCAAAGTAGTTTGGCTTTCATCTTCTAATTAGGGTAATTATATCTTCTGCCATCTCTGTGCAGAAAATACAAACTTACCTTGTAATAATTGGAAGACTTGTGCTTTCCAATGAAGGAAGTACAAGTCACCATTAAGTTTTGAGAGAATAAACAGGACTTTCATGTATGCACCGAAACCGGCTAGTACTTTTGATGAACCAATAGAAAGAAATGTTAGAGAAGCACCAAAAGGACAAAGTTAGCAGAAATTACTTTGAACTGTCTGTAGCACAGTTTTCTAGAAAAAAAAAAAAAAAAAAAAAAAACTTGGTTCTGTGGCTGTCATCACCCCTTTTTGTAGATGAAACTGTGTCATCTTGTTCTAATGTACTTCCTATAAACACGACATTCACATCTAGCTTTTGCCTTATAGCAGCTATTCTAACTTTAGCTCTGATAATTTCCCTTGTAAGATGTTTTCAAAACCTGTATAAAATGGGTGCCAGTATAGTATGTAACCTACCTTGAAATGTGGCCCACAAAATTCTGTCACTGGTAAAGCATGTGGACAGAACTAAGGATGCTGTTTTAGTATGTTTAGCAACATGCAGTTAAAGAATTGCTGGCAACAATTAAATAAATTAAAATTAAATAAATGTAAAAAAAAAAAATAATAATTTGTTTTAATAAATAGCCAAATACTTATATCTATAAATATCTTCTTACTGAAGTAGGCCACATGCTATTCCAGACTCAAAGGAGTAGAGCACATACTGGCACCATAAAATGTCTGGTGGATAACATGACAAATTGTTCAAACTCTGAACTTTCAGATAGCTACTCATACTTATAAACAACTTAGTATGCTCAACAATGACTAGTTTGAAATTGTCATTTTTGTGTCTGATCTATTTTTGCACAGGAAAATGAAATACAGTTGCCTGTTTACATTTTTCATATACAATTATTTGAAAAAAACAAATAAACTAAACAATTCTTCAGTTTTAACTGACTCAAATTCAACATTATTTTTTTTTATTATTATTTACATTTTCAGGGAATGAATGTTAACTAAATTAAACAAAAATGTTTTGTCTATTTAAGTGACAGTAGAGGTGACTTCCATTTCAGGGTTGGATGATGATTACACTTAGAAACAGGGCAAGCAATAATTGAGCAGTGCTAAAAAGAAAAAAAATCCTTGGATAGCAGAATGAAGAACAATTTACCTCCATGAATAAAGAGTTTAGTTTAAAATTCCCTGAAAGATTGGAGGAAACAACACCAGAAATGCTGTAATAGCCAACAAAGATGAGGACATGAGCGCTCATAACAGAAATTCAGATAGATACATTTTTAGTCAGAAGGTCCCACAAACCTGCTACCGTTTAATAATTCTTCATATGAAAATTCAAAATTAAATCTGTATCAAAATGAAGTGAAAGTATTATTAAGAAATTTCAGAAGGGGCAGAATTTTTTTTTGAAGTGCGAAAGTTTTCGTAAAGGCTCTGACTGAATTTGTGTAATTGTGTTATCAGTTTTTTTGTTTTACTTTTTTTGACATACAAAAATAAAAATACATTATCCAAGAGATTAGAAACAATAGAAGACCTAATAAATGAGTAACTTACTTCTAAAATTCTAGACACTCATACCAAACTATTTTAGAGCAAAACAAAATGTTAGGATGAAAATTGTCAAAAATTAGTAGGTCTTCTTTTTAAATAATTTCACTCAGTGTTTTGTTTAAATGTTTCTTTTCCATTTTTTTTTTTTTTTAGAGAATGTGCTAGTTCAGTAACTGTTGCTTTGCTGAGGGTAGGATGATCAAATTTAAATTGTTCATTTGAAGATAATACGACATTTATTGAAAATATACAAAAATATAGTTCTGGATCGTAATTTTTGACTGGAAAAATAAATAAATTTATTATTCAAACGAAGATACATTTGAAATGAAAGTGTCATCATGATTTTTCTACGAATTTGATACGATTAACAGGACTTTCATTTTTATCGTTAAATTCTTACCAAAGTGAGAAAAAAAAATGTGGTACTGAAACAAAAGATGGACTGAAAAATTAATTAATTTAATAATGACATACTCAATAGCAGTTAAAAAAAGAAGATCAATGCATTTTAAAAAATAACTTTAAAGCTTGTCACGATGGAGATCTTGTTCTTGTCAAATTTAAATTCTTTTTACTACTTTTTCTGATGTCGGTTCATCGTCGAGAGAGTCAACGTAAAAAAATCAAATTAACAGTGTGAGAAAATTGATTCAAGACTTACACTTCCAGGATTCAATGCAAATTTTAAAATTAGGGGAAAATATTCCTGACTAAAATTTTAACCATTGCATAAATGAAATCATTCTCATCTTAAAAATAAAAAAATAAAAAAGTAACGATGAATTTTTAACTTAACAAAGATAATCAATATTTTATTTTAAAAACAATACGTTTGCAAAGTTTAAATAATATTCTTGAATTTTAGTGCTTTATTATTCAATAACAAAGTCCAGCCACGTTATCAATCAATTCAAGTATTTAATACTTAAGTTAATTACTTTGTTTGGTTTGATGGGGTGGGGGTTATTCCAGAGAAGGAATTTGGGTGTAGTAATTAATTAGCAAACGTTGATCCTTCGTATGATAATTTAAGGTAAAAATATATACTCTTCAGAATTGGGCAAACGCTATATTTCTAATTAATTTAAAGTGTAAAATGCACTCACTCATTCGTTGGTAATTAAACTACAAACATGACTGCTTTGTTTTTGTCGTTGTCATCTGTAACGCTAACATAACAATCAATATTATTTTTAAACTAAGTTTGAAAATAAAGTAAAAACATTGTCTTCAATAATTAATGACTAATGAGAGAATATTTAAAAACAAAAAACTATCAGAAACACCATAAAAATGATCTACAGGAAAAAAACAAAACTATTTTTTTTACTTTCATTTTCAAAGATTCTTAGGAAAAGAAAGTTAGATTCGTTTTTTTTATTTTACAGCATGAAGATTTAATTGAAATTCTATTTTTATAATGATTACCAGAGGGTATACATGAAGAAAACAATGTTATTTTTATTTCTTATTCGTAGAAAAACAAAAAAAAACTATCAATCCTATACTGTAGCGTAGTATACACATAAATTAAAAAGTCACTCAACTCGATAGAGAGAGAGAGACAGATCAATTTTTTATAACTAAAATTGCTGTAACGGTGTTTTTTTTTATACATAAATAGTAATATAAAGAAATAAAAATAAAGTAAACCATGGCAAATTTTTACCTGTAAAAATGGTTGAGAGAGGAATGACTGATGAGAATATCCAAATTAAATACCAGATAGACGACTTATATCACTCAACAGACGTCTGCTGGAGGCCGCCATTTAAAGAAGCTAACTTCTTATTCGTCGGGCAAGAAAGTAAATACAATAAAAACAAAGCACATTTAATTTTAAAATACATTAAAGACAAAAATATGACATAAAAAGAAAAGTATATTTGTAAATACATTATTTGAAACTTACAAAAATTTTATTTTAAATTCTATAATAATTTGTTTTAATTTCTTGTTAAAAAAATATCAATGCTTGAAATACGAAACTAATGTTTAGAACCAAAAATCAGCTTTACACCGCATGACAACCACGGTGCCTTGTCGAGATTTATAAACATTTAAAATATTACAAGCAAACATATTTTTTACAAAATATTTTAAAATTTACTTCTATTTTTATAATTGCAAATCTTCACAACTAATTATTGGCGTTACTTTTAGTATCGCAGCCTCCAATGGCTGGTAATCGCCGGCCGGCGCCAACAACACCTTCTTCCAGCACGTCGTCCACCAAGTTAACAAGACACGTAAAAATCAAGAAGGTACGTTTCTAATCAGCTGAAATGGTATCAATGGTAATAAATCTGAAATACTACTTTAAAAACTAGCTTTTTTTCATCTGCACATAAATACAATCGTGTAGGCAAAAGATAAGTATTTATGACTTAGAGGGAGGGCCGAAAACGTGGTTGTCTAATAAATACTTTTAACGTGTATTATTTTCCAGTTGAGAGTAGTGGACATTTCAACAGTACTCTACAGAGAATGATTTCAATTACCTTATGGTGCTACGTAAATGTATTTAAAAAAAAACATTCTCGTGCTTGCTAAAGCCTGAATCTAGAAGCGGGGTACATATATTTTTTAAGCCTTTTCTATTTTTTTTTTTTTTTTGTAAATAAATGCAATATGGTGATATTTAAAACAAGGAACTTGTCAAAAATAAAACAAGCTCTTTCTCTGTTTCATTGTGAATACAATTTTTTTTTTACGTTGCCTTAATCTATGTTGTATCAGACAAAATACAATAGTTACAAAAAATGTCTTTCATGAAAATCAACCTTGAAAACGCTGCCTGATGACTTACCTGACTTAGGCTTAAGTTAAAGCTTTACGAGGAACTATATTTTTTTCGATGATGGTTTTTACGAGCGTTGAAACTTGATAGATTAACCTTTTTTAAATGCTTTAAGTTTAAAGTCTTTTATTCTCGATTATGGACAAGAAATCGTTATGGCAGCACATACTAAATAACCTAATGCAACTGTTGACTGCTGTTTTTCTAAAGCTGTGCATTTTTTTTTTTTACTCTTCGAAATGCAGTTTGCAGAGTCATCGTTTTTTTTTTCTTCATCCACTATCAGTGTTTCACTGGTTATTTTAATTTTTGCCCACTATGAAAAGTATTTATTCATCTTTTTACCCCAGCATTATGCATCATATTACAAATATACAGCATTTATAATGACTGTCAACATCTCAGTTTTAACGAGCGGTTCCGAAAAAAAAAAAAATTAAAAAGTATACGACTGAAGTTAGCATTAAAAACGTCGAAAAATCACGTGACTAGACAAAACAAAAACAAAAAAAAACTGCTGGTGATTTTCTAAGTCGTTTTTTATTTTTAATTATTTTATAAAATTTTATTTTACAACCCTGAAAAAACAAGAAGTCTGTTTTAGTGTTTATTGTTCAGAAAACATTTTGATGAGGTTTCTAAAAAGACAAAAAAATGCGTAACTCAAAAATCAAAACTTAACTGTCAAACCAACAAATGTTTTTAAACTTAAAAAAATACAACCCGTGCTACCATCAATCACCGTGACAGTGATTAAATTTCAATCAATGATGTTTACTGCATTTTCAGCTGGGTTGGCCTTTTATTTTAACTGTGAGACTGGTTGAGTTTATTATTTGTTGTGTTGGGCCTGTGTTTTTGTTTTGTTCACCCCCAATAAAAGGTCGTGTTCCATATTCTCGAATGTAAGCTGAACATTGCTTAAAGAACTGATATTTCTCTAATTAGATTTACAAACTCAGTTTCGTTATAATGATGTAAGGCGTAGTTCAAAGATATTGTTTCCTTTTTCTTAATATTCTTTAAAAAAATCAAATTCAATTAGAGGAAAACATGACATTATTTTTCCCTATGAGTTTCTTTTTGACTCAATATACAGAGACAAGCACGCTGAAGCTGATACTGAGATTCCTATAACACAATTATTAAAAATCTATTTTCTGTGACCTTGGAAAACTGTGCTATCAATTATTTTTACAATACATCAGTTGAACATTATTTGAAATGCAGTACATATGCACTGCGCCTAAAAAGCACACAGATGAAACAAAGTTCCTGAGGATTTAAATCTGTTTCATACATTTTTTTCTTTATAATTTAATTTGGCTGAAATGCTATTTCTAGATTAGATTTTTTTTTCGGGTAATGTATGTATGGTGACGGTGAGTGAATGTTGTTCAAAAGTAGGTTGACAGCAAATATTTATTTTGAGATTACATTTAATTATTTAATTACAATACATTCACAGTTAAATTTTATTGTTAGAAACCATAATAAACACCATTAATGTCACATTCCACCTACTTTTGGACCACCCTGTACAAGAACTTTTAATAACAATTAGTTTTTAAAAAATCACTAATAAAACTGGCCTTAACACAAGAAGACCAGCTATTGAATAAAGAAATCTAACTATTAAATGATTAATCTCTTCAGTAGTCTCGGCCACTAGACGTACAGTAGCAGTGTGGTGTCTCAACAAGTAAGATAACCTGACGGAGCCCATCTCTCTTCTGAGGCTGGTTTTGAATTCAGTTTTTCTTATTCTAGGTTGCCACCCAAGGCAAGGTAACAAGTATGATCTCGCATAGCAGAAGAAAAATGGATTCATGCCTTTTTCAAGAGCATTACACAAAGTAGACGAAACCGAATCAAGTAGAATTTGAATACGACTCATCGATTTCACTTTTATGTACATAATTTAGTACACTTGTTAAATAAGAAGCTCGGTTTGGGTAATTTGTATTTTACACACAAAATAGATTTTTGGATGACGAAAACTGAAAGTGAATTTAATAAATACACTAAAAATTACACCTCAGGTATTTTAATTTTATTTCAGAGACAGCTTACTCAACAAAAAAACAAAACAAAACCAACTGATTATGACCATTTGCGCCAGTTTCTGAAGTTATTTTTTTTTTAATTCGAAAGTAGTACTTTAACCTGATTTCCATAAAAACTTATTTTAAATCAAGTTTAATTTTTGTACAACCATCAATAATTTTAGGTTTGCATGTAGGATATATGCTGAAGTGAAGTAAGTACATTCTTCAACATTCTATCATTCAGTTGCAGAATATCTGAGAAATGCTGCTTTTGCAAATAATTTACGACAGTCAACTGAATGCATTTTTCTCACACTCCACCATTTTTAGCCTCATACTGAAATATAGGCTGCTATTTACAGAACAGACGAAAGTTATTTTTTCTTTTTATTTTATTGTTTACATTCAAATGGATATTTTTACAACGAAGCAATATAAAAAGAAATGCGGTGACGTATGCGCTTAGCATAGAAACTCAAGGAAGTTATTAAAATTAAAAATGAGGTTAACATTTGAATTAAAAAAAAATAAGATCGAACTTGTTATTAACATTAACAATTATTTTTAACAATGCAATGGTGTGTACTAACTGTCACATACAATTCGAAAAAAATTACAAATTATATTTTAATTGTTATTTGTTACGTAAAAAGGTTTCGTTTGTTCTGCCAATTTCATTTTTATTTTATGAAATTACTTTTTTGTAGTTAGTTGACTTAACCATTTTTTCATTATGTTAAATTTTAATTTCCTTAAATCTAAAAGTGACGCCAGGACATACGTCATCGCATTCCTGTTGGGACCGCTTCTTTATAATACTTTCAAATGTACTATAAATTTCAAAAAATTTACTTGCTTTGGAAAATTATAAAAATATAATCAGGATACATTCAATTTGATTCAATTAAAAAAAAAAAAAACACTATCTGATAAGGAGAAAAACATTATTTCCAAAAATGTTTAAGATTAAAAACAAGAAATTATGAGAAAGTAAAAAAATGTTTAAAACAAACTTGATACAAATTTGCATTTATGAAAGCCAGGTATTCTTAATACACTGACTATTTATATTCCATTTTATTTGTAACATCACAATTATTCAGGTTTTTCTGCAGTTGTGAAAACAAAATGTTGTCCAGAGACATGAACTTCTAGGCTTTCCCTTAACTTTTTGGAGAAAGACAATAATTCACATCATATCGTAAATAATTTGTCACAAATTTCCGATATGATGTGAATTGCCTTTCTCCAAATTATTTGTGAACTTGATATAAAAAGCATTAAGTGATTATCAAAACAAAAATATTAACTTAAAATAGGTGTAATTCGTCACTAATAATCAGTCGAATGAAAGTGATTTTGTTTTATCACTAAATTCACTCAATAAGTTTTTTGTTACATTTAGAAGTCACATCTGAAAATTGTTTTATAAAAATAAATGTAATGAATCTACCAGCACCTCTTTAGTGTTTGGACCTTACTAGTTTTTTCACTCATTTGAAATTTTTCTAATGAATTTTATTTTGAATTTTAACCCAAACAACACTTGCAGAAATTCAAACTGATTATAAACTTTTAAAATGATATGACACTTTTTCCTACCTAATCATATCCGAAGTTTTCCTATTCACGCTTTTTGTTTTTTACAAAAAACAATGAAAGTAATTTTGTTGTTAGAAATGTTAACTTTTTTTAACTTTATTTTTTAAGAACAAGGTTAGGTTTTAAATTTTCCATTTTTGTTTTTAACCAATCCCATTAAAAATACTTGTTTTCCCTGTAACTCTCAAAACAGGATATCACCGAAAAAAAAAATTGATTCAATAGTAGTCTTTAAATGTCACTTACAAAGTTATCTACAATAAAAACTCGCCCTTAAAAAAATGCACAAGACAAAAAAAAAGTTTCATGTCCTACTGCATAGAATTTAGGTTAAAAATCTAATTTAGTGCGGTCGATTACATAAAAAAAATAGTGTCTGGCTGAAAATTTATTTTAATAAAAGTAAAAGAAAACCTTGTCTTATGCTTTTTTTAAATTTATTTTTATTTTGATGTCTCTCTAAAATACTTCAACAATAACACTGACAAACATTTGAAGTCTCATCTCTAGCCAACTAACAAAAATGTCGCGTAATTTAAATTGAATAAAAAGACGGTAATATCCTTAAAACAGAAAAATAAAAGTAGACCAAAATAGAAAAGAAGCGAATGAAGATAAAGAACTTAAAGACGGCAATCGTAGAGAGACTGTGTTAGACGGGAATAACAACGAGATGGTTGTATAAGAGGTCAATGGGTAAATTATCGATCGCTCAAAACGATTTTAAAAATGCAACCACTGCACTTGCTGTGCACATATTTTCGGATTCCTTGCATTAACATCGTCACATGATTCCGTAGCCAACCAAACGTTCGAGATTTTAATGAATGAAAAATTTGCCCAAGAAAAAAAAATGACAAACACCTGTCAATTCTCAACGAGAACTAGATTGATAATTGCATCTTGTTTTTAAATAGGCGAGTCAGTTTGTTTGTTTAAAACAACAACAACAATAATAAAAATTTGGCAAATTGATTCAGCACCCCGTACAGCTTTCTTCAGCCATCAAATATCGAACTGTCAAAGCAGGCTGCAGCGATAGTTGTTTATGCATTGTGTGCCAAGGCAAAGTAGAAATACTATATAAAATACAAGTGCTGAGTCATCAAGCAATGGCCGTGTCAGTCAGTGCATGCTGAATCATCATTTTGCAGCCAACTCCCCAAAATAATAGCAGTACGACTGCTACTCAACTTATCAAATCTATCTCATTGCTAGCACCTTTCGTCCCTTCTACCACCCGTTACTTAAAGTAGAAGCTTATGTAATTTTAAGTCGTAGTGACTGTTTAGTTGCAGATATTAATACTGGAAAGGAGTATCTGCTTTTTAATGCCTGGTATATTTGAAAAGAGATACCTCACGAGGTATCGACTGATGGTATTTTTATGACGATGAAGTATACAAATGTCGACTATAAATAAAGCTCTCGTCATGCACCAACCAGAACCTAGGTGTCTCGATGATTAAAAAAATTAAATCAAACGTTACAAGAAGAGTAAATTGAACAAAGAACTTTTTTAAGACTATTATTAACGGTTTATGGTTTCAACAATCAATTAAGGTTACAGCTGAAATATAATTTGCCCAATCAGCAGAATTTCAAATGTTAGTTTTTACTTAATTTTCGTTGCATGTCATGTAAGTTATTATCACACAAGAAGAATCAATTTCTGTGGTAACGTAAACAAAATTCCTCTGACACACACACAAATAAAATAAAAATCATTATCGATTAAAAATCGAGAATTGACATTGATAAATTAAATTAAATACGTGGTCGTTAAAAAAAATATTTGAATACTAGTTTTCAAAGGAGGCTCATAAACTTAATTGCAAATTTATGAACAAAAAACAAACAAAAGACTTAGTGAGGTTTTCTGTCACAGTTTTGTTTTAGAAAAAAAATGATTATTTTTATTATTTTCGTTTTTTTTTTTTTTTGTTTTGTTTTTTTTACATCCAATTGAAATTTGTACTTTTCTGTAGAGATCAAGCACTTGCAAGTATAGTTCCAGGACAACATGTCAACACTGTTTTTGTTAACAAGTTTAGTTTCCAGTAGAAAAAAAAAAGGATAACAACACAAATAGCCCTTACCCCTTGAAGCCCCTTGTAAAGTCCACAGGTTATCTCTTCGTTCTCTAAGTAATCATGCGACCAAAATCTATCTGCGCAGTGTACACTACAAAAAAAAAAAACAAACTCTGTTTCAGATTCTTTTATCATAACTGCGCTTTTGAAATGTTAATGTTGTTTCCGTGACTTTTAGCAATTAATTCTTTCTTCTCGTTTTGTTGTTAGTCTGGGCGATTTTGTAGAGATCGTGTACCATCAGGCCTCACCAAAACAAGGGTCTCTAACGTTCCCGACGTAAAATGTATTGGTAGTAACTGCCACTCCTCCTTTCATTGTCACACCTCCTGCCACCGCCACCCGAACGCAAGCTTTTGTCACACCTCCTCGATTTCTCTTCTCCTGCTACTGCCATTCTCACTGTCACACCTCCCTCTGCGACTGCTACTGTCACTACAACTTTCTTCTCTTAATTCCCGCTTCGCAATCCCCCCTCTTTCTACACCGCCTACTCTTACCACTTCTTTTACCGTTTCCTTCCTCACCTCCTCTCACTTTCAACTCCACCCATTGCTATCAACTTTTTACTACTATTACCACTGAAATTTAACAACACTATCAGTTGTGATAATATTCTTCTTATTATTATTCGTAGTTGTAGTATATCTGATGCTGTTACTACTACCATTACGACTACTATTGTGTGATAGGACTTTGACAAACCAAAAACGAAGTCGTAACGAGCGAACGGACGGCCGTGAAGACGAAGAAAAACGAACAGTTATACACAACAACACTTCGTTAAAATAAGTTTTTTCAGCTCTTTAGTATCTGTAGAGAGAAGACTTCTATCTAGAGACATTTAAAAAAAAAAAACGCCGCATTACTTTCAGACGTGATATTTTCGCTTACTTATATGTAGAGAGATATTATTATACAATATATGTATAAACCTCCTAGTGACTACTACTGCTACTATCGTACCCTACCAGTAGAGTAGATGTAGTAGTAGTAGTAGTAATGACAGTAACTTAGTAGACACTTTTTCCCTCTTGTATTATACATCATTCATTTGCTTCTCTCTAAGATTGTTTGTAACGTCATCTACAATTATTAAGTGATCTTTTTTGTTTTACACTTTTTTTTATTTAGTGAAATTAATTTATTTAGTTGCATTATTTATTTTAATTTTAAATACTTTTTCTAACCTGCTTTCAACGGACAAACAAAACTTGTTAATTCGCGATCATTAGAAAATCGTTACCGATGAATAAGTTGTCTCCAAAGAAAGATGTTGACAAGTATCTAAAGAGAACTTGACTAAAAATAATTCCCTTAACTTTTTTTTTAATTTAATGCAAAGACCTATTGTTCCTTGCTGAAAAAAACAAAACCCGAAACGTTTCCGCCTTTTTGAAGATTTTTGTTTGTTTGTTTGAAAGAAACAAAAAAGAAAGCAAGTTTTACACTCACCTAGATTTTAATCTCCATCTCCCACCCAACTGTGATTCCTTAAAAAAAGAAAAAGAAACTACAACAAACAATATCACTTCCAACGTCTATCTGTCTACAGCTACAGCAGCAACAACGGCACCATCACCGGACCAACTTGAAGAAGTTTAAAAATATTTCAACTTAAAAAAGATCTTATAATAATAATCACCTATTATTCCTCGTACCAATTTTAACACATACGTTGTCTTTTTGTGTTTTACTTTTTATATTTTGCCATCTTGACCATTGTTTGCAACCACCTCGTGATAACCCTCGAAGTGGACTGGTTTGTTCCCTTTTCGTCACAGAGATCACTCAGGGGACACTTTTATCTTTAAGGAACAGACCCCAATCCAGGACGGCGGTCTCCGTGTCTTTACATGCTGGCCCCCACCAGCAAAGATTATAGCTTACTATTTACGACATGAGTAAGAAGGTGAGTTCATACTCTACTGACCCTCGAATTTAATGTACCTTAACCTTATTATAATTTGTTTTTGAAATAAGTGATGCGTTCACTCTTTTTATTCTGATTTATTTTAGTCATAGTGGTAATAAATGTCGATTTTCTGTACTTTCTTTGATAATCATCTTGTGACTTCTCCCCACTCTGCCACCTTTTTTTGTTGTTGTAATGTAGCAGGTGATGAGAAATAATAAAAATCGTTTACATAAGTAAATAAATAGATTTGTCCACTAGATATTGATCTATTTTTTGCGTCTCCGAGAACGAATTGCGAAGTCAAGAAATAACTGAATCTTTAAAACAATCTTTTAGGGTTTAAACATTGTTACTGTTTGTGTTACTGTTGACATTTAATGTACAACCAGAAAAATGTTTTTGAGTCTTGATCTGTTTAAAAATAACGTATGACTTTTAAGCTCATTCGTTTCTTTATTATTTGAAAAAAAAAAACCTAATCAAACAAAGTAAAAAATTAAAACAAACGTAACAAGCGCAGTAGTTAAACATCATTTTTTTTATGTCGTTTTTGAAAAACTTATTTCCTATTTTAAATAACTTCCCTTCTGGTTGAATTACATAATTAATTTTGTTTTTGTTAAAGAATCTTTTTTGTTCTACTTTTGACTAGTTGCGCAACATATTTTAATTTTTGATTTAGATCGCACGTTGACGGGTGGGGGGAATAACTTTGAAACGCGCCTTTGTTCATTTTTATTTAGATGTCTTCAAAATTAGCACACTCATACTAATTTTTCGTATATGAATTCAAGCTTTTTAAAAATTGATGTTAACTACTTTTTCCTTAAAACGAAAACACGCACGCACAAACAAAAACCATGCTGACTGCTGATAATGGCCGAATTAGCAAAAAAAGTTTTTTTCGAAAAAGCACGTGCTCTGTCTTCTCTTACTATTAGTGCATAAATGTAATTGTATCCATACATAATTGTTTATTACTCTTCTTTTCTCGATCTCTTGAAAGTTTTTTTTTTCTGTTTCTGCGTGTACTAACATGTTGTTCATTATCTAACCACAAAGGGCGTAGAAACTTTCAAAATCAAATTAGTACTCTTAAAAAAATAATTTTGTGAAACTCGTTCACTTTTAAATACTTTCTAGATAATTTTTGTTCTGGAATAAAAGAATGAAAAGAAAAACTTACTTTCACCACTGCCTTTAGTAGTGGTACTTATTACATTAGTTGATTTCATTTCTTTGTAATTATAGTGGTACAACTGTACCACTAACTGTTGTTGACTTACAGATCATCAAACATACATTTACAACTCTGTTTTATTGCTGCTTAGTCGCTAACGACAACAAACACTTTGTTTGTTTGAACTAAGTAGCAAATAACATTAAGTTTTAAAGTTTCCGATCATCTACACAACTATAGGATTTGGGCGTAAATGTGTATTCAATTTTTTAATTTATTTAAAAAAAATATCCTATTTATTTTCTTAGGGTGTGGAAACTTTTTAAAAAAATTTTTTTTGTTGCAGTGACCTTTCCTAACATGTTGGTTGCAACGAACTTTTACAAGAGGGCGCTAGAAAAAGTTTTCTGCCTGACCCCTCCAAGAAATTCTTACAAATAGTTTTTAAAAGATTATTATTATTTTTTGTTAATTATATTTTTTTTGCTGAATTGGTCATATTTAGGAAGTGGGTCGGGCCTGTAACTTCTCATTTCTTCACTCCCTTACCCCCGTATAAATAAAGTCGTTTGAGTTTTTCTTTGTCTTACCCACAAACAAAAGAACTGGCTCTTTTTCATTTTTCTCTCAAACTTAAATCATTTGCTATTATGTTTTCAAAACTAGTGTACTGTTGGGTCTTTCTTTTAAAAACTTAGTCTGTTTTTATTTACTTTCTATTTTTAAATGTCCTTTGTTACTATCTTGTCTGTCAATAACTTGGGATTTTTGTTACTTGTTGGTTTCTCTTTTAGATTTTAGTGACTTTTTTTATGCGACTTTAAAATTTAAAAAAATAGGTTCTTAGGGATCGACAGAAAAGTTTGTTTGCTAGTCAACGACACAAAAAAATTCACAATAAATTAGGTTATTAATTTATTGCTTACTAAGTAATTGAATTAAAATCAAACCAAGTGAATCTAACTGCGATTTAGTCTCACCAGTCAATTATTCTTTTCTTCGGTAAGTTGTAACCAATTGATACTGAATGACTAATTTTACTTTTTAATGATTTCAAAATTATATAGGAATCTTTGAAAGTTCGGTGTATATTTTTTAGTTCTTCAAAAACAAATTTTTTAAAAATTTTGTAATTTGTTTGATAATAGAAAAATAGATGGTTGATTTAATTGAAAAATCTAAAAATTTTCAATCGAAGTTAAGATACAAAAACAAACACATTTTTTCGTTTATTGTTGAATGTGGCCATATTTCCTTTATCTTTATTTTTATCAAAACAACTCTTCACTTATCGCTGACATTGGAAAAATCAGCATGAAATTTTAGTTTTTACGGTAAATGTAGGTTAAGGTGTGCGTTTCTTTGCTCTCTTCAGATTCAGAGTAATAATAATAATTTGAGTGGGAGGAAGAATTCGCATTGCTCTTTAATCTCTTCAGGTTTAGAGACTGCAAAAAAAAAATAATAAACACGTTTTAAATGTGTAATTTTTTTTATAAATCATAGTTGTTTTAATTCTAATAATAGCTTTCAAAATTTTTAAAGCAATTAAAATTTTGAGAGCGTTTTTTGTTCTTTGTAATTGCAACATTAACTTTTTAAAAAGTTTTCGCTTAGTTCAACTTCAGATTATGTAATTCACCTCAGCATATAAAAATGTTGCGATTCGTGTTTTTTATTTTATTTCTCTTTAAATTTACTAAGTGTGTATTTTTTCTAATATGACTTTATTTTGGTTTTTAAAGTTTTTTAATTTATTTTACACCGTCAAAATAAATAAAGTGTAGTATTTGCAGTATGTGGTCCACTGGTATGTTAATAGAAAAAATACCTTAATTTTTTTTTTCTTTTTAAATTTCGTGACTCACTCATTGTTTTGCAATAACAGCATTCCTCCTACGCGAGTCTCCATCTCGGATTACGTTTAGAACAATTTCGCATACTTTAAGTTCTAGAAAACTTGATACAAATTTGTTCATACCGCACAACATTCCATTTCTAGCGCCCATAGTAACGAAACCCACATATACACTAGTGTGTGTGTAGCCCACCTATTAATAAACAAAGACATTATTCACGTTCAGTAAAGTCTTCTTAAGAAAGTAAAAATAAAATTTAAATTATTTTTTCTCTTTTTTACGTAAAACTTTTATGAATAATTTACAATGTTTTGATTATTTAAAATTTTTTTTTTTAATGATGTGTACAATGGAATTTATTAGCAAATAACGATTATTTAATTTTTAAAGCCGAGAGAATTACTTAACTATTTTAAATTGTAATAGCTTTTGTTTACCTTATGATAAAGAAAACATTCCTTACAACCAATCCAGAATGATGTATTGATTTATTATTGTTTATTACTGATCCGAGAGATCCGAAAAATTTACACTTATTTTTAAAATGAATTGGGACTTAAATCTGTTCAAACCAATTCTCTTGAATTATTTCATTTTTTGTCTAGCACAAATGATGATACATTTCCTACTCTCATAAATCATGCGACTTTCACAGTGTAGTCTTTTCAGAAATAATAAAATCAACAAAAGTAAAAGTAACACATGTCTTTAAGGATAAAATAAACACATGCCAATGATATTTTTGTTGTGATTGAACAAGAAATGCTTGGTGATCAATTTTACTATTCTGTTCCAAGAAAACTTTGAAAAATCCTTTTGCAGAGTTTGAGCTTTAAGAAAAGAAATAAATAGTGGAGAGGGGAAGTCAATCAATTAAGTTTTGACAATATTTTCTTTAAAAAAGTTAAAATAAATAGTATTAGATTTCATTACCTCCCTCTTAACAATTATAAATGTCTCCAGTTTAACAATCATCATTTTCCATGCAATATACAACTATAATGCAAATGATGAATCTGTCCACAAGCAATTGTATATAATTTATAGGTGAAATAGAGTAAACTATGCTCTCTAGTTTTGGATGGCAATCGATCTAAGAGAAGGAAAACTCAGAATTCCAAACCATGAAGCAGAAACAGAAAACCACTCCATTATCTTTCCCAAAAATGAAAATTCAGAGTTAATAAAGAAATTTGGAATCATGACTGCCTACATCCTGATAATACATTAAAAAAATGACTCTAGTAAGAGATCTGAAAAAAATAAATCAACATTTATTTCAAATTAAATTATTGAAGAGCTATAAATTCATCTCTTCTCCCCACTACTCAGCTATAGTCTAAATTGCAGAGTAGACTAAGCTCTCTAACCTTGGTTAGCAACCAGTCTAAGAGAAGAACTTTGAATTCGGAACTGGAGAAGAGACCAGGAAAACATTCTATTTTCTTTCTGAAGCAGTCATGGCAATTCACAAATATAAAAGGAATCTAGAGAGTCATGATAACCTTTGTCATAAAGAGACATTTTTAATTAAATATTAGTCTGTAATTTAAAATATTTTTCTTTGAACTCTACTTAAAACCTGTTGCTATTGTAGCAAATTCACATCAAGAAAGGAAGCATTTTCAACATTTATAGAACTTTTTCCAAAGTTCCAACAGTAAATAATTATATTTCATTTATTTCTCTGTATGGATAGTATATATACTTTTACAAGTTGAGATTGTACTGAGGTCAGAAAAGAACCTTAAGGTTTATGGAAGTGAATGTTGGACAATATCAAAGATGAAGGAAAAACTTGAAGCAACTGAAATGTGGTTCTACAGAAGGATGCTGTGGATATCATGGATTGAACATGTGAGCAATGATGAGGTTTTGGAAATGATGAAAACAAAAAGGAAATTAATAGTGAGCATCAGGAAGAGACAGCTGAAGTTCCTGGGACATGGAAAAAGGGCTTGGAGAACCTGATACTAACAGGCCAGATAGAGGTGGGGGGGAAGAGATAGGGGAAAGTAGCAGATAACATATTTGAAGGACCTAGGGTTGCATGGTGTAACAGGAGAAGGCGTGCTAAGAGCCACCAGGGATAGGGAGACGTGGAAAGCCATGATCACCTATGTCCTGAAAGGACAGGGCACATAGAATTTAAGATGGCACTCTGAGGCCCCAGATTGAAACCTGCAACCTATTTTGATTCTCACTCTTCTACAACTGAGTTGGACACATATATTTATAGGGTTTTTTTTTTTTTAGTATATCTAACATTTAACTTTGCATTGTTGAGAAAAAGTTTAAGTACTCAGTATTTTAATAATGGTGCCTTTCTACTTTTAAACTAGTGTTCATTGAGCATTTTCCTGACTCACAAAAAACCTGATTTGTGATCAACTACCAATTACTCTGAATCTTGCCTCCCCCCCCTTCTGCATCCCCTTCCTTACACATGTATGACCACCAGGACAAGTAATTCTTATGGTTTGAATCATGTGTTGCATGCAAAGAGAAAATTTATAATTTCTTATCACTACTAAGTTGTCTATAAAACAACTACCCTAATTATATTGTTGGCACCCCAGTGATTTACTTGTTGAGTGCCTGTCACCTTTCCCAGGTATGTGTATACCACTTAGCATAAGTTATATTGGCTGGTTGCATGCACCTACTGAAAGGTAAACAGGTGCTATATATGGTCAGCTATGTATTGAATTGAATAGACATTATAACCCATGAAAGCATAACTTTATTTTGGCCCTGACTTCCATGAACACTGAAGCACAGGAGCTAGAATGATTATGAAACAGACAATTTTAAATGTGAAATATGTTTTTTAACACTACAAATGAATTTGTCAAATTAAATTTTGTTTTTGAAACTAAAGTGCCCATTCATAGGCTGTCATATTTTAACTACAAAAAATATATTTTTGTGTGTATGTGTACATTAAGAATTTGATTTTGTAGAAAATGTTAATAGATCTTGCTAGAGTAGACATTTCATGAAATATTGCAGATGTCCTACTCTGAATGCTGAGTTTTTAGGATCAGTGATTTTCGCTCGGAACGAGAAACCGGGGAGCCGAGTTCGAATTTCAGTTGAATCCATTGTATTCACTTACGCGCAAATACCCTTGGGAAAGGTATTAATCCGTCTCTTCCTTCCAGTTATGGGTTAAATAGCAGGACAGATTGGGTTCTATAGCCTTGGTTGGCAACCAGTCTACCGCAGAAAGCAATGGCAACCTACTGCGGGATAATTTCCTGCCCAGTCAGTCATGTCTCTTTCGAGACATGATCGCCCAAGCATGTATCACGTATGGCACTTTAACTGACTGATTTTTTTATTATAGTCAAGGGTATTGTATCATGCCATATCTTTTTACAGATTTAAAAAAATAATCTTGTAAACTTTACCAAATTTTGCTTTTTAAATTCTCATAACCTGTCACTAAATGGGTCTTATTTATTTATTTATTTTATTTTTTTGTTTGTTCCTAGGTTTAGGTCAGATAACAGTATTAGTGGCACTCTCAGTGAGGACTGATGTTGTTAGTTTCATTTGAAACCAGAACCCTCAGCATGCTCACTGTTACATACTATGGAGAATTGATATTTCTACTAGATGATTACAAATTTGACATTTGAAAGTTGGAAATATTGCTTGTCTACTGCAAGACTAGAACTTGGACCATCAGGTTAAAAATATGAACTCATCAGACAAATTCTAATTCTTTTAAATTTTATCAAATGATACATATATAAGTTTATATGTCACTTTTAATAATAGAATCATTAAAAAACAATTCTAATATTTATTCTGAAGATTTTTGTTTGAATTTTTTAGTTGGGAAATAATAATCATTCTTTTACAACACTGATTTGTTCAAACTAATGTCCTCATCTTGGTTGAGGGTTAGAACAGCATTTCAGCTGTTGTATTCTTCAGCCTTTTTTCAGTGTTGATAGTTCTTTTGATGGAATTGCCAAACAGATAATGTGGCCATAGCCAAAATCTGAATTGCTGCAGTAATTTGATACATATTCCTCCAAGAAAAAGGCAGCTGAAAGTTTTGCTGCATTTTGCAATTGTCTGTTTTTTAATTCTCAGTAGTTCTGAAAATACTTTAAATGTTTGTAGTTAATAATTATAATGAACTACAAATATTTTTGACTATTTTTAGAATTGATGATAAACCATTTTCATTTAAAATGGTTTATCATCAATTTTAAAAATAGTCAAAAATATGGAAAAGTTGAAACATTTTCTAAGATTTATTAAGTTGTACCTTTTTTTTTTTTAATTATAAGAAGTTAAAAGAACAAAGTTTTATTTCTGGTATTTTCTGAAGATGAAGCAAATTATACTTAGTGATTCATAATTTGCACTATTTTATATTTGGCTTGGAATTTTTTAAAATGAACATTTAATATAATTTTTTATTTTCATTTAATGTTCATTCATGATTTGAGTTAAACTTTTAATTTCAGTTTGCATGTTGTTTCAAAGAGCAACAAATATATTGAACCTCCTATCAATTTTGCATTTTCTCAAAAAAATTAGATGTTGGATATTGTTGTTGAAGCTTTAAACTGGTTATGAGCAAAAGTTTTTTTTTGGTATATTTCCTTGTTTAAATAACAACCAAACTACTCATTCCTCTTATTAGCTAATTTTATAATGTGTGATATTTTATAACTTGGTTGGTGAAATATAGAATATCTGAAAATTAATTCTTGTAATTAAAAGAAGTGTTTCCAATTTTCTATTGAGCCAAATTATTTTAGCAATTCTGATTTATATACTTATCTATAAAATCAACATCTTCCTTTTTAGTGTCTTGATTCTGAAAGAATGGTAGTAATTAATAAAATAATTTCTTGAAAAGATTTTTATGCTGAAGTCAGGAAAGTGCATAATGTTCAGATATTGCTTGCTATGTCATTTATAAACAAGTTTATCTCTGTCATGAAAAAATGATTACAATATCATGTAACACTGGAACGGCAATATACTTGTAAAATATCCAAAACTTTATTCTGCTCCGCATATTCTAATTTGTTCAATATTTTCTGAATATTAAATAAAACAATATTCTATTGACCAATGAATAATTATGAAATTGTATTTATCAACGTTGTTTCGGTTAGTATACCCGCCACCCTTTATCAGGTGTTTGGCAGTCTGGGTGACCTTCATGGAATTTGGGACTGAACCCTTTATTTAATCTACATGAGTAAATTGTTTTCATTCCACTGATCATTTCTATGGATATCTTGTCTAGTTCTGTGTTTGTTTTGTAAATACTGCTCACTTATTGTTTACAATATTTCCACTGTGCCTAGAGATTTAATTCATTATGTCACCAAATTCATGAACCACTAGGCTATTGTCCTATGTTTTATTTATCAAATTTAATCTAATATAAAATTCTATTGTCATGTTTTACTGCTTTACTAGAAGCATTCATTTCATAGAGATGGGCAAATTGTCCATGTAAGTGAGTCTTTCGATAACATAGAAAAGTTCTTACCCCAATGCAGTCCCCAAAATCTGGCTGTATGGTCATACCTCAAATTTTAGGTGGTAGGACTTCATGGTTGGACCAATAAATTTTCAGATATCTGGTAACAAGATAGGGAAATATAGTTTCATGCCTTCATCAATTTTAGTTTATGATTTCTTTGCTGACATGAGTGTGCTTCTGTATGGGTATTCTTGGAGCAAATAAATTATGGTATAAGTTTTGAATAAAAAATAAGATTTAACTAATTTTGCCATTTATAAAAGAAATACATAGCCCAATGTGTGTAATGCTTGAAAAGGTTGCTATTTTAAATTTTTTTTTTTTTTTTTAAGTGACTGCATAACTATTTTACATCTATTAGTTTGATTATCATATGCATACGTATGCACACATGTGCAACACAGCAATTTTCTTTTCAATTTTTAAAGGATTAAAAATGATCAAATTAGAAGTTAAAAAAATTAATTAAAATTTCATTATGCCAACTTCATAAAATATGATTTTGGTGGTTTTGGAACTTCCAAGCAGATATGCAAACATTCCATTTGTGAAACTGTAAAATCTAGCAAATATAGTGCCAACTTTTGAGAAAGATGTAAAAAAAAAAAAAAATCATTTAACATTTGCTATGCATAACTTGGTATAATTTCTTGCTCTTTATTGCAGAAATTAATTTTTCCTATTCACAGAAGTTACTCTCTTTTTGAGATTAAAAAAAAAATATTCACTTTTTATTTGTAGTGATCACTGAGATATTGCAGAGTGCTTTCACACTGGTCATATGATAACCAAGTTAAAATCTCATATCAGCTTGTACAATTTAATAAAATATGATTTTAGTAGTATTTGAACTTCCATGCTGATATGCAAAAAGGGCAAATTGTTTTTTTTAATCACCATAATTCTGAGAGTTATAGGATATTTTATTTTTTCTTAATAGTAAAAATTTTGGTTGTCTATTTTTAAATCTTTTGTTTTCTGAATAAACAAATAAATCAAAAATTAAAGTGTAGAAACATACTGCATTTTGTATCTTCACTTCAAACTAAGCAAATTTAACAAAGAAACAGACAAAAGTATGTTTGTCATAAATTGACATGTTAATATAGATTCTACTTCAATTAAAATTATTATAGGAAGTAAGGACTAGTTAGTAAAGTACCTGTTCAATAAACTCAAGATGTACATATTGGCATAATTTCTTAATAAGCAACTGACTTGTTGCTTTAAGTCAGTAAAAAAAAATAGTGCTTTGCTGGCTGATCTAAAGCTGAAAGAAAGATGTTCAAAAGTTATAGATGACTTAATGATAACTGATTTAGGCACTGCTACATGAAGAGAAAGGCAAATGTTTCTATAAGTGACTTGATATTTTTTATTTAAATATAATGAAGTTCTGAAAAGTGTGAACGTTTTTAACCTGGCAGATTTATCAAATTGGTTTGAAATTTTGATTAGAATGAGTTATTGGTTACTGGATTCTAGCTGTAGTTTGCTTTTATTGCTATTTTATGTTTATATATAATTGACAATAATAATTTTCTTGATTTTATTAAGTCAGTCTTAGAAAATATAGATGAAGAGTTATGAAAAATGTCTCTTTTCTGAATTTCACTTCTGTATTAAAATTATAACTTTTTTGTTGTAAACAAGATGTTCTCATAAACAGACTACAATTTTTTTAAAATTAAGGTATTCATACATTATCAATGAAAACCCATAGTTTATGTGTGTGTGTGTGTGTGTGAGAGAGAGATACTGAGAAAGAAAGAATTGGTCTGATGACTTTCCAAATAGATGTACACTCCTTTTGCACAATCCTGTTCATTTCAGCTCTTTGTCAACTGTTTCCACAGATTTCCGAATCTTTTATCACCTGATTATTGCAAACATTGTTTCATTTTCATCACTGGTCCCTGCCACTCAGATGTGAACCATTGATAATAAAAAATTGGGGTGAGGGGAGAGGAAGAGAGATAAAGAACTGACTGACCTTTTTCACTCTCTTTCCACTCCCAGACCATTGTCATCAGCTCCAGCATCATCTGAATTAAGAAGAAAAAAAAAATAGACAAAATAGCAGCACTTAAACTTGCATATATTAATTGAAAATGTCTTCTCGCTGAGCTCTTTGACTGGTATGAAAAATCTGTAATCGCATTTGTTGTTAATAATAAACAATGAAAGAAAAGGGATCATAAGTAAAAATAAATTAATATGGGTACATTTTCATTTATTTTCTAATACTAAACAATTTTTGCCAATATTTTTGTTTCTCCTGTTACCTACTTGACACTGTTAACTTTAGTCTTCAAATTGTCTTTCTTGTTGCTTTGTTTACCGTAGCTGAAATGTAAAGTACATAAATGTGGTGGGGGGGGGGGATAAAAAAAATTTGTTTTGTTTTTATTTTTAAAATCTCTTTAGAATGGGTAGAAAAATATTTTATGTTTATATTTTGCTATTATTTTCCTAATTTTTTTGTCAGTGTGGGGGTTGCAATTAGATTGCAGAATTAATACTGTCCTTGTTGGTTGATTGATTTTTCTGTGTTTGTGCACTGAGTGGCCCTGGCTGTGTGTGCAACCAATGAGAAGTTGCTGAGTAAGTCATGTCTGATATGGAGGCTTTACACGAATTGCACTCGAGCAGGGTTAATCGGTGCATATTAATTAGCAATAGTAGCAGCATCAGCATCAGCCGCTAGCAGTAGTAGTAGTCATAGTTGAAAATGTGAGAGTGGGGGCAGAAAACCTGGGTCAAGTGTAATTTCTATGCAAGATCGATATTTCAGAGGTTGTCAAGTGCGTTCTGACTTCCCCCACTCACTCCCTTTATAATCTCTTCTTTCTGACTTTGTTCATCTCCTCTATGTTAAATCTTCTCTCGTTCTGTATTTCTCCCTCTTGTTCATATCTACGCAATGCGTGTCGTTTCTGTTCTTATTTTCTCTATTGTTTTGTTTTTTGTTACACTATTGTATTTATCATACTTTCTTGTTTGTATGTTCTTTTGTACTATTTACTCTTCACTGTTGTGATTTCATCTGCTTTCCTTTCTAGTTCTATGTTCTTGCTCTCCTTTTCCTCTTGCTTGCTCTCCTTTTCCTCTTGCTTGCTCTCCTTTTCCTCTTGCTTGCTCTCCTTTTCCTCTTGCTTGCTCTCCTTTTCCTCTTGCTTGCTCTCCTTTTCCTCTTGCTTGCTCTCCTTTTCCTCTTGCTTGCTCTCCTTTTCCTCTTGCTTGCTCTCCTTTTCCTCTTGCTTGCTCTCCTTTTCCTCTTGCTTGCTCTCCTTTTCCTCTTGCTCTTTATTCCAGTTTTAATTTCTAATCACTGAACTATTTAAGTTTTAATCCTGTTCTATTGCTTAAGATTTTTAGTCGTCTATATATCAAACTTTCAAATGAATGACTAGAAATAAAAGGGGACTGTAACTGATGTAATACGGTCACATCAATGTGATCTGTTGACATGACAACCTTATTGAAATCTTTCTTCCCCTCTACAACTATTCTTTTCTTTTTTTTTTTTTTCTATCTACATGCTCTTTGTTTTGATTTTTCTATCTCCTTTTCTCTGTGTTGTTCTTTCTCTAATTTTTTTAATATTTTGGAAATGCTTCAGAGTAATGGTAAGAACCAAGACCAGGTAGAGGAGGAGGAATAGGAGGGGAGGGAGATAAAGCAGAAATGAAATGCACCAGTTTACCTTTCAAGAAACTGTTGTCATTGGAGGTCTGGAGCCTCTTATGGTAAATCCAGTTCCATATAAAATTTAATGAAGTGATGGAAGTGAGAAGGGAAGGAATTTAAAACAGGGAATTCCAATAAAAAAAACTAATTACAGTCATGTTTTATGTACATATATTTGTCAGAATAAAGTTAATCTCTGATTTTTACAGGAAAAAAATAAAAATCTTACTCATAACTAAGGATTTACTTGGCTATAATTTTAGTATGTAATTTAAACAAGCACAACATATTTAATACATAATAAAAAGTAAAACTTGATATTTTTATCAGGTAATAAAATAAGTTATCAAACTCTTTTTAGTGAATTATGAACATTTTAAAACAATTTCTAATTATTTATCTATGTTTCTCTTTTTTTTTTTTTCTGAGTCACAGCCTGAAGCTGGAGTACTTTTAGGTATGAAATAGGTGGATAAACCTTTTCTCCCCCCCCCCCCCCGGAAAAATTTTTCAACTCCCACCCCCAGGTTTATTAAGACTGCCCTGTTTAATTTTGTTTTTGTACTTGTTTGACCCCCATAAATGATTTTTCAAAGCCACCTTTTATTAAGACGCCTTGTTTATTGCATATTGATGAAAATTCCAAGTGCTCTTCAATTATTAAGATCCCCCTTTATATTAAGTACCTAAGTGTATTAGATATTTTTACTCTGTCAATTTGATATATTTCATAAGATTAAAAAATGTTTGATGTAAAATGCTTATGAATACCTGAGTATGAGGTAGACATTTACTTAGTCCAAAATGACCAAGATAGAGGATTGTGTTGTCCCTTTTCCAAATAGCGAGAATCTGCCTGCCTTGAAAATCTGTATTAGACATTAAAACATTACACTTAGGCTTAAGAATTGATCATTGGTGCTGTGACACAACCCTCACCAACCAATTGATCAGAATGCTTCACAGGTGGTAATAATCATTTGCATGAGAATTACTATTCTACCCTATCTCATCTGGAATTGCCTCTGTTTGTCACCCATTTTAGTTCTCATTCGCCTTCACATTGCTTTACTTACATATTAAGATGCTTAAGCATGTGTGTTACAGCGTAAAGCTGGTTTTGGTAAAATATTTTTATCAATCCCTATCTTTCCGAGTGGCAGTGAGGTTAAAGAAATTAGATTTCTTAATTAAATTCAAATAGTCTAAATATTCCCTGAAAATAAATATTTTGAAATGCACCTTACTCTTTTATCAGAGCCAAGCTATAATCTTCCCTCTACTCACCCAGCACCCACTTTTATTTTCATCAAAATCATGAATGAAAACTATTGCTATTATAACGCAAATGCTGTTTTTGTTGTTATCTAACCACTGCATCTTGGGTTCACTTAGTGTGAACGGATGAAAGTTGGGCATTGGATTCTTTTCATCTGTATCCATACTTTTTTTTTTTTTTTAAATTTGTTTCATGATTTTTTTATATTTCTCGCCTTCTCTTTTCTTTTTCCCCAGTTTCTCAATAATAGTGAATAGAAGATGAGCAGTTGAAGCCAAGATGTATAATTATAAATTGGGGCTGCCACAAATATTGTAAATGAAAGGAGGAGGTGGGCATGCATTTTCTAGACTGAATGTGCTGAGCACACCAAGTTCACTGGGTGCAAAGGAATGGAAGGCTTACATGGCATTTGGTGCGTCTCCACCCCTTAAGTTCTTCTTTCCTCCCTCTTGTCTTCCCTTCGACTCTTCCCCATCTTATCAATAATTTCTGAAGTCTTAGTTAATCAGTGACGTTCTATGGCTGAATGCATCTTTGTAGTCACCAAGCTCTAATTGCCCATCTAATGCACATTGGGAGAATATACTTAGTTATCTATATAGTTGTATCTGTCCATCTATACGCTTGTCAAGGCATAGATCTGTCTGATTTTCCTTTTTGTTTGTCTACCTGTCTCTTTCCTCCCTGCGTCCTCTCTCTCTCTCTCTCTTTCCTCCCTGCATCCTCTCTCTCTTTCCTCCCTGCGTCCTCTCTCTTTCCTCCCTGCGTCCTCTCTCTTTCCTCCCTGCGTCCTCTCTCTCTTTCCTCCCTGCGTCCTCTCTCTCTTTCCTCCCCGCGTCCCTCTCTCTCTTTCCTCCCTGCGTCCCTCTCTCTCTCTCTCCCTCCCTGCGTCCTCTCTCTCTCTCTCTCCCTCCCTGCGCTCTCTCTCTCTGCGTCCTCTCTCTCTCTCTCTCTTTCCTCCCTGCGTCCTCTCTCTCTCTTTCCCTCCCTGCGTCCTCTCTCTCTTTCCTCCCTGCGTCCTCTCTCTCTCTCTCTTTCCTCCCTGCGTCCTCTCTCTCTCTCTTTCCCCCTCCCTGCGTCCCCCTCTCTCTTTCCTCCCCGTCCCTCTCTCTCTCTTTCCTCCCTGCGTCCTCTCTCTCTCTCTCTCTTTCCCTCCCTGCGTCTCTCTCTCTCTTTCCCTCTCTGCGTCCTCTCTCTCTCTTTCTCCCTGCGTCCCTCTCTCTCTCTCTCTCTCTCCCTCCCTGCGTCCCTCTCTCTCTCTCTCTCTCTTTCCTCCCTGCGTCCCTCTCTCTCTCTTTCCTCCCTGCGTCCTCTCTCTCTCTCTCTTTCCCCCTCCCTGCGTCCCTCTCTCTCTCTCTCTCTCTTTCTCCCTGCGTCCCTCTCTCTCTCTCTTTCCCTCCCTGCGTCCCTCTCTCTCTCTCCCTCCACCCTGCGTCCTCTCTCTCTCTCTCTCCCTCCCTGCCTCTCCCTCTCTCTCTTTCTTTCCACCCTGCGTCTCTCCCTCTCTCTCTCTCTTTCTGCCACCCCCCTGCGTCTCTCCCTCTCTCTCTCTTTCTTGCCACCCTGCCTCTCCCTCTCTCTCTTTCTGCCACCCTGCGTCTCTCCCTCTCTCTCTCTCTCTTGCTGTCTCTGCGTCTCTCCCTCTCTCTCTTTCTCTTGCCACCCTGCGTCTCTCCCTCTCTCTCTCTTTCTTGCCACCCTGCGTCTCTCCCTCTCTCTCTCTTCTTGCCACCCTGCGTCTCTCCCTCTCTCTCTTTCTTGCCACCCTGCGTCTCTCCCTCTCTCTCTCTTCTTGCCACCCTGCGTCTCTCCCTCTCTCTCTTCTTGCCACCCTGCGTCTCTCTCTCTCTTTCACACCCTGCGTCTCTCTCTCTCCTCTTTGCTATATATTTATATCTAGCATGTGTCTTTCATGTCATCATGGGTGTTCACCTCTGTATTATTATTATTATTATTATTATATATATATATATATATATATATATATATATATATATATGTGTGTGTTTTAGTTGGTATGAAGCATCCAAACACCTTTTTTTTTTTTTTTTTTTTTTTTTTAAATAGTGAAGTGTGTATTGTTGGGTGGTTGCCTGATTCAAACAATGTTTTAGCAGTGTTCAATCTTATGTTCTGCATAGAATGTGCACTGCTGTCAATGTTTCTGCTGAAGGCGCACTTTGTGTTTGCACTGACTGACATCGCGTGCACCATTTTTATAATGGTTTTCCTCTGCGATGGATTTGCACTCGCTCAACAATTCGATTCCACCAAGTGAACCGGCCTCTGCCTTCCTCTGTTGCCATAGCTCCTCCTCCCTTCTCAGTGGCTCTTCTTTTTCATCCTCCTCTTGACTTCTCCACTCCCCTTCTTCATTGTTGTTTCTCTGATGCTGGTGTGTTGTTGAGCTGATGCGGGCTTTCTTTTGTCACTGCTATTCTGTTTGACATATTTGCTTGTCAATTCATCATTTAGTGTGATTTTCAGAAACAAATCTGTTATATATAAATACATATGTATATGTTTACGCATGTGCCTGTGTGCACATAAATATGCATATATATATATATATATATATATATATATATGTGTGTGTGTGTGTGTGTGTGCGCGCATGCTTGTACCCACACATGCCTATAATATAGGTAAACTATATGATTTTGTTCTTAATAAGAAAATAATTTTGAAATAGATATCTGTATAACACATAGGGGCTTGTGTGTGTGTGTGTGTGTATATATATATATATATATATATATATATATATATATATAAGCTAAGGCTTAAAATATATAATAAACTAAAGGCTAAATATCAAAGTTGGCAGATATAAAATGTTAATATAGTAATATCAAAATGTTTCAGGTGTTCTCTCTCATATATATGCACACACTCACAAAGTGATATGGAAACTTTTTAGCTCAATCCACTTCATAAAAACTGTCCAAATGCCCAGGTCTCAGAATGTGTTTCGAAATTCTTTTCTTGGTCAGGTTGAGACCTTTTCATGAACATGCATATGCCCATCTTACTTACCCTACCTAATATGAAGAGCTTGTAAGAATAGCTTGTTAGCTACTTGAACATTTTTATATATATATATATATATATATATATATATATATAAAATGTATGTTAGTGCGTTGTGGATGTGTGATAGACTCTTACAGATGAGTGCATACTTAAAATAAAGACTGTTTTATATAGTTTTCCTTGCATGTTCCTAACCTTCTTTATATCCCGTCATGGCTGACTGTGTTGAAAAAAGAGAAAATATAAGCAACCAATATACTTAGGAATTTAATCTATTTCTATATTGCTTCTTTTGATCTTTCTTGCTGCCCTTTTTCTATAAGTACATACTGTTATTAATTTTTTCTTAATGTTTTTGCCCCCTTTTATATTTTTTCATCCTATTTTATCTAGATAAATTCATTGTATTAGACTCAACAGATGAAAGATCTTTATTGCTACCTATATTTTTAAGCCTTTTTTTATACAACTATAGAATGCTTGTAGTTATGTCTAACTTGTATGCTGGCGCTTATGTTCATAACAATATCATTTCTGCATGTGTTGTATAAAATATATTAAAAATGTTTGTTGAAATTTCTCTTCCCTTTTTTACAAAATTTGATGTAACTGATTCAAATCTAATTCCCTTTCACTAAAAACAAAACACTTTTCATTAATTAGCAAGGGTTAAATCCTCCTGACATGCCGCTGTTGTCACCGAATGTTGATAAGTCATCTTCAACTAACCCTAGGCTAATATGTTTGTCACATCTTCAATGAACCTATTTGTGGAGTAATCTGTTAAAGAGAGAAAAAAAATATACTGAAGATCACTCATTGACAGATTTCAATTTGTAAAAATGATATTATTTTGATGTGACCAAGGCAATATACATAAATTAATTTAAATAACCTAAATAAGTAAAATGGTTGAAGCTTTTTTTTTCTATAAAAAATAGTCTTAGATTATAATTGAATAGACACTGTGTATTAAACATTTAAGTTAAAAGTTGTCTCACATAGACAATATGAAAATGCTTTATTTTATTTTGCCCATATCAAAATTAAGGTGGATAGTTACTTTGTATCTCACATAATGCAAAATTTGATAAAAGTTCAAGTTTAAATTGAAAATAAAACCAGCAAATGCTAGGCTAATTTCAATATCAAGGAAGTTCCTGACTTTTGTTTAAATGAAATCTAGTTACTGAGACTAATTCTTGACTCTTGTGCTTCAAAACTTAACTCTTTAGAATTGTAAAGTTTTTTTCTTTAATTGTTTATAACTTTGTAAGTTTAAAACTTAGTTTCAAAGTGGAAGGGAAACATTGCATATAATTTCACCTTTAAAAATACTAAATTTTAACACTTTGGTTATATGAATAAGAAATACTGATTTGAAATTGTGATAATAAAAAATCTACTTTTAAATAGAAATCATAAAACTATATGTCTTTCTAAGGATTTTAAGTTGTCCATTTTAATAAAAGTTTCTTTGTAGCGATAATTTTGCATTTGTATCAAACAAACTCAAAAACTTTCCTTAGTGTTTTAGGTTTTTCAATTATAATTAACCCAAATGACATCTGTCCGCAGCTGTTACAACAAAAAACTATACTAATGAAAATGTAATATTTTTATTTAGTATGTTGTTGATAAATCATCACATTTTACCAAAATTAACATTGGGCAAAAAAAAGTTTTCAGTTTTCAGAAAAATGATTTTATTTTATTTAAAATAAATTAAAAGGTAGTAAATAAGCTATATATGCATTTTTAAAAAAATGTATGTTAATGAAAATAGTTTTCTCCAATTTAAGGAATTTATTAAGGTACATTGTTGACAGAAATCTATTATTTTGTAATGATAACTATTCCTTACTGTACTCCTGCAAATCCATTTATCAATATTTGTAAAAATGATATTATTTTGATGTGAATAGAGTCTAATATAAATTTTAAATATGTGAGCAAGAATTATTTGGTATCATTACTTAACTAAAAAGAAAAACAGACTTAAAAAAATACAAACACATTTTCTTGATGGGTCCCAAATCACAGTGAGGTTAATTGAGCAATGTATTTGATGGCTTATAATACCCTTCTCCCTCACAAATAGCTTAAAAGTATCTTTCAGGTCTTATGTGAACTTTAGGCATCTGATGTGCTAATGTTTAGCCACTATAGACTATTAGTATTTCTACCTGGCCTACTCAAATAACTATAATATTGTAATATCAAATGTAAAGGGAGTTGGTCTTTTTATTTCACATTAGGTGCAATACTTGAAGATTATGGTTTTGTGAGGACTAGATTTTTTTTTTTTTTGTGTGTTCTATAATGTCAAGTCTGTCATCATTTTCGTAATTATTACATGGTAGGAACAGAAGTAAAGATTTGTTTTAATTATTTTGAGCAGCTCTATTTATGGTTGTAACATACAAGCTTTGCTAAACACAACAAGATCATCTTTGCTTAGATTACCAAAAACGACTGGCATATTAATAGATGATGATTTACTAACATTGAACAAATTTGGTATTTTTGTTTCAATAGATTTCATCCAAAAAATATTAATTTTAAAATTACTTTAACTATTTGTAGTCACATATTTAATCTGAAATTGGTTTTAACATTTTATGGTAATACTGATCATAAATCACCAGTTTTGTTAGTGAATTTACAAACTGCAGTTGTATTTAGAAATAAAGAGAACAGTGATATGATTAACTGAATTTAGCAGGTGTATGTGTGGGGGGAACAAACAGTTCAAAACTACTGAATCTTCACTTGTTGCCATCATAAAGCTTAGGGGATCTTTCATAATGTATTAATGAATGGTTGACTTGGAGGGGAAAAAAATTGAATCTTCAACTATTAAAGAAATCCCCCCACCCCCACCAAAAAAAAAAAACTCATTTGTTTTCTGTGTCTAAACAATTCAAAATAGTACACTTTTTACTTTGCACTCACTGCTCTTTAAAACATCTGCCTAATTTATTTGAACACCTGTAAACATTTTTACATGCCCAGATTTTTTTTTTTTTTTTACTTCTGGAAGCTAAAGTTGATTAGAATAAACTGTTCATTAAAAAAGCATTGGTGCTGATTGATTTAACAAAATCAAGTGTGAATCAATAAAAACTGGCCAGATTCACTCTTTTATTTGTCTGCTTCCATATTTTTGCATGACTTTGAAAAGTCTACAAAAGTAGAGAAAAATATTTTTAGATTGGAGAATAATTAAATTTGGTAATTTATCGTCTCTCATATTTACAGGAAATTTATACATGTTTCTGGTTTTGCTGAGATTTAATTAAATATTCTATATATGCTGTGTTTGATATCTATACAATTGTATATTTGAAGTAGTAATCAGGTTTGGTGTATTTGTGATCTTACATTTTTTTTTTTTTTTTTTTAATCATATCACCCCGAGCAAGGCGGTAACGCCACTGATGCGCAGGGGGCTACGTAAGGGTAAAAAGAATGGAAAAGAGAAAGCCGGAAACCACATCCTAAACAGGAAACAAGGGATGAGCCTCTTCACCTGTTCAATAGATGTGGGTGGAGTGTGAAGCGGGCGATAGTTTAGTCTATCTACTCCAATTGAAAAAAAAAAAAAAAAATAAGGAAAAGAGTGAAAAGATTGGAAAAGAGAAAACCAGAAACCGCATCCTAAACAGGAAACAAGGGATGAGCCTCTTCACCTGTTCAATAGATGTGGGTGGAGTGTGAACCGGGCGATAGTTTAGTCTATCTTTTCCAATTGAAAAAAAAAAATAAGGAAAAGAGTGAAAAGATTGGAAAAGAGAAAACCGGAAACCGCATCCTAAACAGGAAACAAGGGATGAGCCTCTTCACCTGTTCAATAGATGTGGGTGGAGTGTGAACCGTGTGAATTAAAGCTCTTATTACAAATAGTTCCTGTTGGTATAAGACATCAATATTAACATCCTAAATAAGTTTAAATAAAAGAAACAAGATAAAGTAAATTGGGAGACTGGTGATAATTGCATATATATGAAAGGAAAATGACAAAATCTTTGCCCAGTCCACTTTCCAGAATTTAGAAACATCAGAATTTGGTTTTTAAATTCCTTACCTTTTCATCATCCTTTACATGTAGGACCATATCTACTTGGTGGCTTATATAAAGCTTATGCATTGTATTATAAAAGAGTAATATATGATTCAAAATAACTATCATTTCTATTAAGTGATACTTTCTTTCCCACCTTCATATGAATTTAAAACCTCAAATATCCTTTTGATGGTAGTTATATTGCAATAAAAGTTAAATAAGCTTAAATACATGCATGTGTACACACACACACACACACACATATCCATTTTCTTGATTCATTGTAAAACTTTAGCCTTGAGAAAAGCCCATCAGACATGGGGGACCTTACTGTACTAGGTTTGTCTGTAATGCATTGGTTTTGAATTTAGAGTTCTTTTCATAGACTGGTTGCTCAACTAAGAATAAGAGTCCAATTTGCTTTACTATTTTATCTATAACTGTTGAAAGAAATTGATTCTTACCCTTTCCAGGAGCATTAGTTTAAAGCAAATGCAACAGGTAGAATTCAGTCTACCAATTTCATTCTTTGCAACAATAATTATTACATTGGCTCCAATCCCTCCACATATGTGTGTGTGTGTATATATATATATATATATATGATAAAGACCCATCTACAAAATGTTATGAAATTGGAATTAAGTGAAAATATTCAAATTATACACACACGCACACAAAAGTATTTTATTCTGTAAATCTGTTTACGAATTATTAAATTGTATCAACTGCAGGGTTTAGTATAATTGTACTTCAGATTGTATGCTTTTAGTATAAGTGAAATGATGCACCTTTTTTCTTTTTGTCTGTCTGCATGTATAGATATAAAATTACACTGTTTACAAAGGTCTTGTATTTTTTACCAAGTCTCTATTTTAATCCAGAATGAACAGTTTTAACTTTTGTTAAAACTTTTATTAGTTTTACTTTTTTCTATCTTAGCCGCCTGTTATCCCCAGTTTAGTGTATGTGCTTTGAGTTCATGTGGCCTGTACCTTCTTAAGAGATTCTCTTTGTGTCTTTCCTCACACACATTCTTTCTCTGTCATGCATACACACACACACACATTTTGATACCTATTGTCTTGTTTATATGATTTGAAAACTGTCTTCTACGGCACTCTGTTATGCATCACTGCTGGTTCCTCTCATAGTTTGAAATGATGAAATATATTTCTATTATGTACAATTAATTGTGCCAATTTGATTTTGTTTCACTTTTCAGTTGAGCAAACAATATATTCAAATTTTTTCTTTTTGTACTCCTTTCCTTTTAATAGTATGGGCAACTTCCTGCTCCTCCTGTAATGTAAAAGAAATACAATAAAGAATAGCAGGTTTATTCTCTTTTTTATAATTATTCTGAGTTTTTTCAGTTAGTTTGCAGCTTCAAGTATTGATGTTTGCTAATCAATTTCATGTTTAGGGTTTAGATCAAATTATGTTGGTAACAACTGTTGGGTTTTCCAATATTAAAGTAAGGATTATTTAAAAATGGTTATGTTTTTATATTTGGATAATTATACCACTTGACTAACACAGATTTTAGATATATGTAAATGGACTGACAGCAGAAGCTTAAAGTACTTAAGCTGCTAGTTGCACACCTACTTCCTGATGGAAGTCGAAACTTGTCAAAGAAAGTTTGAATAAGTTGATAGTTTCTTTATATCAAAACGTAAAATTTCACAGCTTCAAGAGTAGCTGTATATTTTCCTGATTTGTAAGGATTCTTTGATCACTTTGTAAATTGTTAAATAAGAAGTATAATTTAAATGCGAAAAATATTTTGAAAGTGATAAAAATAGCCAAATTTTCACATATGCAAAGTGAGCAGCCAATGTGTTGTGGTGCAGTGGATATCAGCTCAGAATGAGAAATCAAGAGAGCTGAGTTTGAATTGCAGTGAAATTCGTTGCATTCACTTATGCACAAATACCCTTGGGAAAGTTATTAATCTATCTCTTCTTTCCAACTATGAGTTAAATAGGACAGATTAGCTTCTATAGCCTTGGTTGGCAAACAGTCTACTGCAGAAAGTAATGGCAACCTACTGTGGGGAAAATCTTCTGCCCAGACAGTCATATCTTGAGAGACATGATCACCCAAGCAATGGCACTTAACTGACTGAGCAGCCAGAGTAAAAAGAAAATGCTGATATTTAACATTTTTTTTTTGTTTTTAAACGACTTTCATTTTTCTCTCTCACCAGAACAAAGATGCTTTAAGCTCAATAATAGAACTTCGCACATAATTAATAATCATGTTCAAACTATACTGTACCCATTGATCTTTTCAGTCATGACAGTGGGTTTATAAGAAAAAAAAAATAAAATAAAACAAATAGTTCAAAGTAGCAGAGTGATTGCAATAAATAAGTTCTGTCTCAATATGAAGCAAGTTCATCACTTAAATATGACAGATGTGACCAACCTTGAAAAAAAAAGAAAATAATTCATAGCTTTCTGTCTCTGTTATTATCTTGCTCTTTCTAAATCTTATGGGCAAGAATTCCCTTATCTATTTTGGGAAGATTTTTCTTCAAATGTGATGACAAAAATGAAGTTATTTTACCTTAATTTATTATTACGGTAACTGTTGTAGAATATCAAAGTTGGCAGATATAAAATATATTAATACAGTAATATCAAAAAGCAGATAGTTATTTTTAAGGTGGAGTGCTAAAAAGGGTTTTGCCAAGCCAAGATGGGATTCAAAGAAAAAAGTTTGGTCGGATTTCAAGCAGTGAGTTAGGCTAAAAAAATTTTTGGTGCTTTGTGTTTACGCAAATGTAGCACTGAATATCTAAAGTATATATATTTTTTTTCACTAGCAGTGATTTTTTTTTTTTTTTAACCTCATGCAAGGTTGTAAAGCCACTAAGACAAGTAGTCGGTGAGTTTGGAATAATTAGAAATTCATTACTAATGAGTGGGAACAGAAAGAGCAGGATAGCAAGTGGATGACTGGTTGAGTAATTATTTCAAGAAAAAAGGAAAAATTAATTTTTGTACCTAAACAAAATACATCTGAACTTTTGATTTCAGAATTTTTTAAAAATTTGTCCAAATGAATTTAGAGAAACAATTTTCATGTTTTAGTGTGGAAGGGTTATAGTTGTTTATTGGACCACTTCAGTTGTACACTGTGCAACAATTATTTTGCAATTTTCAATAAAAAAATAATAACTTGAAAGTTTCAAATAGTGTTTAACATAAGAAAATGAAATAATGCATAAAGTAAAGAAATTGTTAAACTTTTAAAAAAGTAGTTGTAGATGGTTGAAACAGTAAGCTGTTCTTTTAAAAGAATTCTTATATTAAAGTTTGGTTGGTTTTGAGCATGTTAATTTTGTTAAATGAATTGACATGAATATCTGGAGCAAGTATTTTAACTCTTATAAATTGATGTAGTTTATATATTATTCATAAAAACTGACATGCAATATCAAGTAAGATTGAAGATTTTATGAAATGCTGAATTAAAATCTTTAAAATGTTTCAAATTATTAGTGAGGGTTGCTTTAGAATATTTGGAAGAGAAATTTTACTTTGTGATCAGAATTTTTTTCTCACTCATTCTGACTAGATTAATTTCACACTGTATAATGAGTTGTGGATTTTTTTTTTTTTTTTTAACTTCAGTTTGACCAAATGCTGACCCCATTGACAACAGCAACAAAATCTCTTAACTCTTTTGAACTAAGTCTTTGATTTTTATAAGTGGAGAATTTATCTTTTTCCATAATTATTTGATGGGAATGGTAATGATATATAACACTTGTATAAAAAAAAAAATCTCTCCTCATTTGTCTTTTATACATGTAAATAAAAAAGTTTTTGGTTAACTTGCTTCCCAAAATCTGGCTAAATATTTTTTTTTAACAAGCACTTAATTTGATGCTGAGAACTTGACATGTGTGCACATGTACACACTGGTAATTGTACTTAACTTTTTAGCTCTCAAAACTGATTTTTGTTTTTCTTGCACCTTTTGAGGAAATTGTATAAATTATACTACACTGGGTTGCTTGTCTATAATGACAGAACTTATTGAAAACAATATATGCATAGCATAAAGAAAGTGTTGAAAATTCTCAGCCTGAACTACTTAAAATCTGACCTAGCCTCAATTTTATTTTATTCTTTTTTCTTAATTCCTTCTTGGTTATACCAAATATTTTTTCTGCATTCCTTCGTATAAAATCTGTGTGTATAATGTCTAATGAAGTATTTAAAAGAATTGTAATGTTCTCTTTCTCTTGTTAATGAAAGTATAATTTTTGTTCTTCACTTAAATATAAAATAAATCTAAAAACACATGAAAGTTGAACAGGTGCACAATGTTGCAACAAAAAGTAATTTCAATTACCTACAATATCAACCAGGTTAAAAATTTGCATCAGTTTCAGTAGTAGAAATTTTAATTCCTTCATGCTGAGATTTCATCAAAATTGCTTATTCGTTTTTCAAGATATTTGTTCAGTCCATTGTTTCAATGTAGCCTCCAAATGTCACCATTAAAGCAATTGCATTTACCTATTTCTTTTATCTTTTTAACTTTTATGTATCAACTTGGTTTGTAGACACCTGCAATTAGTTAGAACTGAGCTAGTGCTAATTGAAGATATTTTTTAATTTACCTGGTAGGGGGATGGGGTGGGGGTAATTGAGTATCCATAATTTGTTTTGTGTGTATTTTACTTCAATGTATTTTATTTAATTAGTGATGGTTAAAAATTAATGGTTTATTTTTCTGGAAAAATTTAATGGCTCTAAATGCTTCAGTTAAAATAGATTGATTTCCATAAATTCATTATCTTAAAATCAAACTTTGTTGATAAAAACTAAAGAAAAAAGTGGAAAAAAAATTTAATAAGAAAATAATTCATTCAGAAATACAGTGATATAGATCAGCACTTGTTTATTTAAACTGATTCTGTCAGATCAAAATCTCTGAAATGAGTTTGAGGATTAGTGTCAATAGATAAAATTTAAAAAGTATTTAAAATGGGTTGTTTTTTCTTTTTTCTGTGTCCTATCATTCTAAGTTTCTCTCTCCCCCGCAGATCACTAGATAGCTAAGTTTATTTAAAGTTAAAACAGTGCCAAAATAAATCTTGGTTCTGGATTTATCCAAACTGATGCGATTTGCAAGCATCTCTGCCCATGACGAATGGAATCTGATCCTGTTTCCTGTTGCTATAGCGACCATCTGTTCCCACCCTCGCATTCAACTGATGGTTGATGGCTTAAACTAAGACGCCAGCTACCTGGGTATCAGTTTGAACATTAGCTCATTTACTCACTTTTAGCTTGTTGCCTCCAAGTTACTTGTATAGATAACACTGTTACCAAGTATACTATTTGGCACTCAGGACAGGAAGAATAACAGTAAATAGAATTACTGAAGAATGAAAATAAACACATACACAACCTTCCACCACATATTCAGAATAATTTCCTTTTATTTTTAATTTACCTTTTTATATCTGAATTCTTCCCTTTTATCAATTATACTGTGGAGACATTTTTTATAGTTTCCTTTCTATCTGAGTTTTCAAGTTTAATTGAACTCTGTAATTTACCTTGGTTGTTACCTTGGCATAAGTTCATTGAATTTCTATTTGCTGACTTATTCTTTGTTTGCCTCTATTTTTCTGTCTTGCTCACCTTTTTTAACTTATTGGCTTTAGTGTATGGTTCTTTTAATGGCAAATGTTAATCATCCTCATTTGATATTTTTATAAAAATGTTAGTGCTGTAATGCAAATGCTATGATGCTTTTTTTTTTTTTATTCATTTGTATCTGACTATATTGAGATGAGTTTCTTTATGTGCTAGATATTGCCAAATCCTCTTCAAATTTAGTATGTACATTTACTGGACCAGGAAAAAGTTTCAACATAAAAAATATTATCCCTCATGAGAAAAGAGAAATTCTCTCTTTCTTTTGTCACTTGTAAGATTTCAATTTGTATTCATTTGATGTAAGGCTATAATTTTTCTTTTATTATTGATTTCTATGAAGATATTTGTGTGCAAAGTTAAAAAAAAAAAAAAAAATTCCGTTTGCCAAGATAATTTTATCCAAATAGATTTTCTACTTTTCATTGTATTTCTTCATTGGAAACTTACCAGGAATAAATGAAATTTTCTTTTCTTATACCAATTGCTAAAGCTGAACCCTGACATTGAATAATGATGATAAAATTGTCATTGACAACCATGGTTTCGAGAGGCATTTCTTGTCTATACACTTCATTTGTTTTACCTTGATGTAAAATGTGAATAGTTTGTGTTTTCATTAAGCAGACCAGCTAACCATCCTTAAGATGTTTTACTACCCTTAAAATCAATCTTCAACTCTTATCCATTATGGGAAGTTCATGTGGATGTTGAGGTGGTGTAGAATGAAAAATTGGTAGAACTAAGTTTCAATTTTAGTCAGGTTCATTACATTCACTTGCATGCAAATAACTTTCGGAAAGTTATAAATTCAACTACTCCCCACAAGCTAGAATTTGATTCTGGAAAAAAAATAAAAAAATTGTTAATGCAATATTCAATTGCAAGAAAAAGAAAAAAGACCATTATTTTTACAATTGCAAATATATTGTCTTTAAATAAACCACAAAAGATTGATAATCTATAACAAAGCAAAAAGTAGAGTTTGTTTTTCTTAATTTGAAAGATGTACCTAAATACTTTTATATATTTTTATTTGTTTTTTTGTTTTGTTTTGTTTTTTGTTTTTTTGGAGTTCAGTACTATTTAGTCATTGCTGTAGTTTTTGTTATTTTTGTAAGGGTAGGAACGTACTTCCATCTTTTACCTTAGATAATGTGAATAATAAACTACACTTCAAGCGTTGGGAATCGGTTTTCCAACCAGGTTAAAAAAAAATTGAAAGGTTTCACTCTCTAATTTCCAAAATAGAGGATTGGGGAATAAAACCTTTCACCTTTTTTTTTTTTTTTTTTTTTTTTTTTTGTGTGCAGGCTCACTTTGGAGTTCTAATTTTTTTTAAAAAAAATATCTGATAATTTCATTATAAATGAATTTTACCAGACTGAAGACTAATATGCCATAATTTGATTTGTTCTTTTATGCCTGAACAAAAAGTAGTGGACGTCATTGTTTTTTAGTTAATATTGATCAATAATCATGTTATGATTATTGCCTGGGTTTGTTGATACAAGTGTGTGTGTGTTTTAATAAAAATGTGAATTGCATCAAAATTTTGAATTCTAAAAAGTACTAAAGAATTGATATCTATATCAGAATAGATAACTGAAAATTTTGCAAGTAAATATTAAGGCAGTCAGAAGCCACATTTTATTTTTCTGTATTAATACTTTTTTACCATATTTTGATTTAGGTGTTGATGATTTTTGGTGTTTTTTCTGTCATCCTAAAATTGATGTTGGATTTTTTTAACATTGCATATTTCATTTTAGTGTGTTTGGGAAAGTAAAGGATGCATATAAATTTTAGATTTTTTTTTTTTTATATGCCAACCCAGTACAGTTTTTTAAATCAGTCTCTTGTGATTTAGCTACTATTAAATCATCAGGTGAAATTTAAAAGCTGTATCATATTCCAATTTTATTATTTTAAATAGCTTTGTTTCTTTTTAACCATATAGAGAGATGAAAAAAATTTGTTTAAGAACAATTCTGGAGGTGGGGGTGACAGTCAAGTGAACCCAATCAAACTGAATGTAGATGGACAGCAGAAATGATCAATATATCTTTTTGTTCACTTTTAAAAATATTAGGCTAAATGATTGGAGTATCATCTATTTGCTTTTCAGGTTATAACAAAGGTTTTGAATTCATAAGTATGGTTTATTACTAAATGACTCTAATGAAAATGCTATAAGTTGCTGAATTTTTTTTTTTTTTTTTTTTTTTGTGTGTGTGTGTGAAAAAAGTTGTTCCATTCTTATGATTGAATGTAAATTAAGATATTTCATATCTCAAAAGGACTAATTTGTAGTTATATTTTTGTTACCATGTATACATTTAGTCTTTAAATTTAAGCTTGAATACAATTTATGCTTTATAATTATCAAAATAGTTTTACTTAATCATTTTATATATATATATATATATATATATATGAGAGAGAAAGAGAAAACTTTTCATCTTTTTAATTGTTATTGATTTGAGCACTTTAATTACAAATACTGCTTGCTTTTTAAGCATTATCCTCCAAAAGTATGGATTGACATATTTGTTAAAAAGTCTGTTATATCTTTCCCTCCTATATGTGTGCGTGTTTGAAAAATTACTTTCCTATACCTTCATTAAAAAATTCTCTTGATAATGTCTAAAAGAATAGCCAAAAGTGCGCAAATATGCAGAAATTTCAGTGAGTTTTTTACATGTGTCCAGAAAAGAAAACACTTGTATAACCCCAAGAAAAATTAGATAAAAATGCTTCATCACATGTCTTGTCAGTTGTCTTTAATGAAACCTGTGTAAAAGAGGGATTGCATCCCAAATATATATATATATATATAAGGAAATTATATGGAACTTTCCAAAACTGGCATTAGCCAACAATTTGAATTTTTATTTGTTTAGCATTATTTTTTAATGGATACTTATATTTGAGTGGAAAGTCTGTTTTTATATATATATATATATATATATATATAATAGATACACCTGTTTGAGTAAGAGACCCTCTTAATTTTTTTTCTTCTTAATTCTTTTTCTTCTGAATTATGCCTACTGATTTGTATATTCAACAAAATAATAAAAAAAAAAACTCAATTTTACTTTATAAACTCTCTCAAATGCATAGCTTGGCAGGTGTAATTCACAATGTTTAAAAACAAAAAAAATAGGTATCTGGGTATTGGCTAAATAACATTTGTTGTAGCAGGAAATATGCTTATTAAACATTTGGCTCTGATGAGCATTTTAATGTAAAACTAGAGTTGGTCAGTTAGATAAGTCACTTCACTTTTCTTGATTTATTGAACTATATCTATATATCCAAATATTTTCCTCATGTGTTTACTTGGAACATAAATCCAATTCAGAAGAAATCTACTATAAAAAAAAAATTCTCTTTACCAGAACAAATTATTACTTTGTATGTATATTGATAAATATAAATCAATTATGGATACTGTCTAGATTTTTGGTTGACTGATTATAAATATAAAGGTTTCCAACTGGATCCTTCAGGAGTCTATTATGTAAACAGACATATTAGTATATATTTTGTGGTACTGAGATATAAATGAAAGTAGAGAATATGAACACTGCTATCCAAAATAACCAAGTTTAATGGACTATCTGAAACTCCTATGGATTGTATTACTTTTTATTTAGTTACCAGCCAGACTTAGTAAAGTTAGTGCTTTCTATTTCTCTACTCTCCAGCCTCTCTTTAGCTTTGGGGAAAATTATATCTTTTTTTTTTTATACAGATGTTCCTCAACTACATGCTGGTATTAATATGGTTGGCTTAAGTTTTTTCCAACCTTATGAGATTGTCAGTTTATGTATTTGTAATCACTCAATAAATCCTAGGCCCAACTAATAAAACAACTTTTAGGCAAAATTTGACTTTATTCATCAACATAGTCTCTTTGGGTGATTCACACATTCCAATGCTTTTCTAACAATTCAATGCATTTTTTGTGGAATGATTTGTCTTTGGCCTCAAAATACACCCCAGTTTCCGATATCACTTCTTTGGAGTCAAATCTCTTTTCCTAGAGCAGTCTGAGGTCTGCTAGGGGCCAGATCTAAAGAATAGGATGGATGCGGAAGCAATTCGAAGTGCAATTTATGTAGTTTTGTTATCGTTGCGATCGACTTGTGACACTGTGTGTTGTCTTGGTGAAAGATCACTTTTTTCTTCATTTGTGACCGTTTTTTGGTTATTTCTTCCTTCAAATACATCAATCATGCTATATCATATTCACTATTGATGGTTCGTTCTTTCTTGAAGTAATGAATGAACAAAATATCTTGTGCATCCTAAAATTGAGGCCAGAACTTTGCCTGCTGATGCTTGCAGCTTTGGTTGCTTTGGGTGGCTTTCACCTGCTGCTGTCTACTCACCTGACTGTCGATTTGACTGTAGAGTGAAGTGGTGGATCCATGTTTCATCCATTGTCACATATTTATGCAAAAATTCATTTTTGCGTTTGAACAATTGCAAACAACAGTCTGAATCGTTGATGCATTGTTGTTTTTGATCAACTGTGAGCAAATGTGGCACCCACTTAAAACTACTTTCTCATTGGCAAATGTTCATGCAAAATGGTGAATACAAATACACTGCCTTCTGATATATTCAACTCCTCTGCTATTTCATGCAACTTCAATTTACGATCAACCAAAACAAGTTTGTGGATTTTTGGTGGACAACTGCCGATTTTTGGCGACCTGAGCATTCAGCATCATTTGTGTCCGTACAACTGTGTTTAAAGTCAGCATGTCACCTCTTAAGTGTTGTTTTTGATGGAGCAGTCTGAATAACACTTGTCAAACCATTGCTTTGCTTGAACTGTATTTTCTTTCTCCCATCAGAAAACGATGCTTTATTTACACATGGAATTCAGATTTTCCATTGTTTTGAAAGTTTGCAACAATAGCTTCACTAAAATAAATAATTTCTAATCTGATTGGGCCCAAATTTTGTCCCGTGTCATTTGAAGGTTAGTACTTCATAAAAATCATATGGATTTTTATTAGTACCAACATCTATGCATCAGGCCCGGGACTTGAGTGATGTTATATACACACACACATTGAACTGTTATAGGTCAGATTAAACATTTGCAAACAGTTGTATTTGAAAGTGCTCAATGCATGTTTGAAGGGAGATGAAAGATTTAACATATAAAGCATTGAGATATTTAGGTAGCAAAATCAAAACAAATTGCCAGACAAAACCAAAAAGTTCGAAACCATGGATCTTCCTTACCACTATATATAAAATGGGGAAGATGGATGACAAAGTGGAGAAAGTTTTCTTGTAGTGTGTTTCAGCCTTTAGGACTTCATCAGACTGAATTTATGTTGGTGTGACTACACAGGCACACTAATGAGGAATGTTTGGAATTAAAAACTTTTTTTTGCCCAATTTCATTTAAATTTATTTTATTTCCATCACTTTTGTTTGTAGATGTCCCACATTGACAATTAAACTTCTGCCAGGGATGTTTGTGCATGTGTAGTCTCACCAACATAATAAATTTAAGTTTGAAGTCCTAAAGGATGAAATGTGTCACAACAAAACTTTTACCACTTATACATTTTTTTTTCCAATATTGTTCTTAATATATATTATTTCTCTCATATATATATATGTGTGTGTGTGTGTGTGTGTGTGTGTTGACTCTAACAGTGGTTTATTCTGCTGAGAAGGATTCACATTCGACTCCTGGTGAGCACATATTTTCCTTTGAGATTTCTTGAGCATTCCACCCACATCTATTGAACAGGTTAAGAGGCTCATCCCTTGTTCCCTGTTTAGGATGTGGTTTCTGGCTTTCTCTTTTCCAATCTTTTCACTATTACGTATCCCCCTGCACATCAGTGGCGTTACTGCTTTTCTCGGAGTGATATGATTAAAAAAAAAAATTCAAACTGATAGACAAAAATATGCTGTTAAATAAAAACTGTCTACTAAAATATGGGTATCTACTAGAAATAACATTTAATTATAATATATATAACGTCTTTTTAGTTTGGGGTTTCATTTGTCAAAGAGCAAATGAAGACAATGAAATTCATTCAAATTCTGGTTGATACTGTTTTATTTACTTTGCACTAATTCCCTCGGAAAAGTTATGAATCTGCCTTCCTCTAGCAGAGGATTAAATAGGAGACTAGACTATGCTTGCTTGCTTTGGAGTGGCAACCAGTCTGAGATAAAAAACTTTGAATTCAGTAGCAGTCTGAAAAGTGATGGGTTTCCATCAGCCTATTTTGTCCTTGGGACACTTCTGTAGTACATGTGGTTCCCCTACAACCTTAACATGTTATGGCATGCATGACATGACAAAAATAAAAAAACAAAGACTTTCATCTTTAGGTTAAATATTTGTTAAAAAGGGGAAAATTTAATATGTTAAGTATATGTAATTCTGCAATGATATTAATTTGATTTGAATAATAAACTATTAATTTATAAAAATTACTTGCTTCTTCTTAATGACATTTCTTGGTTAGTGTCAATTAGTAAAAGAAAAAAAAATTGTTTCTTTTTATAAACTACAAATTGATGGTTGCTTGCATTAATGTAAACAACATGTTGCTTTTGTATTATTTACTAAAATTAGTTTTGTCATATGGCCAATGTTGGTCTTGTATCTAAGTATTTTTGTGTGCTGGGATCCTAATGAAGTGTGTGTGTGGAAGAGTCCTAATGTGCAATAAATAAAGTGCATCTTAACAAAAGTGTGTGTTTGAAAAGTCATTTAAATAGTCAGAAAGTGCCAAATTAGCAAATAGAGGGGGTCTTAATATGCTCAGTGGTGGTGGGGAGGTATAAAAATCTCTCTAAAAAGTAAAGTATTATGTAATAAATATTTTTCATTTTCTAGTTCTTTTTTATGAAAAGATAGTTTTTCTTATATATGATGATCAAATTTATTTTGAAAAAAAAACTTTTCTAGCTTAAGCACAATGAAAATAGAAAAAAGTGTGTGTGTATATATATATATATATATATATATATATATATATATATATATATATATAAAATAAATTTTTTAGTCTTTTGTTTTCCCCTAAAATAAAAAGTAATCCACCTTGACCAAGAGACACAAAATGTATAACCTCTACTCTAAAAATGTTTTATCTATTATTTTAAATTTTAATCTAACTTACATGTTTTTACTTTACAATTTCACATTTGTTTTAGCCAAAATCAAATTAAATTATACAATGAAAATTGGGATCCCAGCATTATAATATATAAATACCATGAACAATGTAAGTCAAATACTGGAATGGACAGTTCATAAGCCCCTGATGATTGCAGAAACTCTTGAGTTGTACTATAGATGTAGGGATGGGCAGCAACCCTCCTTTTATACAAGTTTCATTAAAGACTGACATGGTACTGCAGTTGAGTTTTTATTCACTTTTTTTCTTGCATTTATACAATTTTTTGTTTTGTTTTTTTTACATAAAGTGTAAAAACTATCCAAATATATATATCAGAGCTAGCCATAAGCATGTTTTTGTTTTTTTTATGAACAAACTTTTATTTATATATGTATTTTTTTTTCGTATCAGAAATTTAATATTTATTTTACAAACATGGTCAGTATATTGTGGGCATGTTCATAAAAAAGTCAACACTATGTCTGGTATGAACATGGCCACAACATGCTGACTATTTTGAAAATAAAAAACATAACCATAAGAAAATATATAATCATATAGTTATGAATTAATTGTACATTGTGACGAAAATTTCTCTGTTTCAAGATACATTCTCTTTATCAGGCATGTTTGATGTTGGTTGTACAAATGATTACAAAAAAACCTGTTTATGTATGTGAGAAGATATAAAATTTACATGTGTGTTCAATTTAACTAATTGGAAGGAAGATTCATTTTGGAATTTGGCCCCAAAAAGTACATAACTTTTTCTCTTTTTCCCTTTCCCTCTTTTTCTCCTTTCTTCTTTTTCCTCCCCAACGGTCAAGATGTCAACTTGCTTTTAACCTAATTTTATCTTTTTCCTTTTTTCTACTTTTGTTTTTATTGTTTCTCACTTAGTTTTATTGTCTTTGATGTGATGTGCCCATTTAGTACCAAGACTGTCCTTTTTGCTTTCTTATCCTTTTGGTCTCCTCTTCTAGCAAACATGAGAGGGGTGAAGAAATAGAAGAACTTCATTCTTCTTATCAGTGCTTTTTTAGTTCTGGAGATATATATATATAATATCATCTGCAGGCAGATCTGTTTTGCTGTATCACATCTCATCAATTGCCTTTACCCAGGATTGAAACCCAACTGAAATGGCGTCAGTCAGCGATTCTACTTCTGAGCTACGGGCGCTCGGTAGAAGGAGGCAGGCTTTTTAGCGTGTATTACACACATTATGTCCAGAAAAGAAAATGAGTGTATGAAAACAAGAAAAAAAATGAAAAGATTAATTGCAGTACTTTGTCAGTTATCTTTAATGAAACTTTATATATACACACACACACACACACACACACTACTAATGAGGAGAAAAAGCAAAGTATTAATGAACACAATATGTAATTTAAAAAAAAAATTTTTTTCTTTTTTTTTAACTGCAAAATAATACAACTTTATACCAAAAGGCTTTCTGCAATGGCATTGTGTTAGAAATTTTGGTTAAAAAATGTGAACTATCAACAATTAATATCAATTAAACATTACTGTCCTTACTGAAGTTAAAATATATATATATTGTAACCACAATTAAAAATGTAGAGAGAATTGTAGGAGGCAAACCATTTCTCTTCATTTTCTCTAATTAATGCTTGATTAGACTGGCAATAGCTTTCTTTTTTTTTATTTTTTTTTTTTATTTAGTGAGAGAAAATATTTAATTTTGTTGGTGAAAAAGACCATTGAATATTTTGTTTTGCCTGCCCAAGGAAATCTTAAATCCATCAGACGAGATAATGCTACATGTCTCTTAATGAATCCTATTGATATCACTGTCCATGAAAGTCATCCTCTGTTTCTTTACTACAAAGGGATCCCATTTCATTGTCCTTGGCTGGCAGTGTAGCTGAAACTTGTTTTAGAATCTAATCCAGGATAAAAACTGGATTTTCAGCAATCAGCTGGTACACCTAACTGCTGTTATATGGAGAGAAAGAAAAAAATGTTGAGGTGGGGATGGATAAAGAAAAGTGATGTGGGTTTTTAAGCAAATGGTCATTAAAATTCTTAATCAGAAAGCAAACAGAAGTTAGTTTGTTTTTGTTTTTTTTATGTCTGAACATGTGCTTCTCTTTTGCAAACATTAACAAAATTATGCAAAATGTTTTGATGCATTTCATTTTCTAAATGCTACAAGCATTTTGTTGAACTATCACCTTTTGTTCATATTTCAACTTTCTGAATCTAATTGTATTCTGAAAATGATTTCTTTTTCTTTTTTCACACCTCTTCATTAAACGGAAGTGTTGCTAATCTAATCATGGATTTCACTTTGCTTGTGAACTGAATGATGCCAATATTGAAAATGCTTTCTTTAACCAATAAAAAATATTCAATCTTCAGCTTTTATCTGCTAGATTCAATGATGTTACGTCTATTGAACAGGTGAAGAGGCTCATCCCTTGTTCCCTGTTGAGGATGTGGTTTCCGGCTTTCTCTTTTCCAATCTTTTCACTCTTTTTTTCAATTGGAGTAGATAGACTAAATTATCGCCCGGCTCACACTCCACCCTCATCTATTGAACAGGTGAAGAGGCTCATCCCTTGTTTCCTGGATGTGGTTTCCAGCTTTCTCTTTTCCAATCTTTTCACTCTTACGTAGCCCCCTGCGCTTCAGTGGCGTTACCGCCTTGCTCGGGGTGATATGATTAAAAAAAAAAAAATTTTTTTTTCATTCTATGGCTTTTGTGCTATCAGTAAATATCCAATAGTTCATATATTGCAAGTGTTCCTAAAGCAATAATACTATTATAGAATTGCTACCTCATTTCACAAAAAGTAGAAAAAAATTATTAATCAACTAATAATCTATGGCAGTGAATCCAGCACATGGCTTTGTTTTATGAACTACACTCAGTATTCTGTAAAATTTATTAAGTTAATTTTATTCTGTGACACACACACACACACACACATACACACAAAGCCTGTATCAAAGATTTAGTGGGAAGATGTGTATTGGTAAATGGTGACTGACAAGTTTTGCTCATTGTATATTATACTTAATGAACTGGTATTGCCTCTTATGGTATAGACTCTAAGAATATCACTTGATTAGATTTTGGTCATTTTCTACATCACATTTAACTGCTAAATATTGTTTACAGCTGCAAATCTTTATTTTACTAGTTTGAAATTAGTTACAAACCTCTTATTGAATAATAGAAGCCACAACATTATTTGTATAAATTAAATGCTGCAGTTAGCTCATTTAGTAACCAAAGAAATTTAGTAACAGCTGTTTAGTAAAGAGGCCAGAAAAAAATCAATTAGAGAAAGAAACCTATTAATTTTTTGTTGATTATCTTAATTAGACAACAGACTTTCAGTTTTTTTTTTTTAATTTTCTAAGTTTTACCATTTCATTGTAATAGTGATATAATGTTAGACTAACAAATAGTCTTTTTATCTATATGGAAAGATAATTATAAAAAAAATGTTAATGGGTTTCATTTATGTGTCCAGCTTTCTAATGCTGGCCTTCACAATATATTTCTAATGTATTTCTGAATATTTAATTTATTTTGATATGTTTTTAGAACAGTGAGTTGTCATTTAACCTTATGAATATTATTAGACTGATTGTTTAGCTTTAAATTGGTATTGCAAATTTGTATTAGTAAATTTCAGAAATATGACACTTGAAATATGGTCATCTCAGTTGCTCGACTGACATATGCAAACAGATTTTGAACCAGCGTTTAAAATATTCATTTAACTGTCTTTTTTTAAAATCTAGTATTTGGTTATATATTTAATATTGGATCAAGCTGATAACTTAGCATCCAGTCCCTTTTTACTTTGTATTATATTTTGAGTAATACAAATTTTCCAAATATAAGGCTAGGGAATTACCTACCCTTCTTCCAAGTATTGCTCTTTTTTATCACTTTTCATGAGACAACCAAAGGACCCTGCTAGCTTCCTGATTATCCATCAATTCAAAGAGGAACTGAAATAATAATAAAAATTCTTTCTATCCTTTAAGGTGTTTTCTGAATAATAACCTGTATCTGCTATCATTGATTAAACTGCTTATCCTTATTTTTAAACATTAAGCCATCCCCCAAAAGTTGATTATTTGGTTAATGAAATGAAAAGATTGATATGTGCTGACTTTTAAAAAAAATAATGTCACTTGAGCACTACCTATTTTCATAAGTGGACAAGATATTTATTAATTTTCTTTTGATGAGAAATAGTGAAAAGGTGCTCCCACCTGACATGATTTCATTCACACTTGATATTTGCTTTTTTTCGTTTTCTTTTGTCTCTCTCTTTGGCAAAGAGAGGTTAGCAGTCTTTTATTAGAAACTGAGGTAGTTCGGTACACACAAGTTATTCATAGTAGTGTATTGATCATATATACAAAGCAATACACCTATGAAGTGTAGACATATATATGCACTTACATTGACCTGAACGCATTCATAAGGGAGTGGTCAGTGCATAGCTGTTGTTGCATATAAACTATTATTGTACATTCACCTCCCAACCATACACAAGTGTGGGTGTTTATTTTATAAAAGGGGCCAAAACACTACTATTAATATTTAAGAATTGAAACTGGCTTCATATATTTATAATTTGTCATTTTTATATGGCCAGATTCTAAAATACTATTAGAATATATTCATCTACAAGGGGTTGCTGAAAGGTTTTCAGCCCAACCCACTTTCTTAAATCAGTATTTTCATTGACCAGAATATTTCGGTTAGTGAAAAGAAATATACTAATTTAGGGATTTACATTTTATATACTTTGTAGTGTAAATAATTATTTCATTTTCATTGGAAATCATTCTTATGTTCTAACTTTTGATGAATTATCATTTAATAACATGCATTTTTGCAAACACATTTTGCACTTACCTATATTTCTAGTATATATAAATGTGTGTGTGTGTGTGTGTGATTTTAGTAGTTATGTCAGATTAAATAAAAATATTACAGTCAACAGGGGAACTTGATTTGTACCTTGTCATGTGCAGTGTTAAAAAATCCATTCTTATTACACATGGAAAGGTACATAGTATCAATCATGAAAACTGGGTATAAATACCCAAAATTGTTTACCTGCAGTGTAATAAAACTTTTAAAAGCCTTTCTGATTTTAAGTCATTTCCCACCCTATGAGCGGGCAGCATCAACTGATGTGTAATTATGGCGTAACGATGGCTATTTCTCATTATTGATTGGACAGAAAACACACCCATACACATGGGAAGGTTGAGCCTGCTGAACCTGGTGTAAGGTGATTCACCAATTGAGAATCAAACTCTTTACAGTAGTATGAATATGTAAATCTACCTTGCTAACATGACTTCCAAATACGGTGCTCTACGTCTCTTATGAGCATGTGTGTGCACTTTGTTGCATCAGGGTATTATAGAAAACTCATTCCTGATTACAAGAAAATATATATGATGTAGTAAATTATATTTTCACTTTTTATGATGATTTTCTAAGCATAGCTGTAGCTCAAGGCTAAAGTTATGGGGCATCCAGTGTGGACTGAATTCACTACTTAATCGTAATTAATCTAGTGAGACCAGCTTGCTAGCTATTGCAACATGTTGAAGAGCCCCAACTTTCACCTCCTATCCATATACAAGCTTATAAGGTTGGAATTTGTGAAATTCTTATTAACCAATTTTCTATCATATCAAGTCTTAATTTAATGGCAAAAGGTGTTAAAAGATACAGGAATCTAAGTCCTGAACGGTTCTACAATTATTTTATTGAATTTTAAAAATTATCATGTGTGTTTTTCTGCAATCATTCATAAGTTGGGATTTCTATAATACAAGTTATTCAAAGAATATTGTATGGAAAATCCATTCAGGTGAAATATTTTCTCAGTAGCCATGTGCTTAAAAGGCCACAATGAGTTTACTTTTTGTCTAAGACTACTTCTATACTACAAGTACTTGTACTCCTGCATGTGATATTATCGCTTTCATGGTTTCATTTAATGATATTCACTCAGGCCAATAAACATCTCTATAAACATATTTTTTTTCTATCAACACACATGCACACTACAAAAACTCTTTTATTCAGATCATTCATCAAAATTATTTGAAGAAAATGTTTAAAACATAAAATGCAGAAAATTAAAGTCAGCAATTATTTGCTTTCAGTGTTTTTTAAAAAAAAAAAAAAAAAAAAAAAGCATGCGGCTCAAGTTCAAAAGAATACTGTCAACTTTTCATAATTTGGACATCCCAAAAAAAAAAAAGAAAAGTTGACTGGAAAAACAGTGTGTTGGGGGGATGGCCACTCGTATTTGAAGATATATATATATATATATATATATATATATATATATATATATGGGCAGGTGGCCAAGTGGTTAGAACTTTCCCTTTCTGACCATGAAGCCCAGTTTCAAATCTCACCATGGTTGATTTGTTAGGGAGATGACTTCTTGATGTTATCAGTCTGGAAGTGGCAATCCCAGTGTGCGGGCACTTTTGGAAAGTGCCTGAAAAACATACCATGGGTTGACCCAAGCCTTGTGAATGAAATTGGGTAGACAGCTCTCTTTTACAAACTGTCGATGGTTGGGCTAGCTCAAATCGTGACAGGGTTTGAGCATCCTGGCCTAGTTCAGACTGTTGTTCATGCTAGATAACATGCCCTCTCCCAGAAACTAAGGTCCACTCAGCATAATTGCAGTATAAACCACAGGTGGGCTCTGTGGGTGTTGAACAAACACAAGTTTGCTTGAGCAGGCATCTACAATGGGGATTAGCTAGCCGCCCTGGTAGATGGGTATCCTCGAATACGAGTGGCCAGCCCCCCTTAAAAAAACTATGATCATTAGAAATTTAAATACAACAGCAATCATTATCTTCGGTCTGAATGTTTTTGTTTTTCGCATATTCTAAATTTGAGTTTTAGTGCCTTTATTACCTTGCTTGGAGTGTAACGAGATATATAGATTTTACTTTTTAATTTAATCTTTATTACTTCAAATTTATTTTTAGTGGATGCTTATATCTGAGTAGATGATCTGTTTCATTTTAAACAGTATTTATTTAATTTACTAACCTGCACATTCAAAATCTTTAAGAAAATGAATTTTTCTTTCACAAGTTTTCTAGAGTGCTCAGGCTGGTAGATGGAATAAAAACAAAACAGTGTTTATTCAAATACAGATATCCACTAAAGATAATATTTGAAATAATAAGTGTGTGTGTTTTAATTTTTCCAAATAATTTTACAAAAGGATCAAAATCTGTTGTACTTATGAGGATAGAATTTTCATACTAAAAGCTACAATGTCTGCATTGAACATCATACTTTTTTTATTTGTAATTTGTGTGTATAATTTTAATAAGTCACTTAAAAAACAAAACAAAACATAAGTAGCTTCTGAACATAGCTGGTAATAAATGTCTTGTTTTTAAAAAAAAAAAATATTAATGCTTACATATGACTTTTTGGCCAGATAATTGGCTCCAGATGCAGGTGGTATAGGCCTCCTGGCAAAAGCTATAATTTTAGCTATATATATATATATATATATAGAATGTGTGTGTGATAACTACATAGGATGAATGAGTGTCTCCCGTTGTTGAGGTAATATTTCCACTCAAGTATGTTTGCTTTTGGGGTAGGTGGTATTAGTGGAATCATCCCTTCTGCTTGGATAATCGTTTTTGGTCATGTTACTTTAGGCTGATGGGGAATAAAGAAACAGTTTCAACTTCCTCTGTCACCCCACCTGCTTGTATTTTTCTGATTAGATTATTAAAAAGTCATTAAATGATATATATAACAAATTAGTCATTGCAAGTTTTTATTGAGTTAATTATAACTGGCAATCTGAACTAGAGACTGTTACTTTATTAGATTTTTTTTATTTTTCTTTCCACTTATTTGTTTTCAGCTTTAGAACAATAAGTTTAAAAGTTTTTCTTTTGAGCTTTTTTTTCTCCACACACTTGAGGATTTAGGTTTGTTTATTAGCATTTTTTTAAGTTCTTTTTCCTTTCAGCCTAAAAAAATTACATACAGTGTTTAATACAAAGTTACTTGTGCTTACTGTGTTAACTTTGTGAAATCTTGAGATTTCACGAAAATTTGATGTTCTCTCAGCCTTACTGAAATGTCTGTAAACATTTTGGTAAAATAAAGACACCAAATGTACAACTTCACTGAACTGTAATTGTGATATTCCACTGTAGAAACCATCAGTTTCAATGGACAAAATTGCTTGTCAGATAAATTGGATTTTCTAGTTCACTGTGGTGACTAGACTATCAATAAGCAATATAAAGTACTGTCTTTGTTGGCCTATAAGATAATATTCCTTTTAAAAAATAATAAAATCTAATTTATGTCTGTTATTATGGCTAGAATACTGGTCATTGAAAGATTTTGCATAGTATTGTGAGTTTTACCAAATATGTGTTTTTTTTTTGTTTTTTTTTTTTCTCTTTAACGAGGAACCTATATATTGTGAATATTCAAGGATGGTATTCTGAAGAATTTTTATTTTATTTTTAAATGTATATTTCTGTCATTCCTGTAAGTTTATAGTACCAGAGTTGTTTTGTTTTCTCTTATTATATTTTAATAATAATTGGACACTAGAAACATTCTTCTTGGCAAAGGTTATATAAATAAAAACTTGTATATAATGTAAACTTGTTCATTCTGGTGAATGAAGTGCAATGATAAAGCATGCAGATATCAGCTCGAATACCTTAGTACCATACTCCTAATATTTCATTACCAGAAACTCACTTTTAAGAATAAAAATCTCTATCTCTAATCTACATATGGTGTCAGAAAGTAAAACTGTAACCCTGCCTATTTTGCCAATAATGCAAATGACTGCAGTGCAATAACTATTTCTGAGCTCTGAGGTTATGTATGCTGTGATACGGTTCAGTGCGATGAAAGTGTTACAAGTTGGTGTCAAGTTACAGAAATGCGCACATGCTACATTTGTTCAATCCTTTGAAACGGATTGAATTGTAGTCTTAAGATGTTGAATAGTCACTTCAGAGAATTGTTGCACATATTGGATGTAAAGCATCAATGGGATTTTAATATTAGCAACTGTAGTTAAATTAACATTTACTACATCTATAGATCAGGTTCTGGATGGCCATATAGTATAGGTTTTGGCCAAAATCAATGCATTGTAAAGGTTGCATTGTCAGACTGTATAGTATCCACAGAAAAGATATGAGCAAGTGTAGCTCAGAAGTGTCAGTTTGTGATGGTAATTTGCTCACATGACATTGACCTAGTGAACAATATATATTATGTATTTATTCACTATGCACAAACTTGACATCTGTTATAATGATATATGCAGGTATAAATTACAATTCTTGCTTGCCTTTGCTATATATATATATATATATATACATACACATATTAGCGAGGGTGTTCATGTCTTCTGAAGATTGCTTGCAGGAGTGTGAATATCTGATAACTACACAGGCTATCCTTTGATAGGAGTTATCATTGTGTGTGTGTTTTTTTTTGTTTTTTTTTTAACTCTGTCTTGGTAATCTTGATGTTGGGCACTTCACTGAGTTTGTAGGTGTTTTGTTTCCTTTCCTTGTTCAGTGTTTTTTTTATTAATGTGCTAGGTCTATCAGTTCATACTTGTTTTGTTTTCTTTAATTGTGTGTGCGTGTATATATATATATATATATATATATACACTGTTAATGTGAAATAGTGGTTTGGATTGAGGAATCATAGCTGAGTTTGTAATGGATTGAGCTTCTCCCCACCCCATATGTCAATAGCAGGACAGACTGGTTTCTATAGCATTGGATAGCAACCAGCCTAGGAGAAGGAAAACTCTGAATTCAAAATCAGCCTGGGGAAGGTTGGGCTTTGTCAGGCTCTCTTGCACAAAATATACCACTTCTACTGCAGTAGCAGTACTATGGTGCCCCTATGACTCTGAGGAGTCATGGGACTCGTGATCATGCTATTCACACACACAGAATATGGATGTACATATGAATACTGCATGGCGACTAACAGTTTCATACTTCAATACAATCTTCAGATTAAGATCTTGCCAAAGTGTGAAACTGACAGTCACTATGCAGTATTCATAACTGTCCGTTTCTATAAATACTCAATCTCTGATATTGAGTACTCCCTTCCTCATATAAACATAGTAATTATTGTGTGTGTGTGTGTGTGTGTGTGTGTGTGTGTGTGTGTAACTATCAATTTCCTTTCAAAGTATAGTTTTTATTAGTTATTGTCAGTTTTTATCCTTCAGTGCTCAGGGCTTTTCTATTTTTTTTTTTTTTTTTTTTTTTTTTTTTTTTTTTTTTTTTGTGTGTGTGTATCCTTTTGTCAATTGTTCCTCAGCATGCATAAATGATGATCTATAGTGAAATGTTTTAAATTTTACCTTTCAATTTTGCTTCTTTATTGGATATACAAGGTATTTTAATGAGTATCTTCTATGTGCTGTATTCCTTGCAGGAGATTATATTTTTTTTTTTTTTTTTGTATAATCATTTCACCCCAAGCAAGGCAGTACTGTCACTGGTGCACAGGAGTGACATAAGAGGAGAGTGATGAGAAAGAACAAGTTACAGGGCTATCAGAGAATGGATAAGAGAAGAATGAGAACACTGCTGCATGAGAGTAGAGTTGAAAGGGAGAAGAGCATGATATAAGGGTTGTCAGGGAAAGGATGTGAGTCAAGGAGATAAGAGATGACAATTGACATTGCATTTAAATTCTTGGAGGTTATAGCTGTCAAGGAAGCAAGTATACAGAAGGTAATTCCGTAGATGGGAAGTGTAAAGAAAAAAAGCTGATACAGTAGAAGTTGCAGTTATATTTTATTGGTTTTACTGTAAAAAGATAGGACCTAGTTGCTAGTCTAGTAGCTCAAGTAAATTCATGCAGAGGGGGGCACCAGGTAGCTAAACTCATTAGACCAGAAGCTGAGAAATTATTTGTACAAGAGACAGAAGCTACATTACATTGGTGAGAAAGTCACTGGAGTTGAGCTACCAGGTTGGGATCAATTACATTGCAGATTCTCTGTTGGATTTTAAGAACCCCAAGATGAATAGCCAGGGCACTTGACTAGATGTAACAGCAGTATTCAATGTATGGGCAAATGGTAGATTTATATATATGCAAGATGGATTCAGACAAGAAAAACTTCCTGGCCCTACACAGTGAACCGACCTTCCTAGCAGCAGATTTAGCTATGGATTCAATGTAATCATTCCACTTGAGGTTGACTGAGAGTTAGACTGAGGTAATGCAGTGTTTTGCTTTCAGGGAGACTATGCTGATGTGAAGTGAATATGAGCGATTGTCTATGGTGGTTAAAGGATAGCAACTTGTTTTGGAAGCATTAAAATTCATGAGCCATTTCTTATCCTAGTCCACTACTGACTGGAGGTCTTTTTTTCAAGATAAGTAATGAGGTTTGCTTTGTCAGTCTCTGTAGATTTCTTAGCAGAAGTAAATGGTAGTGTTGTCAGCATAGATGCTTACTTGGGATTTAATTACACCAGGGAGATTGTTAAAGATCAGATCAGAAAAAGCATAGGACCTAGAATAGAGCCTTGAGAGACACCTGTGTTCATATGATAGTATCTGGAAGCATGCCCGTTCAATACTACCATCATTATGCGATTTGAAAGGAATGACTGGATTAGATCAAACAAGCCTCCAGTTACACTATGGCCCTGTAGCTTGCATAGAACGCCAGTGTGTCAGACTCTGTCAAATGCTTTGGAGATATCTAGGGCAACAGCTCGAGCTTCACTGATCTTATCGAGAGCCTAGTATATATACTGTGGTGGTCATTAGAATATCAGCAGTAAACCTGGTGAAATGGAAACCATACTGTTTATTGGAGAAGAGGCTGTGGACTGTTGAAGCATTAATAGTAGCCTCAAACACTTTGCCAAAAATCAGTAGGAGGCTGATTGGGTGATAATTAGAGGAGTCTAAGGGTTCTGAAGAATTCTTAAATACATAGTCCATAAAGGAGGACTTCCAGCAGGCAGGAATTATAGAGTTTGGAAAGGACAAAGGAGACTTCAGGTTCACGTTTCTTCAGGACACTGATTGGGATTCCGTCGCCTCTGCTCATCTTATGGGGGTCAAGTTTTAAAATGGAGATCAGCAAGGGAGTAATGTGAATATCACTCAGTTGAGCCTCAGTTCTAGGTGGGAAGTCGAATTCGCATACCCCAGACAAATCAAACGTTGTGTTGGAGAATCTGCGAGCATAGCATTCGGCCTTGTCTGCTGAAGATGTGCGGACCTCAAACTTACTGATTTAACACATTTTTACAGAGCCACCAGTAGTCTTTCGAGCCAAACTTGTGGAGTGTGATACGCTACTTCATTCTGTCAGCAAACAACTGCCTAGCATCAATTAGGATCCTCTTGCACTCATTACGAGCAGATGCATGGCTTTAATAAAGTCGGAAGAAATGATTCCAGTGGGCAATGGCGGCTGAGCAGGCAGGGTAGAACCAGCAGGATGAATGGAGTTTAAGTCATAACTTCTTGGCTGGGATGAAAGCATTGGTGTCAGTTTTAACCCAAGATGAGCCCTTGGATACACAGTCTTCAATGGGAAGAGCAAATACTTTGTTCCAAGGTATGTCACACAGGAAATCTCGGTACGACTACCAGTCTGCTCTTTGGTAACAGTAAGATATTCTACTGGCTGGAAGTTCTGGGAGAGGGAAAGTAGGAGATAATCATGGAAATCCCAATATGATCAAAGTTGCCAAGAGGGCAAAGCTGTATGACATGGCAAGAGTCAGAAACAGAAGTGAAACACAAATCTAGCAGTGAGCCAGATCCATTAGGTTTATTAGAAAAATGCTTGGGGAAATCCACCACTTGTGTAAGGGATTTGATTAAAAAGTTCATGGCATTGACACCAGCAAGATCTGCAATAGTTTTTCAGCCTCTTCGTGTGGTAGACATCAAAGTTTCCAAACACAAATATTTGAGTGAATGGATGAGTGGAAGTGGCCTCATTTATATTGTTTGAGATGCTGTCAAGTATGAAGCAGATGAAGGGGAGCGGTGGAGAAAGAAAAGATAACAAGCCAAGCTTAGTAGAGAGAGAGAGAGAGAGAGAGAGAGATGACTACACATATAGGAATGATCTGGAGATTCAAGAGAAATCACCCTAGCTAGAGCAAAGTGTTTGCAGACATAAATGTCAAAACCATGCATATGAACATTAGTCCTTCCTAAAGAGAGGAAGATAATCAAAGATATAGAAATCAAAGGAAGGAATAGAAGGGTCAAGGTTAGTTTCACATAGCTAAGATGTCAGGTGAGTTAATGTGGAGCAGATGGGCAATCACGGCTCTCTAAAATCCCTTGTGCCCCTTAAAATTTTTCCTTTTGCTAAGACTCCTGCCGTGTTACATGACCCATTCATTCAAGCTCATCCAGTAATTGATTCATTGCCTTCCTGTATCTTTTTTCCCTTAATATGTGAGTGTTAATTTTTCCAAGTCCTCTTTCCTTATGTGTCCAAGAAATTTTAGCTGCCTTTTCGTGATTCTGATCATAAGTGTTATTTTTGTTGCCATTTTCTTTAAGCTTTCCTATCACGTGCCAATGCAGCACTATTTTCTTTATTTTTAATTAAAGTTTTCTGTTTTTCATCACTTTGTTTAGATTTTGGAATATCTCTCTCACTAATGTGCGTTGGATATCAGGATCTCATTTTTCACTGTTAAAATGTCTTTTTGCAGTTGCTGCTTCATTGTTTTTTTCTTTGTTTTTCTTTTACTACCCAATCTAGGAGATCCTATAGTTTTCTTTCTATCAGATTGGCAGCTTGTTTAAATTTTTCCTCAGTTTGCTTATGTTCATTTATCCTTAATGTTTCTGTAAAAGGCATGAATCCATCTTTCTTTATTGCCAGATACCATGGTAAAAAAGTATTTTGTTACTAGCATGCAGTGATGGTTGATTGGAATGAGTGAATGAACACTTGGGTAAACTGTTCTTTCATAACTGCCTTACTGCTGAGGTATCAGTCTTAACGGTAAAAAAGCTGTCAACCCATTGTCAGCTATGATAGCAACTGGTCATAGGTGTTTAAAAAAAAAAAAAAAAAAAAAAAAAGAATTATTACATTTGCATGATTGCACACAATCTTTTGATCTATTGTTGAACATACAAGGAAACAAAATAGGCTTTGAACATGATGCTGTCACAAAGAAAAGTGGCAAATCATCTTATTTCAACTGTTCACTTGATATATATATATATATGTGTGTGTGTGTGTGTGTGTGTGTGTATAAAATCTTACAAACATTGCTAATGCTCATAAAATAATGCTTGATGTTATATATGAGAGCTATTAATTTGTGGTGTAATGAATATTGTCTTGGTATGAGAAATTGGAGGGTTGAGTTCAAATGATGGGTAGGATATATATTAATTTTTTAGTTATAATTAAATTAGATCAGTGCACAGAAGCGTTGAAGTGTTCAATACATTTATATTGTAGAACTTTTGAATATTTTTCATTTGGAAATGAGTTCTCTGCAACTGTCATTTCAATCTTGAGGTATCTTCGGGTGATTTGTTGTGCATGTGTGGGTATATATATATCTGAGAAAAATGCTCAGTATTTGAAATAAATGCATTTGTGGTGCAGTGACTATCAGTTCAGAATAAGAAATTTTATGTTCGAATTTTAGTTGAATTCATTACATTCACTTATATGCAAGTACCCTTGGGGAAAAGTATTAATTTGTCTCTTTTCCCCTCCAGCTATGGGTTAACTAACAGGACTGATTGGGTTCTATAGCCTTTGTTGGCAACCAGTCTACTGCAGAAATTAATGGCAACCTACTTTGGGGAAAATCTTCTGCCCAGTCAGTGTGTATCACATATGGCACTTAACTGAATCTGAACATAACTATCAACACCAGATGGTAACACTCTTTCACGCTTTCAATTGTCAAGCCTGACGACTGCATTTTGAAATTGACTATTATATCCACACTCTTTATTTATATGCAACAGTATATACGTTTGTATATTTAAGATAAGATTTAAAGTTATTTATTTCTAAAGTGGATATATTTATATACTGTTTTGGTGTATTTTTTTAATTTTATTATAGATAGCTATGTGTCTTTATTTTCACTAATTAATTTCATTAATAAGTGTTTTAATTCTTTTGTGGAAAAGTGGAACTTTGATTCTCATATAGTTTATAATTTGCATTAACAGCAAACATTTACATTTCTGAACTTAGCATTTTGTTCTGCTTTAATGCTAATGTTTCATTTTAAAATTATCAGTAACTGTCAATGGTTTTAATTCTGCTACTAATTCCTTAATGTCATGAGGATTAATGTTGTTCCTCTTGCATAGGAAAAACATAGAGGAATCTGTGTTGTGTCTGATGCAAAATGTTTCCTATTTTCTAGTAATGATGCCACATGTTCTCTCTTTCTTCCATCCTTATTTTCCCTGTATCTGTTTGAGATATATATATATATATGATCCTTTCTTCCTTCCTCCAATTTTAATGTATTGGAGATACTGAAAAGTCGTCATGCTAACCACTTTCCCAAAATCTAACCAAAAATAAGATTTTATTACTCGAGAGGTGTCTTGTTAAAGCAAATAACTTTTCAGCACCCCCTCACGCTAACTCTGTCTTTCTAAAATTCATTGTCATACCTTGTTTGCTATCTGCACCAAGTTTTACTTTTTTGTGAGTCTTTCTGTTTTCATTATGCTTTCCATCTCTTTATCACCCCCACCCTCTTTGAGTCTCCCTTCCTTTTTTCCTTTACCTGTTTAATCTTTGCAATGTACAATTTGTCTGTATGATTATCTGTTTATTGCATGGCTTATATATGCATTTCTGTACACATGCAACACCATCATGTGGTAGCACAAATGGTATGTTCAACTCCCTCTATCACACACACACACACACACGCGCACAAACTTTATTAAAAATGACCGATAAGGTACTTTTTTTATTATTATTATATACAGATGACTTTTTTTTTTATTTAATGTGTGCAGAAATTGTTCAAATTTCCAAAAGATTTTTCATTCCGAGCGCTTTCAGCTAATCTAGGATTAGCCATTAACAAGGACTTTGGTTGTGCTATTGCAGAGAACTAGACATTTTTTGATTTTTATTTCTTAAATACCTGACACGGACAGGCATATAATAAGCACGCACACAAACGTGTCTACACACACTTTTAATTTTAGTATGTTTACATTTATGGAAGTTATTTTGCTTGTTTGTTCATTGTAGAGAGTCATGCATAATTGCAAACAGATTTGCATATGCAGAACGTGTTATAAGATTTAAGACTTACGTGTCATAAGCGTTAAAAGTACAGACATAGTTCCGTGATGTATTAAAACGAAACCACAAGATGGTTTCGGATCACTGTAAGAAGTTTGCATATATGACAAAATACCTGACATTGTTTTTGACACATGTCTTGATAGGTGTGCACTAGAGTGAATAAATACGCTCTCTTCACATGTGCATATCTGTGTGTAACACACCCACTTTTTTAAACGAATTTTTAAACTTCGAAAAAAAAAACGAAAAAAAATACGCAATTCTTGTATATTCCATATATTCCTACAATCGTAGATAAATGATGCGGTATTGTATATTCATTTAACTGTGTGGACACGCACATTTATGAACACATCATAAACGTACGAAGCCATCATAAACGTACAACATTTCACACACGTGATCTCTCACACACGCACACACAGTAGCGACCGCCTCTTCTTCAGTTCAACACCGGTGTATAATAAATGTTGAATTGATCAGCTTTGCTGTACGTATGCTCTCTGTTGTATCCATCTATCGCTCACTCACTCACTCACTCATTCACTCATTCGCTCGCTCTTTCTCTCTCTCTTTCTCTCTCTTTCAAAAGCGAGGTGCTGCTATATTGATTGGTGACCGGGTTGTCGAGTGCATTCAGGTTTACTTTTGGCGGGGTCATCTCAGTGCAAAGCTGCCTGGCTGATTTCTGCTGCTTCTTGTTTCTCTGCCTGCTGCCGCAGCACTTGTTTCAATCCTGGCTTGTTCGTTTATTATTCTTTCATTCGCTCTGTCGTTCCTTCATTCATTTATATATTCTCTTTAAGACTTTCGTTTTCTCTTTCTTCCCCACTTTTTTTCTTCTTTTACTATTGCACAACCCCTGTTATTCCCTCATTCCTTTGTACATCCCTCAATGAAAACAAAAGATGTAAAAATGTGAGTTTAAGTACATCGTGTTTACTCTTCCTTCATCACTATTTTCTTTCTTTCATAAAAAGTTAAATGTAGGTGAGAAACTACATTGCAATAACATTTTTGTTTCATCTTTTTATATTTTTAAACCGTAAAACCGTTTTGTTATAATGAGGGGGATGCTGAAAGGTTTTCGGTTCGACGCATCTAAAATCTGACCAAAAATTATCAAGCATTAAAATTTGTTTTGTAATTCCTTCTTGATTAAACTCTAGATTTTTTGCCTCTTCTGTGTATGATATACGCACGCGTATCTAATTGTAAATGTACGTGTATTTATTGTGTGTGTTCACTAAAAAAAAAAAAAAGTAAATAAAATGGAAAAAGAAAATGTAAAAGTCCACTGACTTTCCCTTTTTTCAATAAGCTTAATGTTCCCAGGATGTGCGTTGTGGTACAGTGGATATCGGCTCGGCAACGAGAAACCGGGGAGCCGAGTTCGAATTCCAGTTGAATCCATTGTATTCATTTACGCGCAAATACCCTTTGGGAAAGGTATTAATCCGTCTCTTCCTTCCAGTTATGGGTTAAATAGCAGGACAGATTGGGTTCTATAGCCTTGGTCGGCAGCCAGTCTACCGCAGAAAGCAATGGCAACCTACTGCGGGATAATCTTCTGCCCAGTCAGTCATGTCTCAAAAAGAGACATGATCGCCCAAGCGTGTATCACGTATGGCACTTAACTGACTGAATGTTCCCAGTTTCTAGGATCTTGTGATTTGTACTTATATGATCTACATATTGGTTGCTGCTACACGCGTACACACACACACACACACACACACACGTGCTCTTGTGTGCGTTTCTTTTTATCGTTTGTTGTAGCAAAATAACAAAAGCTCAAATTTATTTTGGACCATTTTCTACAGAGAAAATGTTTTAAATACCACAGAATAATAATTATATTATTCAGATTGGCTTTAATTTTCAATCTTTTTCTTGCATGTTTATCTAACGAAAATATTTCCTAAATTGTTAACTTAGGCAGTAGAATGTCTTCAATATTGACATTGCCCCATAATTAATAGATATTGAATCAACAACAGTAACAACACCATTACAATTACATACTAATTAATAAAAATAAAGACTCTACTGAGATTTTGCTTTGTGAACTATGATGGTAGCAATTAATTACATACAAAAGTCTATTTTTAATATTTTTTCTCTATTACTTTAAAATTAAGATTTCTTAAAATGTTTCAGTCCTTATTAACAACCCCTCCCCCAACGAGACCTAATTTGATGCAATTTTAAAAAAAAGTTGTAAAACAAGTTGGTGGGAAAAATCTAGTTTCTTGGCAGCTTGAATTTTAGAAAAATGTTAAATTTTTTTGCTGTATGTTTTATTTATTTTATTTTTTTTCATAAATTGGATATTTAAAATTTTAACAGAATGTGTATACCACCCTGTGTGTAATTTTTGGCACATTTTACATGTGTGTAATGTCAGAATATATGCTTCAAATTTTCCCACATCTATACTAATACGATGGATTAAAAGAATATTTAATAAAGCATGTTCATAGTTTGTTTTGTAAATATTTCAATATTTATTCACATTATCCCCTGAACAATTCAAATAATGATGAGATGTGCTTTTCTTATTTTTAAACAAATCTATTAAATTCATCATATATTTTAAAATTGTCTAATGGATCAGCTTTCTCTTTATCTGATGTTATAACTTATCTAATTGGCTTTATAACTATACAATTATCATTGGTAGTTGTAAGCAAAACTTTGTAGAAAAAGAAAAGATCATATTTTCTTTCTCTTTTCCAATCTTTTACACTTTTCCATTCTTTTACTCTTTTTTTCAATTGGTGTAGATAGACTAAACTATCGCCCTGTTCACACTCCACCCATGTCTATTGAACAGGTGTAGAGGCTCATCCCTTGTTCCCTGTTTAGGATGTGGTTTCCGGTTTTCTCTTTTCCAATCTTCTTACTCTTACGTAGCCCCCTGCGCATCAGTGGCATTACAGCCTTGCTTGGGGTGATATGATTAAAAAAAAAAAAAATCCATTGTCAGAATTTTAATGCATTATCTCATTTATTAAAGAGCATTTTTTATTTCTTCTGTCACCAACATTGCTTGACACTAATATATGAGAAGGTGTTGAAAAGTTTTCTGCATTGCCAAAAAGCTTTTCTCAGTTGGGAAGTAGGCTAATATGAGAATTTTCAGCACCTCTTTGTGTATGTAATATTCAAAACACACACACACACACACACACACACACACACACACACACATGGGTAACATAATTTAAGTTTAGTTTAAAAAAGTTCTCTCTTGCTATGGTTTTGTGTTGCTGTTTGATATATAATTGTTTAAATGTTATTTGAAATAGATACTCATATTTGAATATCTGTTTTTATTATTAAAATAATTATTATTATTATTTACTCATTTAATGTACCAGTCTGAATATTAGAGAAATCTTGTTAGAAAAATATGTACCCTCTGGCAGGATTCAAACCTGTATCCCCTAGTGGAAGCCATCACTAGATCTGACATACCTTGATCGTTCAGCCAGGTAGAATCTCTCGATCAAACAAAGCCGGAATAGTACTTTTGAACACATCTTTTTTTCCAATTCTCAAAATATACATCTTTTCTGTTTCGTATCCTAACATAAACAAAGGCAATATTTTAGAAAATGGAATAAAAATGCCCGATCTATATATGATAGTCTTCCACTGATTTCATTGTGTAATGGTGCAACAGTTCAGTTTCAAACTGAACTAATTAAACAACTCTAAAAGATGATTTGTTTATAGTGATTGCGGCTTGTGTAAAAACCAGCTGCACTTTTTTCAGAACTGATAACAGAATTGGTGCCCCATGCTACAAACTCTCCAGATATTTCTTAGATTGTGATTCAGAATGTTTTTTTTTCTTCTCTTCTCTTAGACTGGTTACCACTTGAGGCAAGATAGCCCAGTCCGCCCTGCTACAACTCTGGTCTTTTCCAAGAGCAGTAGTGTGAAGTGAACAAAACAGGATCGACTGAAATTTGAACTTAGCTAGACAAGTTCACTTTCTACACTGCTAACTGCTGTACTATTTACACACCTTATAGAAATCCCTCATTCATACCTACTTAAAATTTCTTCAATCTTTAATCATGTCTTGGTTGATATGAAAGCATTTTCTTTACATTACTTTGTTAAAAGTAGTGGGTACCATTCAAATTTTGGTAAATTTATGCATGTGTTTGGGTACCCCCCCTTATGGCCTTTCAAGATGTCTGCTATTATGGTTCATCATAACTTCCTGTTTTTTGCTTTTTGCTTTCTTACTTGTCTGTCACGGGATGTGCATTGTGGTACAGTGGGTATTGGCTCGGAACGAGAATCCGGAGAGCCGAGTTCGAATTCCAGTTGAATCCATTGTATTCACTTACGTGCAAATACCCTTCCAGTTATGGGTTAAATAGCAGGACAGATTGGGTTCTATAGCCTTGGTCAGCAACCAGTCTACCACAGAAAGCAATGGCAACCTACTGTGGGATAATCTTCTGCCCAGTCAATCATGTCTCTTTTGAGACATGATCACCCAAGCGTGTATCACGTATGGCACTTAACTGACTGACTTGTCTGTCTTCAGCTATCAAAAACTCCATGTAAAATTTTGTATATTATAAAGTTTTACTATATTTGCTATTTGGTGATTTTTAAATTCTTCATAGTAAGTTTTATAATTTCATTATTACTATTCTTGCTTTTTTATTTTATTTATATTTGCGTGTGTGTGTGTGGAGAGAGGCCTGTTCCATCAGGATGTAGTCATGGCTCTCTTGAGCTTCCTTTTATTTACTTATTTCTTTTATTATGGTATTTGCCATTCATGTACGTTCCTATTGCTTTCTCCATGGTTTGGAATTCAGTGTTCCTTCACTTAGACTAGTTGCCACCTAAGGCTAGAGAGCTCAGTCTACTCTATTATTTCACCCATAGTGGGGAGAGAGAGAGAGAGAAGTCGCATCCTTTTCCATGGGAATTTTGTATGAAAATGAATGTGGGAAGTCAGGCTGAATTTTGAAGTTGACTTGCTTTCAACACTTATTTGTTACATTACCTACACCTCTTATTCTTGCTACAGACCTGTCAACAATTCATCAATAATTTTATAAAGTACAGAACCTAAAAACTTTATTTGAATACTTCAGAAGATTGACCTATTTAATAAAATTTAATTTTATTATATATCTTCAACATAGATGCATAAACTTTAACATTTCCTCCTAACTATGGGTAAAATGGTGTGCTGTGTTTTGTATGAGCCTGTTTCCAGGGAATAATTGTGATTTAAAATAAAAATACGTTTCCGGCCTTAAATGACCCTTTAGATGTTGATAGGCCATTAAACAGGAACAAATAAACAAACGTCTTATTCTTGCAATTACAAACCTTTTTTTTTTCTTTAAGTAGTGGAAAATTTTTTAGCACCTGCATTTTAGACACAATAATGCCATCATTAAAGAAGCTTCGATAGGTGTAGTCAGTCAGTTAAGTGCCATACGTGATACACGCTTGTGCAGTCATGTCTCAAAAAGAAACATGACTGGGTAGAAGATTTTCCTGCAATAGGTTGCCATTACTTTCTGTGGTAGACTGGTTGCCAACTAAGGCTATAGAATCCAATCTGTCTTGCTATTTAACCCATAGCTGGAGGGAAGAGACGGATTAATACTTTTTCCAAGGGTATTTGTTCCTAAGTAAATTCGTGGCATTCACTTATGGGGAAATACTCTAATACCAGCCAAAAGTGGGATTAGAAAAATTGTATTGCTTGTGGTTTTTAGCTTTAGCGTTTTAGCAAATCTTGTAATATTCACTCACATTGTAAGCCTTTCTCTCAAATGAATATATTTGAAGTTCACAAAATGCATTCAGGTGTTTTTCACCAACAGAAAATTGATATTAGCACACAAACACACATTGGAGAGACATTTCGTCCCATGGAGGGCCAGACATCATTTCTTTTCAATTTCAGTTGAATTTGAAAAGAAATAATGTCTGGTGCCCCATGGGAAGATCTCTCTCTCTCTCTCTCTCTATATATATATATATATATATATATATATATATATATATAATCTGTCTGTCTGTCTCTCTCTCTCCCTGTGTGTGTGTGTGTGTGTATATATATATATATATATATATATATATATATATTTTAATTCAGATACTTTAATCCAAGTGAAAAAAGCAGGAAGGTAAATTCCAAAAACCCGATCCTAATTAATATTAAAAATTTTATTTTAATATTAAAAAATAATACAGGAAGAGAGCCCCATGTAATAAAATATTACAGAGCAAATATAAATTAAAAAAGGATTAATTCAATGATGTTGAATGACCATTTCGATATGAAAATCCCCACGGGGGATAATACATCACCTCAGCAACAGAAAAATCCTTTCAGAAACTGGAGCCTCCAGTTGCTGATGTGGGGATTTTCATATCGAAATGGCCATTCAACATCATTGAATTAATCCTTTTTTTAATATATATATATATATATATATATATATATATATATATATATATATCCATCTCAAATCTAACCAAAAATGTTTTGAGAGGGTCTTCTTGGTCTGACAGAACTTTCAGTAACTAATACGAAGTAATTTTTATCCCCCCCCTCAACCTTTTTCTTTTAATTGGTTATGTATAGATAACAAAAATGTAACAATTAGTGCTGTTATCAGTGACACCAGTAACATAGGTCACAAAAAATGTTTAACTTATCTTGCTTTTAAGGAATGGTATCTTTCAGGCAGCTAAGCCATAGGCATGTTCAAATTTACAACCTAGTGTCAATATTAGGACATCTTATTCAATTCATTCATAATTTTGCTTTGCTCTAATTGAATACAATGTAAATTTATGAATGAGAATTTTTTTTAGAAAATTTATTTATTCCTTTAATTGATCCTTTGTAGAGGATTCTTTCTTTGGTAACGATGGATATCCTCGGAATTAGCAAGACTTATGTTGCTTTTTTTTTTTTTTGCATAACTGATTATTTTTTATCAAACTTTTTTCTATCTAAAAAATAACGTAAGCCACATTTTTACAGTCAACATACTTTTTATTTTTATTTATTTAAACTGAAACTATTATTTCTGTGACGCCTTAAAAACTTTTTTTTTCGATTGAAAATCAGTCACTCTCTAGTTTTAAAGCATTTTTTAATCTCTTGCTGACATAAAAAATAGCTTCTTAATAATACTGTCTCCATTTAAAGTTTTTTAGTTTATTAAAACGTCATCGTTGTTATTGACAGTAAATCCCCTGTCACAATTTTTTATCTTTGTGTGTTTTATTATTTTATACTATCAACGCACTTCCGTCATGAAGAAATCTGTAACATTTCATTGTTGGAAGTGGGTGGAAACGGTTATAATCTTTAGATGTTGGGTGTCATTGACTCAAAAATTGTTATTTTGGGCCCCGGTATCTTCAATTGTTAAACCTAAAGGAAAGGCGGAGTTCTTTATTTCTTATCTTATTTTCGTCGTTTCATTTCTTGATGTTTCGAACGTAGCTATGAAGCCGACTGTACTGACTACTACGAGAACAATCCAAGAGTACACACTCTGTGACCTGTAGAACGATTCGGTAGGGGTTACTTGGTGCAAACAACAGGTAGCTGTATGGCTTCTTTTATAAAGGCATTCGGTGCAAATATGCCGTGTCCTACTTTTTTTTTCTATTATTCAAAAATATTTGGGTTATTTACGGATTTATTTGTTGTTGTTGTTCCGATTCCATAAAAAATAAGATGGATCATCAATGAATAAATTATAAGTTGGTCAGATAAGAGTTTTACAATGAGATAATTAATTTAGTTTTAGGATTTTGTATAAGTAGTTATGCATGAAAATAACACACACACACACACACACACACACACACACACACACACACTTTGACTTGTGTACGCGTTTTTAGAACTTTATATTTTTTGTAAATTTTTCAGGAAGCACTATCACCCCACCAATTCATGTTCACGCGACAAACATTTTTTTTTTTACCCCGTTACTTATCTTCAAAATAAAAACAGTTGAAAATTTAACTTTTTTTTTTCTTTACCAACTATTTAGCTGTAAAGGTATTTTATTTTGTTAGTTTCAATTCCCAATTCAAGAACATGTTCAGTTTGCGTGGGTGTGTACATGTGCGATGTTTAATTTATTTTTTCTTTTTGAAAATTTGATTTATTTTAAATTTATTGTTAGAATTTAAAGAAGCTAGCGTCTCCTTATGAGAGATTAAGTGAATTACTGATATTTTTATATGCATAATTTTTTTTCTTTAAAATTTTAATGCTGTCAGAACTTCTTTAAAATTGACTTTATTTAAATCAGCGTAGAATGTGTTAATATATTTTCTTTTTTCATTCTCTGGATTAAAAAATTCCTTGATATTTGTTTCATTAAGAAAATTCACGCAGGTACGCACGCACGCGCATACACCTGTTGTGTGTAAGAGTTGCTTTTTTTTTAAAATTTTATTTTGAAAAGTTTAGCTTTTTATTGAATTTTTTTCTTTTCTGAAATAAAATACTTCGTTAAATTAAATACAAATGAATTAATTTATTTACTTAAGGAAAAAGAAATGCTAAATGTTTTTGTGTAACAAAAAAAGAAATTGACTTTTTGTATGTACAGTTGCAAATTATTATTTTGCGTGTGTATAGTTGCAAGTTACTGGTTTGAAATAGTTCTTTAAATCCTCTTGAAATTTATTTTTTAACATTGTGGAGTGGACTTAATTTCAACATAACAAAAAGAGAAAGCAATATCCAAGTTTTTTTTTTCCTTAGGTAAAATTTTTTATTATCTAAAACAATAACATATACTGTCTTGGTTTCTATCACCTATTTCATGACTGCTTTTAGTTGTCCAATTCACTTGGAGAAAAGTGGGTTGTTTCTCAATTTTATTGATATTTCATGAAGAATGAATATAATTTAAGATAATTACATGCACAAAGAAAAGTGATACTTAAAGTTTAATATAAATTTTTAAAAATTAAAACCATTCTTGAAGCTTTTTTAGTATTAATTTCAAGCTAAATAAATACATTTGAAAACAATTCTCTTAAAAAATTCATTATTCATTGACATTTTTTTTTCTTAACACAATAGTGTTCATATTTTATTTTTATTCATAAAAGCAGCCAGAAGTTTTTCAAATTGTCTTAGTTTTATTGCATTTTTTTTATTTTACAATTCAGAGCAGATTTTTGGTAACTTGGTGGTGGTGGTCTTGTATTTTTTTTTTTTTCAAGATGAAATTGATGATTTACATTCTCCAAAAACTTTTGTTTAACTAATATAAACATTAAGCATTTTATAAAATTATGTATGCGAGCGGTAACAGATAAAACAAAAAACAAAAATAAAATTCTGAATCGGTCTTGAAAGTTTAATTAAAATCCAACAATTATTTTTTCTTTGCAAGAATTTGCTACTAACTGTGATCAAATCTACTGTTTGGTCTCCATAAACATTTAGCAAGTGTTGATGACTGCAAGTAGATGTATTTTTGTTATCTACTCTGCTTTATATACTTTCATGTCAGATGCCAATTTTGCCAAATTGTTGCCAAATAGAATACATAGAAAGTAATATTAATAGAAATAAAAATTTGAATAATTACATCCCTAATTTCAAATTTTGTGTGAGCGAAATTGTGTTAATATGTACAAAATATCCCTATATGTGGTCGGTGAAATGAGAATAGTCTTCTCCCATAGATTAAATAAAGGGTTCAGTTTGCAATTCCTTGAAGGTTAGCTAAATAAAACCAGAGGGAATAGCAGTTGAAACTTTGATAATAGCAAATACATGGACAGTAGTCTAAATATAAATAATATTTAAGAGTTAAAGTATTCAGTTTTTTTTTAATTTGACCAATTTGGTGTTTCTGGTTGCTAAGTATAATAGTCATTGTCTTTGATGTCAGTGTTTTGAGTTTGTTGGGTTTTTTTTTTTTTTTTGGTTTTTTTTTTCCCCCCCTGTATCTAAGTTTTATTACATGTGACATTCATTAGAAAAATAGTTTGTGATGAACTTTATCAATTGTTTATTAATTTGTACCACTCTTTGAAAAGAATATAAAACCATGTGATAACTTTATCGCCCGGTTCACACTCCACCCACGTCTATTGGACAGATTAAAAGGCTCATCCCTTGTTCCCTGTTTAGGATGTGGTTTCCGGCTTTCACTATTCCAATCTTCTCACTTTGTTTTTTTGTTTTTTGTTTTTTTCAATTGGAGTAGATAGATCTATCTATCGCCCGGTTCACACTCCACCCATGTCTATTGGACAGGTTAAAAGGCTCATCCCTTGTTCCCTGTTTAGGATGTGGTTTCCGGCTTTCTCTATTCCAATCTTTCCACTATTACGTAGCCCCCTGCACATCAGTGGCGTTACCGCCTTGCTCTGGGTGATACGATTAAAAAAAAAAAAATTAATGCAAAGATCACAGGTGGGTAAACAACTGAGTAGATACAGAATGTGTAACATTTTAATTCATCTGTAAAATATCAAATATATTTCTAGTTCATTGTATCTACATTTATTGACCTAGTATCTTGAATGTAAATCTTAAAATGAAATGTAAATATTTTACTTATAGAAAAAATGTAGTCATTATTACTTTTCCAAGAATTCTTAATACCATTTCAGTTATTAACTGACATTCTATATATAAGTATATATTTTTGATTTTTTCTTTTATATATTAATTAGCTAAAATGAAACCACAACAAAATTCTCATATTTTAAGTTTTGCTTATTAAACTTTTGCAACAGTTTAAGTGCATAGATATTTTATATTTATATATTCTAGAATTTAAATTACTGTTTTCCTTTTACTTGGATAAGGAAGATAAAATTCGACTCTTATTTTAAAACACTGTTGTCCAACTTAATGGCTTTAAATTTATAACATTAAATTATCCCAGAACAAAATAAAACTTAGAGTATATGAAAGAGTTATTTTGTGTTGATTGTTGCTTTTAATTATGAAAGTAGATACTGTAATCACCACAGTAAATAAATTATTTCCTTGTATGAAATATCCCAGAAAGTTATCCTTTGATGTCATTATTTAAAAATAACTTTACTATTTAGTATTGATATGTTTTCAACTGTTTAATTTTCATTATGAAATTTTGCTTGTAGCTATAGGCATAAGGAAAAAATACTATATAAATGTAAACATTTTTTCATCACAGTATGTAAAGAACACATGTGAATGGTTGTTAGTTGAAGTGGTACCTTATCAAATGTACATCACACTCCCTGGATTGTTTGTAAATTAATGTTGACCTTTTTTGTAAGGATATTTTTGCAGGAAATATCTTTGAGACGGGTGGGGGGTGAAAATTTATTGGCTTGACTAGTCTAAAAAATTTTTGATCCTTTGAGACAATAGCTCAGACAGAACTTTAAACATCTTTTTTTTTTTTTTTTTTTTTTTTCATTTAATTTTTAAACACTTGATACCAAAAAGAATCCTTAAATGTGTTAGCTGTTTTTAACATGTTATGCAAGAATATTTTAACAGTGCCAACTTCAAATAATTGCACCCTATTTGCTTACAGTTTTCAAGCTTGAAGTCGAAGTGATCAAATTTTATCAGTAATTGAATTAAGTGTACTTAATCTTTTGTTTCCATAATTAAATACTGATGTTTTGGGGTTTTTTTTTTCTTTTTTTCTTAAATTTAGAAAAATATGGGTTGAGTGTTATTGCCTCATGAAGATTTTTCCTCTTTGTACAAGCTGAGATTTTTCAATTAATGTGAATTGTGAAATTCTAGAGAATATTAGTATAATAATAATCTACATAAAATGGACTTTGAATTTCAAGCCACAATATGAAGTAGTCTTGACTAAGGTTCTTAGGCTACCAAATGTTACTTTGTTTTCAAAGTATGCACAGACGCTTGAATGCATTTCCCCTGTAACTTTATTTAGGATCGGACTAAAATAAGTTAGTAATTAAAGAAATGCTTATTGAACAGAAATATGGGATTTTTCTCACTCAATTCCATTTCTTTTCTTTTTTTTAACAGTATTCCTTGCTTTTAAAAAGGTATATTTTGCAATATACATAGGTAGTGGGTGGGGGTGTAAAATTTGGGGATTAAATCACTTCCAGAAAATTTGATCAAATGCACAAACATTTTTCTTTTTTTAGTCAGGTGAGAACTTTTCAGCAGCCTTTCATGAATTTTCTAATGAAAATAACATTTTTAAAACTTCCTTTAAATTTTTTTTTTTATTATTATTATAAGAAACTGCTATGTCAATCACTGTCATTCTGATTATGTCTTTCTCTTTCCCACTCATTATTAATGTTTCTGTTTTTAATTCTTCCACACCCTGTAACCACTTGTCTTAGTGGCTTTACTACCTTGCATGGTTTGAAACTGAATAATAATAAAAAAACAAAACAAAATGGAGTCTGTTTTACGATATTATAGATCACTTATTTTACAACTATTATTTTCAAAAGTATATTTTGCAGTTAAATAATTAAAAAGGTTCTGAAATGAAAATTGCAACAATGCAAGTTAAAAATAAGCTTGGTGAAAGAATTTCTGCATTAATATATTTGAAAAAGAACTGCCGGTGAATTTATTTTTTTACTTTAAATGAAATGTCATACAAAATATTTGTGACGATCATGGTTTTAACTCTTAAAATGAAACTACATTTCTTTTCTACCAACTCTCTCTGGTGGTGGTGGAGGAATTATTAAATGGCAGAATTGTTTTGTCATCATTAAGATTTCCATTAAGGGGGATGAAATAACATTTGCTAATCAATATTTTTCTACCGACAAAATGTAATTATATAAATCAAGTTTTCAAATGTGCCAATACTAAATAGAATTTCTACAAATGTCATCAAAATGAAAACTTTTTCTGGGATGTTTCATATAAAATAATTTATTTGTTGTGGTGATCACGACATCTGCTTTAATAATTTGATTATTAACTGCAGTTGAAAAAAATGGATTGGAATTTTGGTAAATCATTTGGGGTACATTCAAATATTTTATATTTTCGCAATACCAGAAAATAGCATAAGCTATTGTTATTATTCAGCTACTTGAATTAATACCGCACTGATGTCTTAAAATTCAACAAAACTTGTGCTTTAACAGAATTACTTTGCTCAATGTTGCCAATGGGTACACTTGAAAGCAAGAAGCATTACTATTCAAATTCTACGTCTTTCAAAGCTTCTAATTTCTCATCATAAACTGAACATTTGGTAAGAGATGAGTCTGCTATATAGACATCTTTGCTGGCTTTTGCAATAACGCTTGAATTGGAATTGCTCGCCGATTCATGTAATTAAAATCTTTTGACATTTTCCTTTTTATACATTGTAGAAACAAAAACTGCATTGTTAACATAAATCCTAACACAAGTTCCAAGAGACAATTACAAGTTTTTCATTTATCTTATTAAGAGGCTGTCAATTAAATAAAACTAGAGGGATTCTTATCACAAGTTATTGAATGTTTGCTTTGAATATTTTGTATTCTTGCTTAAAGGGGAGCTAATATTGGGGCAGGGGAGTGCTTTTACTTTTTCTTTTTTCCTCCTAATGTAAACTACTAAATGCAAAATATTTTTGTGCACGTAACTTTAGCAAACTTAACACAAAAAGAGCTTAAAAGAAAAAGCAAATGTTGATTTTTTTTTTTTTTTAATCTATAGGGTAAGGGCTTTGCAAAGAATTTGTGCATGATAGCTGAGACAACCCTTTAAGGCAGTAAATTTAATGTATTATTTCATCAACGGTACATACTCTTTTCTTTTATATTTATTTTTAATACCCATTTTAAGCTTGCACAAACACGGAATGGATTCAACAAAAAAAATCTTAGTTTTTATTGTACTTGTTTAAATATATTCTGGTTTATCAAAGTACTTAATAAACATAAACAACTTTTTAGTATTTTCAAATATGATGGTACCAATCCAGATTTTCATATATTCTTTTCTTTTTTTTTTTTTTTTTTTTAATTATTTTTTAATCTTAACGACTATTATGAAAATATTGACTAAAATTTTCACTCTTGAGTTTTTTTTATTCATGTAACTCTTGTATGATATATCTTGCTTTATTTATCCAGATTTATTTTATATTAAAATTATATTTTATTTTTCTATCCCTAACACATGATGTTTCAATTTCTGTTTTCAAAATGGTTAAAAAAACATTTTATATCCCAAACATTAAAACTATAAGACTGCATCAATTTGTCACCCCATAAACATAAACTCTTTTTTATTATGAAGTATTAAATTGATTTTCTGTATCACTTTAAGTCAAAGCACTTAAGTTATTACTAGTTCACATGTACCACCCTAAAACTTAAAGCAATAATTTTTGTAATTTGGGTGGCTTAAATTTTCTGCATAAGTAATTTAGGATTTTCATCTCTACACTTATTTCTATTGTCACATAAAAATTTGTTTTTTGATTCCTTAAAAAAAAAATTTCCAAAAGAATTCTAGACTGCAACAACAAAAACGTTTAGTTTATTAGTAGCCTGATATTCCTTTGTTTTGGTAACAGAGATGTTTGCTTATTGTCAAGTGACATTGCTTCTTGTTGCTATAAAAGCATGTTTTATTACTAAGAGAAAGAGATCAAGTCAAGTGACCAATAAACACATTTTCTGGTATGAATAAATTGTTTTATGCAGGATATTTGTTTGAAAGCTGTCTTAAAATCATGTACTGATTTAGAAATTAAAATATTTTTACCAATAGATGTGAAAATTTTACTAATCTTCTTTTAACTGAAAGTATTTATGATATCCCATTAGTTTATTAATTAAATCAAGAAAAAGGTTGAATTGTGTGAATTATGAATTATTTGACTCCTCAATGCTTTTTTTTTTTTTTTTTTTATGAATTTACTAAAAGCTTTTCTATATTTGATATTGAAATAAGAAAAATGTCAAGAGAATATATATATATATATATATATTTGTCATTGATTCAGTTTTTTTTTACTTAATTCATTGATATATCCAATTATTGATAGAACTTTTTTAACACAAAAGTATTACTGAGTACAAATACCAAACTAGTGCACTCAGTTTAGACACTTTAGAAAATACAAAGTTTTTATGATAAACTACTGATTACCACTATTACATTATTAGCATCACATGGAAAAGACTATGTAATTTATGTATGGATATTGTGTGGGGGGGGATCAGGGGGGGATTAGTTGCTTTCACTTTGGTTTTTAGTCTTTGAATATGGCAAATTGGTTGTTATTTAAAATAATATTGGATGTTTATAAACTGCTTTCTAATATATATTGCTTTGGAAACGACGTTAACTTTTATATTTTAATGTCAAATTCAAAACAGTATATTTATTCCTTTTATTTATTAGCCTCACCACAAATTATAATTGTTTTCTTTATTGTTTCATTATTATTAAACTTCAGAAAGTCATTTTATGTAAGTTTATTTTAATGACATTACAAGCAACCTCTTGTTGAGAATAATTATACTTTACTGTCTGTCACAAATATTAAGATTTCAATGGTGTTATCATAATTACAAAATTAATCAGATAGTGTAAATCCTTCTTTCATTTGTTTTAACAAATGTGAATGCCAACCTGTTTTGAGAATATATTAAATTTACTGAAACTGTTAAAAAATAAATAATTGCAAAATTGTTTTGCCACTGAAGCTAAGAATAAATGTTCTTAGTTGATTTAATCTCACCATTTGTTAAGTGTATGTTTCCCCAAGGAAAATTGTTTTATTTATGTAATTAATTTATTCTACTTGTTTGCTTTTTATTTTATTTTCTAGATTTCTTTCTTTTTTTCTTTTTTCTTTTTCAAAAGTTTGTTTGAAATGAAATTTTCTCAGTTTTAAAAAAACCTTGTTTCCTCACAAGAGAAGTTAGAGTAGTTTAACTAATTTGAGTTTCATGTCAGTCTTGTTCTCCTTTCAATTAAAAAAAAATTCTTTTGATAAATAAATTACTAGACTTATATAATTTTACCTTATGGAGAAACAACCAAAAGAATTTAAATTGTTTTATTCTTGTATCTACTTAATACTTAGAAAAGTCATAGTATATTTCATGGGTGCATATTTTTATTTTGTATGAGTACATGTTTAAACTAAAGGATTGATATGTTACATGAATTAATAAGTATACATAAGTGGGTACACATGTATATTATTCAAGTGTTAACAAAACAATGTTCAATGTAGTATGAACAGAGCTATTTTATATATATATATATATATATATATATATATATATATATATATATATATAAGTCCTATGTCACTACCATGAAATGGTAAGTTTGTTATATGCACCTGATGATTACGTAATGCAATCATCATATATATATATATATATATATATATATATATATATATATTTTATTTTATTTTTTTTTTTTGAGTTGTGTTAATGTTTGGCACCAAGATTTTTTTTTTAATCGTAATGTGCTTGATATTGGGGTGGGGATAGAGCATTGATAGGTTTAATGCAAAAAAATTGTCACTTTAACTCAGCCAACATGAGGACACTGTTATGTCTTCGCTCAAAAAAACCAAACCCCCGATGACATCATAACGGTATCCCCCACAAAACTTCGAAGTCTGCATGAACCTGCTCAGTTAAAGTGACAAATTCTTTGCATTTTATGTGTGTGTGTTTGTGAAATTTATTAGGTTTTTCTTTTTTGAAAAGTTTCTTTTATTCAACTGTTTTCTTTGTAGTTATCTATTTATTTGTTCTAACAATTTAATCTGTCATTTGCAAAATCTTATACAGACCAGATGGTAATTTTGAAAATAGTTTCAGTTGCTGTTACCATTTTAATAGCATTAATTAATGATGGATTTTGATAGAATATATGTTGCTTGTATGCTTATATATCTGATTTGTTTTAATAACACCCAGTATTTCTTACAATTATTGAAAAAATTAAAATACCAACTTTAATGTTATGTTCATGAATTGAGTGAAAAGATTTTTTTTTTTATTGTCTTGTTAATAAATATTACATTAACTTATTAAATTATTTCAAGTTTATATATTTTCATCCTTCTAAAAACAAAATACTGTGTGCACAAGCATAGTTACTACCTGAAAATGTTAAATCACACTTGTATGTTTCCGATATAAAATTTTAAAACTATTAAATTATTTAAATACCTAAATTTTATTATTTAATTCATAGAATATAGATGTTGATATGTGTTGGCCATACACAGATATCTGTATTTCTTATCTCAAATTTACTGTTGAAAAAACTTCTTTCTTTTTTTCTTCATTCAAACCGTAACAATTTTCAATGTCTTTTCCAAAAACTAATTTTTTTTTTTTACATTTTATATATTTTTAATTTGGTTAATGGGTGAAAGAAAATGCCATTATTACAACTATATATGGGCATCAGGGAATATTCTGTAGGTACTTATCCAAAAACCTTGTAATTTCTCTTATTCTATGGAAAGATGATATTAAGAATGTTTTTGCAATATTGTTCTCTATTTTGAGGAATAGTTTTTCCTTTTATATTAAGCTTTGTGATTGTTTATGATTTGTAGAGATTTCAAAAACTGAATTACTTGCGTCAGTCTCTCTCTCTCTCCCTCTCTTTCTCCTCATCTAACCTTTGATTGTGCAACTATGTGATAAAGGAAATAGTATTAAATGTGTGAATCTTTTTAAAGAAATTTGACTCTTAAACTGATGCATTTATATACATGGATATTTCTAAAGATTTAAAGGGGATTTTACTTATTAATCTGAAATTTTTATTATATTACAAATGTTACTTTTAGTGGATACCAATATTTAAATAGACTTTTGAAGTAATAAAAATGAAATCCTTTAATTCTTTAGAAATTGTTTTGTTTTAAATATGAAATGAGCAGATATGGCTTTTAAAAAAATCTGAATGAATAAAATGTACATTGAGGCAATTAGAACCTTGTTTGGCTGTTAAGCATGCCATAGCTGAGTGGTCAAAGCACACTGGATTAAATGGTGATTTCTTCTGCTGGGGTTGGTAAACAAAATAAACACTGTTATAAAAATCAGTATCAATTCAAATAATGGGTATCCACTAAAAGTAATATTTGAAGTAATAAATGCATAAATATATATACACAAATGTTAGCTTTCATTTTGTGCATTGTGTTTTTTTGTTTTTGTTTGTTTTTTTTTTTTATCCATATTATGCATTTTTAGCTTTTGTTTTTTCCAAGTATGTCTTGCAGATGCCTACTTGGGAAAAATTTGAGTAAATTTACAAAATGAGATTAAAACCCAAATCTGCTTGGTAAAGTACAATACGTGAGTGCGGAAGTTTTACATGCAGCACATTACTTCTATGTTTAGTGAATCCCTCACTTCCTCAAAATTTGCTTTCATTTTTCTGAAAGAATTGATCTTAGATCAATGACACTTTGCATCCCCCCTCTCTCTCATGGGGAAACTTTACTATTTGTTCACAAACCACTTTGACTTGACTTGGAACACACAAAAATCAAACCTTGACAAATTGCTGCTCTCTTGAGTTTGCTTGCTCCGCCATATTTGCATCCTCCTTCCAGCCTTTGAAACATTTTTCTTTGTCCTCATCTCCTCCTCATTTTGTTTTACCTGTCTTCTCTCTGATGCCAATCCTTTTTACCTGTTCACTATTCTGGGAATTCAGGTCAGATATCTGTGTCAATCTTTTGATGCACTCATCAGTTGTGCTGTCTTGCTCAGTGGTCTCAGGTTTTCTTTTCTTGCAGTAACATCAGGAATTCAAGAAGAGTCAAAAAGTTGAGTTTATTGAGGAGGGGTGGAATGTGAACAAAGTCATATGGAAGAGATTTTAAGAAAAACATGGTCCATAGGAATTTTGCTAAATTGGAAAAAATTGCCCTTTTATGCTAAGAATATGGTCCTTATTTGTTCTTTATTGTTTAACAATACATCAAGCTCCTCATGGGTCATTTAATGCCGAAATTTAATTTTCTTGAATTTTTGAAGTAATAATTATGTCATTGTGCTTTCACAATTGAATACATGGAAAAGATACTCAGTTTTTGTACATATACTTGTTTGTGTGGATATGATTACTAGAGGTGATGTGTGTGTTGTAGTCTTGTTAAAGTTATATTTTGGAATACAGTTTGATTTCTTCAAGAAATTGTAGGATATTAAATGGATTAATGTCATAAAAAAGTTCTTTCATGTTAGTAGTTTGGTTTTTGTTTAGAGTCATATCAACTTCTCTGGGTTATTTAATACCAAAATCTAAGTATTTTGACGACTAATGTATTGTTGGCCATTTTACTGTAACAAGTTTTTTTTTTTTTTTTTTTTACATGTATTGCTAGTATTTATATACTTTCATAGTGTTTTGCTTTTGTTTGGGGGCTCACTATTTACCCATAAGTGAAACCCTAACAGATCCTACCTGGGAATAACAGTAATTAAGAGGTGGTTCCACATTTTTAAACCTTCAGTCACCCAATCAGAGACCTTGCTGTGGCTCTTATATTTTAAGGTCTGCTGTTGTGTGTTGCATAAGGAAAGAAAAGGATTGTTGTTTATTGGTGTGAGGCTCAAATCAAAAGGTTGAAACTTATGGAAAACTGCTCATAAGCTTATCCCTCTTGATATTTTAATTTCGCAGTTTAGGTGTTTGTTTTTTAAGTTTTCTCTCTAAATTTTCATGAGGTTTTCTTTTGTTACTTTGTCTGTCACAAATATTAAAAGGTTTTTAATAGTGTTATCATAATTCTAAAATTAATCAGTTTGTAAATCCTGTCATTTGTTTCAACAAATATAAATGCCAACCACCTGTTTCATTTGAGAATATATTGACTGAATCGAAAATAAATGCATCTGATTCGATTTAAATTTCTTGCTTCATTATGCTTGAAAGATTAGAATGAGGGATCGACCATGTTTATGTGTATCTCCCAATGTTCTCTAAATATCATGTTCAAATGCCAGTTCCTGTATGATCTCTGAAGTTAAGTAACATCAAGCCCAGTCAGTACCTAGATGGGTGGCCACTTTTGAATACCATGTGCTATAAGCTTAGATTTGTTGGTATTATGGATAATGGCCCAGAATTGTAAATTAGAGAGCTGAGTTTCAATTCCAGTTTGGATCGTTCTAGTCACTTGCACGCAATTCCCCCGGGAAAGGTATGAATATACTTCTTCTCGCCCACCTAGATATGTTAATTAATAAGACTTGTATTACTAAACCATTATTATCTCCAAAAATAAAATTATGTACAAAATCTTGGCATTTTAGTAGCATATCAACCACTAGAGGTTGATATACTACTAAAAAGCTAACCAACCCATGTTCTTTTAAAATTAAATTATCAGATACAGAAATTTCTCCAATAATATTTTATGACAATAAAATAAAAATCACAACATTAAATTTTATAAAACTGCATTAGTCTATATTTTCTATCTTATTGAGGAACATTATCATAAATCTTTACATAATGATTCATCAAAAGAAAGCTACTATTTGTGAAAATAGAATAAAAATGAAATGTATATTCTGGTTTGGAACATATAGCAAATAAACTGTTCTTATTGATGTGTTTTGTTTTGTCAAACTAAACAGGTATCAGTAAGATAATCTATCAGAAGATTAATAATTACATAATCTACTAATCTTTCAGAAATGTATCTGTAATAAAAGGTCATTTTTTTTTGTTTTTTTTTTATGTATGTGGATGAGTCACTTGGGAGTATTGTCTTTCTATGTCTGATAGGGTTTTATGAATTTATAAACAATCTTCTTGAATTCCTTTCCTGATTACTTGAAAAGGGTGTGGAAAGAAGTGTTCTCGAACTTCTTAATCTCTTGCCTAAGAAATCCGTTTCCTCCTTGCGTAATAATTTATTTTTATGTCCACAATTCCCACCCTACTTGACATGCAGAGTCTTTGGCTACTATGAGCATTACTACTTGTCCTTGGCTCAGTTCAATGATGTGTCATTGTATAATGAACATGTGTAACATCCTGTCATAAATATGGCACAATGGTGTCAGATCACATTGGCTTGTCTTTCATAATTGAGCAATCTCCCTCCTTCCTGTCAGAACTTTAGTGTGGGTGGGATTCATAAACCCTGCACTTTTTCATTGACATTCGTGATCATTTTTACTTATCTCTGATGGCTTTACTTACTCATTGAAATTTGCAGTGTTTTTTACAGTAAGGTTTACCCTGTACAAGGCCCGAGGGCCATTCAAGATAGAATAAGGGTTAATTTTAAATGGATAGGAGGGAAAGGTAACTGCTAACTTTAGACGAACATTCTAATCATCAAGGAAAACCTTCTCTTTCTTTATAGGATGGTGGGAAGAAGCTGTTTGAGTGAAACTTAATTATTACTGAGAAAATGTGGGTGATTTGCTACTATCTACATGGCATGTCTTGGCCGTGAAAGTTAGACCGGGTGAGACCAAGAAATGTAGTTCATCCAAACACTTTCTACAGTAGTAACAATAGAGCAGTGATAAACTCACCACATCCCACCTGTGAGAGGGAGGTTGCAGAGTGAAAAATAATTCTTTCCTAACAAGGATTCAGAGATACTTTTGAATTCTGCCAACACTGGAAAGTGAGGACCAGGCAAGTCTTGCCCAAATATGGTAACAGTACTTCCTTTTCGAATTCCAGTTGAATTCATTGCATTCACTTACGCACAAATACCCTTGGGAAAGGTATTAATCCGTCTCTTCCTTCCAGTTATGGGTTAAATAATAGGACAGATTGAGGGTTCTATAGCCTTGGTTGGCAACCAATCTACCGCAGAAAGCAATGGCAACCTACTGCAGGATAATCTTCTGCCCAGTCAGTCATGTCTCTTTCGAGACATGATCGCCCAAGTGTGTATCGCACATGGCACTTAACTGACTGACTGACTTCCTTTTCGGTCTGATCAGGCTGTTATAAAGATAGATGACATGAGGAGTTAGGTACTTACTGGAGCGATACAAGGATTGGATCATTATATAAGAACTTCTCTTAATTGAAAAATTTACCTCATCGTTTACATACATGCATGTAGATATTTACTAAGCTTACTCTGGCATTAGGGATTTACTAAAGTTGACACAGTGTGTAATGAAGCACTAAGAATGGACCCAAATCATTAATAAGATCAGTTTGAAAAACATTACAATAGATATCTATCTATAAGCAAAATTAATGAAACCCTGAAAAGAAAAAAAAAAAATCTAGGAATGAACCACAAGAGAGAAAGAAAAGAACGGGAACCATTCATTAAAATACAAAGTTCTCAATGAATTTCCAGTTAGAAAACCAACCTAGAATAGAGATTGAATCCGAACCAATGATGTCAAGACTTCACTGTTCTTGCAAGTTTCATGCTATGAAATGATCCTCAAATACAGAATCACAACCAATCAAGGATTGCTTCATATCATGAATCTTAGTCTTGTTGAAGTTTTGTATCTCTTATATATGGTATCTAATCCAAACACACACACACACACACGCACACACACACACAAGCATGCATTGTGGGTATAGAAGAATTCAAAGGAATATCCTGTAGATATAGTGGTAGGATAATTCTCTAAGGGATCTCTAAATATATATGTACATAAATACATATAGAGCAAATTTTTGTGTAAAATCCTTTGTACAATAAAGACAGAAGCTGATGATGGTTTGCCTGGAATAGACCTATACTTCCAATTTACCATGAAATAACGTGTCTGCCTTAATTTTTCTTGCACACACACACACACACACACACACACACACATTATATATATATATATATATATATATATATATATATATATAAACAAAATTGAATGGGGGAACTTTGATTCCAAATTTGTCTTTTCTTATCTTGAATTCTCAATTTGTCAATTGTTTAAAATCATGTCATTAATCATTTCCTTATTGGCTATAAGTAGATGAACCAGACCTTTATTTAGTTTTTTTTTTTCTTTCCCACTCAAATTATGATAGCAAATTGACTAAAATATAACATTTGTAATTTTAAAGTTTTTTAAATTTATCTAACATTTGAAACTTGTTAAAAAAGAAAAATGAAAAAAGTAATATTTTTCTTGTGCCAAGTAAATTCTTTCTGTTGTCTTAGAATAAATAATTTATTAGCCAAAACAAGGACCATAAGAATCTATACATTGTCACCAACAATAAATATGTTTATTAGAATTTAGGGATTTTGGAACTGATGAATTCTTTGAATGATGTCCACGCCATGAAAGAAAATGCTGAAAATGTAATTAGAGGAAAGGTTTGGTAAGTTAGCTGCATGTGATAGTTATGTAGACTAGCTTGTTTCTTCAGTCTTTTGTGAGACCTGTGGTAGAGCTTGGCAAATAACTTTTCTTTTTTTTTTTTTTTTTTTTTTCTTGTCAGCTGACCAATATTGAATGTAAATTTTGCCGTTCTTTGTGTATGTGTTTTGATTTCCAAATATTATTTTTCTGCTGTGATGGCTTTTCCAGGATTTAAGAATTTGTAGGAACTGTTTCATTTGCTTGCAGTAGTCATACATTTCTTTGGTTGCTTCACTCCAGTCCAGCCACTGTGGAAAGTTATCAGTTAGAAAAAAAATCCATTTTCTAACACGTCATAAAGGGATCAAGAAATGGACTGGTTTTGTTGTGCCAAAGAAACAGTAGATTTCATAATGGATAATCTTAGATTTTCATTCAACTTGTATCCATTTATTGAGTTTTTACAATTTGGTGAGAATTTCAAACAACTCTTAACTGATCAACATTTAGTTCTGCAAATTCAAGTCATCTTGCATGGATCTGTTTCAATAATGGCCTTCCATTATCATCAAAAATCAATGATAATTAAAATATGCGAGTTTTGAGAAAGTCTTATCCAAAAATCTGATGGTAGAAGGAAAGATGGATTTATGCATTTTTTCCTAAAAGGATTCAGTTAAGTGTCATATGTGAAACACGCTTGGGGGATCATGTCTTGAAAGAGACATCACTGACAGGGCAGAATATTTTTTCCACAGTAGGTTGTTATTACTTTCTCTGGTTGACTGGTTGCCAACCAAGGCTATAAAACCCAATCTGTTGTGCTATTTAAGCCATAACTTTTTTTTTTAATCATGTCACCCCAAGCAAGGTGGTAACGCCACTAATGTGCAGGGGGCTACGTAAGAGTGAAAAGATTGTAAAAGAGAAAGCCAGAAACCACATCCTAAACACGGAACAAGAGATGAGCCTCTTCACCAGTACAATAGATGTGGATGGAGTGTGAACCGGGCGATAGTTTAGTCTATCTACTCCAATTGAAAAAAAAAAAAGAAAAAGGAGTGAAAAGATTGGAAAAGAGAAAGCTGGAAACCACATCCTAAACAGGGAACAAGGCTCTTCACCTGTCCAAGAGACGTGGGTGGAGTGTGAACCGGGTGACAGTTTAGTCTATCTACTCCAACTGAAAAAAAAAAAGAGAAGAGACAGATTAATATTTTTCCTAGAGTTAATTGCACCTAAGTGAATGCAACGAATTCAACTAGAATTCGAACTCTCCTCTCCAATTTCTCATTCCAAGCCAATATCCATTGCACCACAATGCACATCTGCAGTAAGAGGATTAATATAGTATAACACAAAATTCAAGTTGTTTTCATTACTGATGCCTACCATGTCATCTTTTTACATTTTTGTGATAGTTTGTTCCTATAAAACTCATTTCTAACACAAACCACTTAAAAATATTAGTTGGATGATAATGAGTCAAGTATGTAACACTAGCCTACTGATAAATTAGTTTAATCATGACAACTGTTACTCTTCTACTTGCAAATCTATGGGTTAGAGGATATTCAATATCCAGGTAGGGTTTTGGATCAATGAATATTTCTATCATTTTAGTTTTTGTTAATGTATAACAAGAATGTTGTGAACTTCAGATTTGGAATATTTGTAAGAAATGAACAATATGACAACCTTATCTATTATAAATTTAACCAGATCATATACTTCATGAAAATCGATCACAAAAACAGGAGTCATCCACAGTATGTTGAATAATCTGTGATATCCTTAGGGTCTGATAATGCAGTTACTTAAACATAATTGCTTATGTTATTCATATCATTCCATTGTTAATTAAAATGTTCATTAAAACTTCTGCCCTAAAAGCAACATTCATGATGTGGACAATTTCATTAAATCAACACCTGTTGAAATTAACAATTAAACTTCACATAGATGCAATGAAAAGGTAGTATGAGCCTTACACCACTTGGTTTTAGCCTATCAATCAAATTAATAGGAGTAGATAGGTTAGCCTATTGTTCAGATCACATTTCTCCCCAGTTTTTTGAACAGGATTAGAGGTTTATCTCGTTTTTAGTTTAGGATTGGGTTTCTGGTTCCTTCTAAAGTCTTTCTATCTCTTTCACTGCCAGAAGCCGCTTGTCTTAGGTGACATTATTACCTTGGTTGAGTTAAACTGATTTAAAAAAAAAAAATTAAACATAATTATAGTGGGTAGTGATTTACTAAGCATAGCTTAGATGTGGCACAAGGCCAAAAGTATAGAACACACAGTGAGGATTCACCTCATTACTTGATCATAATTGATCCAGCAAAACAAGTTTACTAACCATTACACCATGTCAAAGTGTTGAGTTATTATAGTGGTTACTCCATAATTCAAATATACAGCCTCTTTATTTATATTAAGCAGTGTGCATTATATTGTCCTGTGCATTCGAAAAATCTTAGTTTTAAAGAAAACACATTATGCAATGCTAATATAACTCTACATGGTATTAACTACCCTGAGTGCCTCTTAGGCCTTGTATTGGGTGAATATTAGTAAAAAAAAAAAAAAAGTTTGCATTTTCACCATTTTTCACATAAACATTGTGTTAAACATGATTAGACTAAACACAGTTAGGTAGGTTAATATTTGTCATATAGTGTTGACTTGTCTGACTTTAATATATTTTTTAACTAAAAAATTTAAGGTTGGTGTAAATCAGATTTGTAAGTTAAATGATTGAATTCAGATTTAATGTTGCTAACACTTTCAAAATAAACAAATTATTACTTATCCGTTTTTTTTATTTTTAAAAACTGCACAAGCTGTTTGTCAACGTGTTTACCTGTTTGTAATGCAATGTCCTATGAATTATTATAAGTACTAGATAATTTGTTTTATCCTTCTGTTTTTGCTTATCTACAATAAAATCTCCCTGTAGGTGTGCACCTTAAGAAACTGGCAAAGAATGCATCTCCTACATGTTAAAAGCTATTTTAATGTACTACAAATGGTAATTAAGTTACTATACTTTATGAGAAAAAGAGACTAGAAATTTTTTTTTTATTTTTTTAAGCCAAATTACTGTTATATTGGGCAAAAATGAAAATAAGGACTAGAATTCTGAACTGATAAAATAGACTTAAACAAGACTAATGTTATTAATATTAGAGAACAATTTTATTAACTTTAAAAAAGAAAAGGCTTAATTTGAAGAACATTTAATTACAAGTGTACCCCTGCTATCAAAAATGACAGCAAAATATTTGAGAGAATTATTTTGCATATATATATATATATATATATAATACACACACACACACACACACAATGAATTTTTTTTTTTTTTTTTTTTTTAGAGAGTATTTATATTCACTACTCGACCATTTAATTATTGCAAAAATATAAAAGCCACTGTTAAAGGGCAAACGCACGGCAAGAGTGTTCATAGCTGGTAGTAAAGTTTAATAACTTGTAGTAAAGAAAATGAACTGAGCTGACGCTGTCTTGCTGTCTCTCCACGAGCATGACAAGAAGGAAATATACGCACACACAATGATCTTTATTATAATGGAGAGGATTCAGTCAGTCAAGTGCCATACGTGATACACACTTGGGCGATCATGTCTCTGTTGAGACATGACTGACTGGGCAGATCATCCCACAGTAGGTTGCCATTGCTTTCTGCGGTAGACTGGTTGCTGACCAAGGCTATAGAACCCAATCTGTCCTGTTATTTAACCCATAACTGGAAGGAATAGGCGGATTAATACCTTTCCCAAGGGTATTTGTGCATAAGTGAATGCAATGAATTCAGCTGGAATTTGAACTCGGCTCCCCGATTTCTCATTCCGAGCCGATATCCAATGCACCTAACTAAATACAGAATTAGAATTTTTTTTATATAAATGTCTAATTTTTCCTCTTAGTATACACACACAAAAAAAAGAAAATACATTTTTAAAATATGAAAGTTTCTAATGAATGAGTCCTGTAGTTGTAACATTCTAATATTGACTATTATGTTTTCATCAGATTGCAAATGAAAAATTATTTAAGTTTGTTTTGATAGATAAAATGCCTTTAACAATAGCTTCAGTTTCTAGTTTGTGTGTATGTTTTCATACTATGATCAAATAGAACATAAATTCAACTTATCAGGTAGCAACACTGTCCTAGTTAGAAAATAGAAATTTGATTCCCCCCACCCAAAAAAAAAACGTAAACAGAAAAAAAATGTTAAGAAAAATGCTATCTTTTACCTACACATGTCTGATTGTGTTTATAATGTGTGTGTTTATAACTTTGTAAACTAGATTACTTAGCACATTTCACCATCTGCCTGCTATCTTTTAAGTCCTTGTGCAGAAGATCACACAGACATGGCTGTTCAGGTTGTGCACACTAGGCTAATATGTGCACATTGGCCATGCATGAAAGAATGTGGAAGGGAGTTATAACACTGTTAACACAGTTCTGTTTTGTTTGCTAATCAGTGTACAAAACAAGACTGTTTGCTTTAAAATCTGGTTTTTGCAATTTGTCACTGTTGGTATAATTTCATTGTATATCTCTAATATTTTCTTTCTCCTCAAACATTTTCATATTGGCTTACATAAGAACTAGTCCACCCTCCCTCTGTACCACTTTAAATATTCCTTTTACTTTAATCAAAGCCAAACCAAGTCAAAGAATATTTGGAGTGATGTAGAGGGAGGGTGGGTGGACTAGTCTACTTTATTTCTTTTAAGATTAAAGAAATAAAGGCAGTGGGTTTTTATTTACTCTCTTTATATATTAACCTGTATTTAGGAGAGACAAGTTTTTATAACCCATACTTAAAGACACTTAAATGATACACAAACAAAATACTGAAGCAAGCAGGGCACCACAAAATAAAAAGTGGGGAGGGTACTGAATTGCATATTAAGCTTTTTTTTTTTCCTTTCTTTTTTTTCCAAAGATTCTTTTTTTTTTTCTCTCTCTCTGATCTGCATATTTTTTTTTCTTTTTAAATCTATCATCCCATTATAACATTTCCTTTTATTTTAAGTTCTTTAAATATTTTAATATAATTATTATTTTTTTTTTTTGCCTAATTTTAGAACGAGACCTATGAAGTTTTCTGATTTCTTTTGAAAATTAATGTATATTCAGTTTTTATAGATATATGCACCATAGAAAAAAAATTAGATAAACTTCTATTTATTTATCAGTCAAGCTGTCAATTTGTCAAAAATGCAATATTTTAAACTTAAATGTTTGTTTTAATTCAGATTAGTTTAAATTTAAATTGCCTAATGCTCTGCAAAGTTTCAGAAAAGTATATTTTAGAAAGATTTTATTTTTAATAAAGAATTAAATTGTGATGAAAGCTGGTTAAAAACAGCACTAAAAACAGTAATGGTTAATGAGTTTAAAACAAAAAGGAAACAAGAACTCCTTCCAGTCATTTCAAATTATCTTTAAAATGGAACTGAGTATTTTGCTTATCGGAAATATTTAATCTATTTGCTTGAAATTAAAAATAAAACAAAAGCTTCAAGAAAGTTTTTTTTTAATAATTTTAAACTTTAGATATTGTAAAAGTACCTAATGGAAATGATACAATTCAGCTCAATATATTGTCATGAATTTAGTCCAAGAAAACACATTTAATCTTGTTAGATCTTGGTTCTATCAAAAAGTAGTATAGTGGGTTGAAAGCCCTCCTTTCCTCCATCTCTACTATAATGCCATGGATATAAATAGTTAAAAAGAAATTTACTTATAAAATGAATAAAAATGCAGTTATTAACATTTCCCTAAAACGATTTTACAAGACAATGTTAGAAGAAAATGCTTAAAGTAACTCTGAAATCTAGAAAAATGTTACTAGTTAAAACATTAACAGGTTATGTTTTTTATATTGGACCATATGAAATTTATGTTGTAAAGTAAACATTTGTTAATTTATAAACATGATTTGAAAAAGTAATGTTTTTTTAAAAAAAAAAACTTTTTTACATTTAGAATATTTGAAAAGTAGCTGTATATATTTAGAATTGATATTTCAAACTGGTATGAGCAGTCAGTTTTTTCAGGATTTTTAATCTTTTTCTAAGTAGACAGTCTCTCTCTTTCATTTGAAAAAATAGCATTTTTCTATTCCCCCACCCCGCTGCTTCTTTCTTTATTTATTTTAATTTTTTTTTTCACCTTGTGCTATATAAAGCATGTTAAATAGCAATAATTTAAGCCTATACTGATTTGCTAAAAAGAGAATACCATGATGAAAAAATCCCCCAAATTTATAAAAACAAAGTTTTATCATTAAAATCTTTATTAAGAGGGAAGATCAAAGGATTTTTTGGATTATTAAATTATATCTTTTTGATGCTTTTTTGAAATTTTAGTTAAAAATAACTTTTTTGTTATGTTGTTGACATGGTTTTAATCTTTTTCTAAGTAGACAGTCTCTGCTACATTTAAAAAAAGTATCATTTTCTGTTCTTTTATTTCACCTTTTGCCATATAAAGCTAACTAAATAGCAATAATTTAAGCTATAGACTAAATTAAAAATTCAATTAAATAACTCTTTTTAGACAGGATAGTTAAGTTATAAATGTGACATCAGTTTATTTGCACTAAATTTGAAAGTTTATAAAACATTTTCTCAGGTATTAAATGTTTACCTCGCAACTTAAAAAAAGAAAAATGTCGAGGTAGCACATACCAAATTGTAGACTAAATACTGTTCTCAACTTCCTTGTTTTTCATCTAGGTTGGGGTGTATCATTGTTGCCATCTGGGTTACATTTACAGAGGAGATGCATTTATGTCATTTCTAACAGGTGAATGGAGTTAAAGGAACGAAAGTAGAGCTTGAAGAATTTACTGGTAATTTCTTGGCATTGTACCAGTCTCCACATGAAAGTCTACCCATTTACCTATCTTTGCTATAAACACCAGCTGTGGATTACGATCATTCTAGCTTCCTCTTGGAGGCGGGTTGGTAGGAAAACTAAAGTATGTTGGGTTATGTTACTAAACATTGAATAGCATGAGATAAAATGCTTGTCTGAAAGTAATAACTGTTGGTTTGTTTAATTAATTTTTTTTATTTTTACAGTCTCATTCTGAATTTGTAAAGATGTCAGAAATGAGTACACAAAGTGATCCTCTATATTTTGACTTGACAGAACAGATACTTTGCTCTTTGGTAAAAAGTAATTTGCTTTTCTTTTGAATACACAAAGTGATTTCGTTACTCTTTCCTCACAACTTTTGATTTATCATTAACACAAACTAATCAATAGTGATTTGTTCTATAAAGCTTATCAACCTTTAGTAAGTTATATAAAGCTGAAACAGATTTTTGGACAATAATTATTTCTCTTCCCCCCCCCCCCCAATAATTGTCTTAATAATCTATTGGCAATTATGATTTTTAGATACAAGTCATGCTATTTAACATGTAGCTGGGGGAGAGGATGTGGATTCACACCTTTCCCAAGAATTGGCTAATCAATAGATTAGTTGTGTGAAAAATGTTTATAGAATGGGTTGTAATTATCTTGATCTCTGAAAGCTCTGTAATTGTCTTGAAGATTTTATTTCTATTAAAGCCTTTTACAGTCAAAAGTCTGTTTTCTGTTCTATCTATAAAAAACAAGGTCTATTGGATAAACAAAGGCTCAGTGATTATGAAAAGTTAAAATAGTTTCTGGAACAATCATTAACTTTATTTTGTGTTACATAGTTATATTGTTTTTGTAAATTAAAAAAAACTTGATTAAACTACTATACACAGTAATATTGAATTTACTGTTAATGGCCTTTGAAACTGAAGAGTCTTAAAAACATGTAATTTTGCTTTGCAATGTTCATACAATCTTAATGATTATATGAACATTGCAAAACAAAATCCTTTTAAGAATGTTTGTGATTTAATGTGTAATGTTTGCAATTTCATATATAATGCTCATTAATCATTCTAATATTCCTATAATTTACAAGCGACAAAAGCACATTTCTATTCATGCTAAACTAAATTACTTGTGTTATGACTTTTCAATATTATCCTATATTTTCATTAGTATTATGCAGTAAATGTATTTCAAGATGCTAAGTATTGTGAGGCTGAGAATACCATGGACTGGACATGTATCAACAAAGTCTTACAGAAAATGAAAACAAAGTCACTAATATGAGAAATTTGTTTGAGAAGGTGGAAATGGGTGATGTTCCCTCTTTCTTGAGAGAGACAGGGTTATATTCAAAAATATATCTCGTCATAACCCAGAATACTCAACCGATCAAGGTTGATATACCATAAAAATCTAAACAATCAAATCACTGTTGGATAAAACTACACTGGCCCTTTACTCACTGTAAATAAAACTGGTAGTGGAAAAACTGCATCAATTGACCATGCAAATAAATCAACTTGATATAAATAACTCATGCTAGATAGAAACATTTGAAATCATTTACGAGTAAGAATAAACACGCCGTGGTTCACAGACATTATCCTTGAATTGTGTTTACAAAGTGTATATATTTAATATATATACGCAGGCTGGATTTGGCATTAAGTGACCCATAGTGGTTGATATGCCATAAAACTCCAAACAACCAACCAACCAATAAAGTCACATATGTCTTAAGAAGAGTTGTAATTTCTAGCACGCATAATTAGGAAAGAGGGCTTGGAAAATTTGATATCTACATGACAATGGAAGAGTAAGAGGTAAACAATGCATAATCTACCTAGCAATCTTGAGTAAATGGATAGCAGAACAAGGTTTAGGAAAAATAACAAAAAGACAATTTGTTAAAAGCTACAAAAGACAGGAAACCGAGGAGAACTATGATCACCCAAATCTTGAAGGGACTCAGCACATTGACGTAGTAGTGTAATATTTTGACATATTAGTATTTATAGAGAATCTCTGAACATATATTCTCTATACTTTGGAATTTTGATTAATAAATTTATTTTAGTGCAGAGACCTAACTTCATCAAATTTATATATATATATATATATATATACACACACACACACTGAAGAAAAGTATGTACTGTAAGTAGTACATGTGCTAATTTTATATCTTGTGTATGTTATGACCACTTAAAATTAGCTTAAAAAAATCACCTGATAGGCAAGTATATATAATAATTTCTTTCTTCCGTGTAATTCCTTGTGTCTTAGTGGCTTTACTGTCTTGCATAGGGGCAATACCAATTAAAACTAAAAAAAAAAACTTAGAAAGTTTTAAATGAGCCATAAAGTTTTTAATCTTGCATGGAAAGGGAACAGCAAAGACAAACTAGTTTCTTAGAAAAGGACTCATAATTTAACCAATGAATTGCTTTTGTAAGTGTGTGTGTGTGTGTGTGTGTGTGTGTGTGTGTGAGAGAGAGAGAGAGACTTTAGATTCATATTTTATGATTATTTTCATGGCTGTTCTATGAAGCACAAGTTAGCAATTGAGTTATGAACACAGTCTGTGCTTATAGCTGAATTACTAACCTGTCTTGAAATCACTAAAAAGAAAGGGAAAAAAGAATTTAATAAGGATTAATTTGAAGAGATGCACATAGAAGCTAGTTTGTTTGAGGTAATTCCAGATCAATTTGCAATATACCGAATATTTTATTTATTTTGTTGCACACACATTTTCATTTATTATAATTTTTAATTTAAACTTTGTTTTTAATGCTTGCATTTTAGTTTAAAATAATGGAAAGGAATACTATGTCAAGTTTCCTTATGTCTGCAAAATGATTAAATAAACTGATACAGACAAATGTGAATAAGGCTTGTAAAGGAGATGCCTGATAAGTACATAAACATTCTATTTAATTACATATGTATTGGAGGGGAAATTGATATGCATTTTTGATGGATCACTTAGAGAGGTGAGGAAGTGTAATTAACAGATGTCTGCAGATGATTACTTTGTCATTTATATTGCTGATCTCTATTTAGGATTAGAAAGTCTTTTAGAAATACTTAACATCTTTGTTAAAAAATTGTGTGGGAATGGAAAGATGATGATTTGCTTTGGATTTGTTGCTGTAAAAGGGAAGCTCTTTGGTAGGTGGGAGGTAAGGTTTTGGTTTTAAAATATTTAATAACTGGGAGTGAGAGGGTGTAACACAATTTTATTCTTTAAATAGCATCATGCCTAATGAACTTTTTATTTTAGAAACAAATCTTGAAAAGATTTTTAGAAACTTTTCTTGAAATTCTACTTCTACATAGTTCCCTAACTGATTAGGTCAGTGGTCTGCCGCACTTTAAAATTGTGGTTCTTCAATACTGGTTTCCTTTGTAGATTTGTGGTTTCCTAGTTAGGAGTGTGTTCTCTTTATATTGCATTCCATCTACTAACTACAAGGCTTCTCTTATCCTTATATTTGTACCTTAAAGACCAGAAAGTGTGGTAGGGTCCGACCTAAATAAACCACAATTTTATCTGCCTTCTACCTCAACACACATTGTATACTCTGTATAAAGCTGATAAATATTTTCATAATTCAAATTTGAATTTTTATTTTTCTCACCCTCAATCATGTGTGTTTATCTTGTGTCCTCTCTGTTTGTCTCTCCCCTCTTCTGTTACCTCTGTTTGTCTCTCCCCTGTTTGTGTTCCCTCTGTGTGTCTCTCCCCTGTTTGTGTTCCCTCTGTGTGTCTCTCCCCTGTTTGTGTTCCCTCTGTGTGTCTCTCCCCTGTTTGTGTTCCCTCTGTGTGTCTCTCCCCTGTTTGTTTTGTTCCCTCTGTGTGTCTCTCCCCTGTTTGTGTTCCCTCTGTTTGTTTCCACCCTGTTTTAGTCTTCCCTCTGTTTGTTTCCACCCTGTTTTAGTTCCCTCTGTTTGTTTCCACCCTGTTTTAGTTCCCTCTGTTTGTTTCCCACCCTGTTTTAGTTCCCTCTGTTTGTTTCCACCCTGTTTTAGTTCCCTCTGTTTGTTTCCACCCTGTTTTAGTTCCCTCTGTTTGTCTTTCCTCCCTGTTTTAGTTCCCTCTGTTTGTTTCCACCCTGTTTTAGTTCCCTCTGTTTGTTTCCACCCTGTTTTAGTTCCCTCTGTTTGTTTCCACCCTGTTTTAGTTCCCTCTGTTTGTTTCCACCCTGTTTTAGTTCCCTCTGTTTGTTTCCACCCTGTTTTAGTTCCCTCTGTTTGTTTCCACCCTGTTTTAGTTCCCTCTGTTTGTTTCCACCCTGTTTTAGTTCCCTCTGTTTGTTTCCACCCTGTTTTAGTTCCCTCTGTTTGTTTCCACCCTGTTTTAGTTCCCTCTGTTTGTTTCCACCCTGTTTTAGTTCCCTCTGTTTGTTTCCACCCTGTTTTAGTTCCCTCTGTTTGTTTCCACCCTGTTTTAGTTCCCTCTGTTTGTTTCCACCCTGTTTTAGTTCCCTCTGTTTGTTTCCACCCTGTTTTAGTTCCCTCTGTTTGTTTCCACCCTGTTTTAGTTCCCTCTGTTTGTTTCCACCCTGTTTTAGTTCCCTCTGTTTGTTTCCACCCTGTTTTAGTTCCCTCTGTTTGTTTCCACCCTGTTTTAGTTCCCTCTGTTTGTTTCCACCCTGTTTGTGTCTCCCCTCTCTTTTGTCTCTCCTCTTTGTGTCCCCTTCTCTGCACCTCTCCCTCCTACTCCGATTTTTACTTTCTTGTTTTGTGTAATATCATATTTTATTTCCTAACGAGGTTATCTCTCTCTTGTTTAATTTATAGCTGAATATAAAATGAGTTAATATTAACTGACACTGAAAATTACTTTAAAAATGCTTATTAATGACTTAATTATTAAATAAATGCCAAAAAGAAATTAAGCAGAGAATGAATATAAGTTCAACTTTCTTTTTGTTCAGTTTTCTTCCATATCTCTCACTTGTATGTCACTGGGCGTTAACTTCTCAATTAGCCTGAGAAAATGTAGGAAATTTGTTAGAATTTGATTCTTTTTTTTTTTTTTTCTGGGTGTCACCAATTGAACACATTTTAGGGTTTTACTTTGCCTATTCAATTTTTTGTCTGCATTTAATCTCTCTCACACACACGTTACCAAATTACTTACTCTCCATAATTGTTCAACTAGCAAAAAACTATTTGACCTGATGTTTTAAAGTGTAGAGTTCAATTCTTACTACTGCCTTTCTGACTCTGTATTGTTATATAACTAGTTATAACAATAGGTCAGGTTTACTGTAATGTCAATTTTATATGGAGATGGGAATTAAGTGTAGTAGGAAAACCTCTGATAAAAGGCAGTCAGCCAAATATGTGTCAGCTATAATCATCCTATATATAGCAGATTTAGTTTTAATGAAGGAACAGTTAATTGACAACTGTGGCCTGATTATTTTCTATAGAGCAGTATAAGTTTGATGACATACTAATGGTATAGTTTTTGTGTATTATTACTAAGCAATATATTGAAAACTCAGCACTATGAATTTATATTCTAAAATCAAGCATTTTGGTTTTTATTTATTTATTTTTTTACATTATCGTTACCTTTTGAAGATAAATTTATTAGGTGGAAAATACTTTTTCTTTGAGTTGATCAGTCCAAACTATAAAACACCCTATGGAACATAGGGACATATCTTCACCGGGTTATCATTCTTCTAGACTGCTTGCTAGCCAAGTATAGTGAGCTCAATTTGCCTTGAAATTTAAACCAAAACTGAGGGGAAAGAATTGGTGGTTATTATGTCTTTTCTTAGGGTATTTGTATGAAAATAAACACAATATCCTGGGCTGGAACTAGAACTTTACCTGATAATTGTGATGTTATATATACATTGGCACATTTCTTGAATAATCTGGCTTAATTTTGGAAACCCTAATTAATCAATTAAAATATTATATATAGTGCGTGTAATTTTGATTTGTTTTAGATTTTCTGTGTGCGGGTATTGCAAATTGATTCTCTGTTTTGCGTAGTTCATTACCTCTTGGAATAAAAGAACCTTAGATATGCTTGGCAAAACATCGACAAGGAGATACCATCTCTAAAAATGAAACACTGCAACCTTTTAATTGAAGTTTTAGCCACTAATTATACCAATCCACTTGGATTTCTAAGCAGTAAAAAAAAGAAAAATTGTTCTCTGCAAGTCAGTATTTAAACAATACCAATGTATTTTGATGACTTTTATTTTTATTGAAAAACAGCTAATCAGTATCTCTTGTTAAAAGAGAATTCTTTGGTTTGATTATTGTGGTTTCTTAATCTCCTATCAGTGAGCTGAAATCATTTAGTCCAGAGAAGAAAAAAAAAACTTTTTATCACTTTGCTTTTTTGCCTTAACTCTTCCACTGAGCCATTAATATTAACATAGTCTGTAGGTTTGTCATGCATTAAACATCTGTTATGTAAATCCAAGAATGAAAAACTGGGCTTTTAAGTATTTAACATTTAGATGAGCTTAGATCAGAGTTAAATAGATCTTTTAAATTTAATCCTCACTTCAATACCACGCAGTCAAGTAAATCCTGTATGGAGCCATTGACAGGTGGATGTCGCCAAATCTAATTTAGTTCAAATTTGCTCTTTACATTTATGCTGAGCTAAGCAGCAGATTAGTCTAAAACATTGACTTAATTTAGCTGTATTTAAGTTGATAACTGACTTGAGATATAGTCAAGGCACTTTTCGCTTTAATGTAGATTAGCATTTAATTTTCAGGTTTGCTGTGAATCTGGTTTTATCAGGGTAATCAAAAAGTAACTTTAAGAAAAATCTGGTAATTGTCAGGGAAATTTTTAAACATCATATTTATTAACTGTGTGTTGTTTTTGTTGTGTGTGTGTGTGTGTGTGTTTTTTTTTTCTCCCCCAGATTAAAAACTGTTCAAAAATTCTAAATGTTAGTATATATACTGTATATACTCTACTAATGTCTTGGTTGGTATAAGTGGGTATTTGCAGTTGGCTCACAGATAGTCTGCACTATAATCTAGGGAATTACATAGCCCTTTTTTAATGTAAATGTAACTAATATTTGTTAAATATTTTCGAATATTCACCTTTATTTCAAAACCTTGCTTACATATATTAAAATTGGTCATAATTCTGTTGTATTTTCTTATCAAGTGTGGGGCTGCTTTGTTTATGCGACAGTGTGGATATCAGTAATTACTTCATTTCTAAAATCACTTGAAAATGATAATTTTTTGTTGTAAATTGGATAAGAAATAGTAAATATGAGCAGTGCAGATTGAGCACTTTTATTTGATGTATGATACGGTACTGCTGGCAGAGAGGATTACGTAAAATCAAAATGTTAGAAATTTTATTTTCTTCCTTGCTCTAGCCCAATTTATTCGGCCGGACTACTAATATGCCACAGTCTACTTGAACTTTTGGTGAAAATTTAGAATTAGTAAAACTTGTATGTAAATATTTTTGTCTGTCCATTTGATGCACAGTTATCTACTTAATGCTGTGTGTCTGCTATGTCAGTCATTTAAATGCTATACGTGATACATGCTTGGGTGATCATGTCTCTATCAAGACCTGACTGACAGGGCAGAAGTTTTTCACACAGTAGGTTGCCATTACTTTCTGCAGTAAACTGGTTACTAGCCAAGGCTATAGAACCCAATCTGTCCTATTTAACCCATAGCTTGGGGGAAGAGACATTATCTTTCTCAAGGGTATTTGTGCATATGTGAATGCAATGAATTGAAATGGAATTTGAACTCGGCTCTCTGATTTCTTGTTCTGAACCGATATCCACAACACTCATCCTGCTACATAATGTCTCAAAAATCATTGAATTTCAGTGAAATCAGGGAATTCAATAATTATACTTGGAATGCCACCAGATAAACATTGTATTTAAAAAAACATATTTAAAACTTATTACTGCCAGAGTTATTGAGACTTGGTAAAATATTTTTTAATCTAACTTAGAAATTCTTCATTCTTCTATTCAGTGAGAAAACTCATTAAAGATTTTGTGTCTATTCTAGTGCTTTGAAGAATTTCTTTCAAGAGAATGATTTTACAAAAAATATTAAACAGTCACATCAGCATTTTTTAAATTCATATTTTAAGATTTCTCTTTACTTAGATTTTTTTCCATTTTTTTTAATTAGAAAGTTTTTGTTTGCCTGCTTGTTGGCTGTTTGGTGTGAGAACATAAGTAAATCTTTTTTCTCAGGGTGTTACTTACCTTGCCAACACCCTTCACCTGTATTAACTAGCCATCTGTTTATGTATGTGTGTATAGACCTGTTTACCTACTATCCACCCAGGTGCAATGCCTATTTATATATCCTCTTTGTCCTATGTGCACTTCATCATCTTACCTGGAGTTAGACATGGTTCAGGAAACATGCACAAAGACGGCACAGCCATTGTCCTGGCAAGCATTGCTCTGTACACTCTAAACTTCTCTCATTTGCATTAAGTTGTTTTAGCTTAAAAAAAAGAATGAGCGACAATACTAATTTCAAATTTGGTTTAAACTATATTTTCAAAGATATCAGACTTAAAAAATACTTTTTTTTAAGCATTCTTTTCTACCCTATAATTTATTTCTGGGAGTTTGGTATTTAAATAATTTGTTTAGTCAACACTAAATATCCTTGAATTTTTATGTGGTTAAAAATATTTCTGATGTTGATCATCATTGTAAGAATTTCAAGTGTAACCATGATATATGCAATTGACTTAAAATAGATTTAATAGAAAACTGTTTTACTTATTTATAGGTTCATGTCAATTTAACAAAAACAAAAAGATTTTTTCTCCCCAAAAAATGTTCTCTATTGATTTGAGAAAAATTAGAAAATATTTTGTTTGCACTATAATATCTCAGCATATAGTATTTTAAAAATAAACTGGTTTTCTAGTTAGGCTTAAAAAAAAAAAATATATATATATATATATATATATACGAGAAACAATCGCAAGATCGCCAAGACCTACCGCGGTTTCGCACAACGGCTCGTCAGGGCCCTGACGAGCCGTTGTGCTGAAACCGGCTGGTAGGTCTTGGCGATCTTGCGATTGTTTCTCGTGTGTTTTTGCTCTACGTAACTGCCTCTTAGTTTATCCTTTTTGGTTAGTTTAGTATCGAGCACTTTTTTTTCATTGTGGTTTGTTCCGCTTGAGGGTTTTTTTTCTTTGCTGTGAAGTGCTGTATGTATTGTCGGTGCTCCGCAGTTTTCTTTTTTTTTCCCCTCGTTGTCCAAAGCTTTATAGCCGAGGACGATAACAGAGTTAGATTCTGCCGGTTATTCGTGGTTCTTAAAAATTACTTGTGTAACATTTTAAGATTTGAATACGTACGGAGTCAATTTTATTATTATATATATATATATATATATATATACACACACACATGCACAAGGCAAGATGGATAAATTGCCTAAATTACACAAAAGTGAAAATAATACTGACATCACATTTTAAGATTTACCAAAATTACACAAAAATATCTTGAAATACTAAAGTGTAAATTTATTTAATAGAATTGCCATTGGCTTCAATCATGGTGTCCAGATGATTTTGGAATCTCCTGCAACTCTTCTGTACAGTTTCCTTGTTTAAGTTGGTGGATACTACCATAATCTGTTCTTTTTTGGTCTTTTGCTCAACTGCACGCCACACAATCAAAGTGTTGCAGTCAGGGGAGTTAGGTGAAGGGTGATTTGATTGCAGAAATTGTCTGACAGCAATGATTGGGTTCTCCTGCTTGTGTGGCATGGTGCACAATCTTGTTGCTAAACTTAGCAGCCACCCTCTTGATCCATTGGAGCACTACCTCCTCAAGGCACTTGATGTTCTGCCGTGTTGAGTCTGAGGCCCTATGTGAAGAGGAATGGTGGCATAATGTCGCCATCACTAGAGATCCCTCCGAATCATCATTACTCATTCAACTCTTTTTCGAATCCTCTAAACTGTCCTCCAATTGACACTCCAACATTCTGAAATGATTGTATTAGAGCTTCTGGAGTGAATTGTGCCATCGTACTTTTTTTTTTTTTCTTAAAGATGGTATCCAACTTGCTTTACTATACTGTGCACTTTCTCTACTGGCAAGGGTTATAGTTGCATCTTTTTGAAACTCTGGTTCCTATGTGATCATCAAATTTAAGCAACATTGATCCTGGTCAGTACCTCAGTAGTAGACTGCTTGGGAATACCAGGTGCAGTAATTTTGTGTATGCAGATGCTTTAATCATTCAGAATAGTTAATTGTTATGTTCACATACCCGTGTTAGCTTGCGGTATGTGCACATACTCTTTTTAATGCAACTTTGTTAATCTCCAGAACTTTCTGTAACATTCTGTTTACATGTGTTTACATTTTGATTCATTTCAGAGCAGAGATGATTATTTACAAGAACTGAAAATTGTGTATATAAGGCTTGGTTTCACTTTGTTAAGACTGTGACATCATTCAGGGTTGAGTGGTCTAAGACGCACCAGATCAATTAGTGGTTTCTTCTATGTCGTTAGGGTTGCAGGTTCGAATCCTGCTGAATGACACATTTTCATAACAATTTCTCAAATAATCAGGCTGGTAAAAATATGTTAATAAATATACTGTTTAATTAAAAACAGAATATCTACTCAAATACAAGTATCAATTAAAAAAAAAATGTTATATATATATATATATATAATATGCACACACATCAATGTATGGTGAGCTTGAATTAAGGTTGACTATAAGATAGTTTAGAAATCTTATCAAAAATTGTTAGCACAAACTGATAATAAATCTTATTAAAAAAAAAGTTTGCATTGCACTGTAAATAAGCTAATATTTTTAATCTTTTGAATTTGTTTTCTCTAATTTTGCTTTGGTCTTTTTTCTTTTTCAACTGTAACTGATTCTTCACTCCTGAAATATTGTGTGCCTTGGAGAAAGTATCAATGTTTGTACACTAATATTATTTTGCTATTTTCAAAATAGGATATAATATGTTTGGAATTGTTTTTCGTCATCATATTGCCAAAAAGAAGCCTAAGATATTTTCAGAATTGCTAATATAAACACCAGGCCTGCTCAGAGAGGGGTTGTGTGTTTTTGGGTGCAGACAGATGTTTGTGAAAAACAAATTCAGCAAGTTACTTCACATGTATGGTCTACTTAAGGTTCACAAAGACAGTATTCTGCTCGGGCCTATTGTTAGCAGCTTAAGCTCGATGTGCCATCCTCTGAGTCGCTTCCTTGTAGATATAATTGACCCACTGATAGGAAAGTCACCATATGTTCGAAATTCCATCCACTTCTTGCAACTTATCAAAAATGCTCCCATCCAATGCAACCAGATGGTGAGCCTGGATGTGGTGAGTCTGTTTACCAAGGTATCTACAGTGAAGGCACTATCGGTAGTCAGGAACAGATTAGCCTTGGATTCATCCCTAGAAGAATATACCAGTATTCCACTAGATAACCTAGAGATGCTGACTTTCTGCATACAAACAACACACTTCAGATTGGGTTCAGACATATTTGAAGAGATGGCATTAGAATTCACAGCTCTAAAGCCAACTCTATGGCTGAGCTACATTGATGATGCCTTCATATTTTGGCCACACTAGGAAGAGCTTCAGACACTACTGGACCATGTGACCTTGATCAGATCATCAATACAGTTCACTATGGAAAAAGAGCAACCACAAACTGGCATTCCTGGATATGCTAAAGACTTGAATGGGGGGTGTCAAGATATCTGTATACTGCAAGCCAACATTCACCAGACAATGTCTCATTTTCAACTCCCACCACCCATACAATGTAAAGAAAGGGATCGTCTGCTGCTTGCAACATTGAGCAAAAGGTGTAAGCGGCAACCCAGTGACATACGAACAGGAAATAGTGAGTATAAGCAGTACCCTACAATATAACAATTATCCAGGGTACATGACAACAACTCCAACAAACATGGAAGGGAGGGCGCATGAAGATAGTAACTCTTAGGGCAGACAGACCAAGGATGTTTTCTATGTGAAGGGGTTGTTGGAGAAAATACAAAGGATCTGTGGCCCATATAACATTAGGACTATCTTAGAAGTGGTTCTACACTTTGCTGGTACCTCTCCCCTGTAAGACCCCCCCCCCCAATCAAAGAAAGACATGACTAAGGACTGTGTGTATCCCATTCCATGTAGCTGTGGAAAGAAATATAAAGGAGAAACCCCCCCCCCCCCCAAGGTAAGGCTACAAGAACATTGCAAGGCTGTAACATGAGAGGAAATAAAAAAAAAAAAATCAGGCATAGCTGACCACATATGGAGGGAGAAAGGGGATAACTGTCTCCTATAGGATGAATTTAAAATAATAGAGAATGCCACTGGAAATTAAGTAAACTTAAGGAATCAGCACATATGCTAAGGCTATAAAAATCTAAACTGGCTAAACATAGAGATGAATACAATATGGGAACGGGTAATATGGAGTTCTACAGAAAATTATTAGTGTCAAAAAAAGTGCAATATGAGCTCTGGTTAAAAAATGGTTACTGAACATTAGGTTTATAAGTCCCAGAAATTCAGTTGTTGTCCTTAAGGACACATGGTCCAGTGGATATAAGTGTTGGTTAGTTCCAGTGACTTGACCCAAAGAGTTGTGAGTTTAATACAAGTAACTTAGAGAGGGAGATAACTCGTGACTATCAAAAGTGGCTTCACACAAGGAATGAGAATGATATAACACAATGATCGTAATAAAGGATTTGGTTTAAAATTCCTAGCACCTGAAGAAGGCCGGAGTGTACAACGACCAAAATATTGTACAAATTGCAACAAAGCCTGAATAATGTAAACAGTGTAAATACTATCTCATCTCAGAAATATAGACAAAATGTTTAGAGGTATTGCAAATGCAATGGAAACATTTTTCACTTTACTTTCTGGAAGCTATGATATATATTTTATGTGATTATTTTATTTTTTTTATTCTTTTAAGATTTTTTAATATTTTTTCTTAAATTCCGATAAATTTCATAATAACAGCATTGATTTTGAATATCATTAAAAAAAGGATAAAAATTACTCAATCACTTCTATTGATTCTTATCTAAATTCTTCACCCCCCCTGAAAGCTTTTGTCGAAAAAAGACAAGCTACATATTTATTTCTCTTAAATATATGTGAATAATTTCCTTCTATTCTGAGTAGCCCATTTCATAAATGGAGAAAAAAAAAATGCCATTTTTAGCTCCCCTGAAAGAATAAATATATAATATTTCTAAATATTTCTTTTAGCAAATTGTCTTAGAGGTGGTATTTCATCTAAAGAAATGTCTTGTCAGCTCTTTTGTAAAGTAGATTGGAATGAAAGAGCAGATATGTAACAAAAATTGGCAATAGTTGATTTTTACCAGCAATGTGCAAGGTTTCTTTGGCTAAGACCTTTTTTTTTTTTTTTTTTTTTAAAACAAGGTGATGGAGTCATGATTGAAAAATTCTGGGTAGGTCTGATGTGTGCTATTGTAAAGCTGACGCGAAAATTACTCAAAAAGTAAATGTAAAGATTTGATTTTGCAATAAGTATTTAGAAACAAAAGTAAAAATGTTTTTCAAAATTTTTTAAATTTAAGAAATGCTTATGAATATTCATCAGGTTCACTGAAAAGTTTACGTAAATTATGAAGGAACCTTATCAAAATATAAATCTTTACTCTTAAATTTTTTATCAAATATCTCCATTCTTGAAAGATTTAATCCTTTTCCAAGCTAAAATAGATGACTATAAAAATGTTAAAAAATATTAAAAGAAAACTTAAATCCATAACTTCCTGTTATTTAATAAATTAATCTCAAACTAAAATAATTTAAATATTAATTGCATTAAAAAAGAAATTCAACATAATTTATTCACCTTTGCTTATTAGACATTAAATTATATCACTTAACATCATCCATAATTTACTTAAATTTTTACCTCAATGAACTTGATGAATATTTATGATAATCTCTTAAATTTAAAAATTTTGTTTATAAATACTTGTTACAAAATAAAATCTTTGTACTTGCCTTGATAAAGTCCACCAGAAAACAAAACGTGTTGATTAAGATAAATTTACCTTTTGTTTTTTCTTCATTTATTCATATATATTAATTAACTAGCTTAATGAATTTTCAAACTAGTTACTATTTATAATTGGTACAACCTATACAAACTTTAGAAATGTTCATACATTAAAATAAATTGGCTTGCTATTTAGAGCTCTGTTAATAATTGTTAACAGAGCTTTAAATAGAAGGCCAATTTACTACTGACTGCTTTTTGTCTCATTTATTTTATGAGGGCTTTTTGGTTAAGCCTTCTGATGGTTATAGAATGTTCATTATCTTTTTTTAACTCTCTGCACCACCAGGACTGGATTAAGCTAATGCAGGGCTTGTTGCATATGCTATAAAGGGGCCCTAAATTAAAGGGTATACATAAATAATAAATAGATTATTTATTAATATTGTGATAGACTTTTTTCTTTTTTTTTTCCAACTTCAAACAAGGTGTTAATAATATTGAAGTGGTTACTGAAGGTGAAAGAAAATTTAGATTTTAGGAGAAGAAAGCAAAAACCCAATCATAAACAGGAAACTTAGGATAAAACTTTACTTCTGTTCAAAAGATCGGGAAGGAATGTGAACTGAGCGAGAGGTAAATGTATCTACTTCTGTCTTAAAGAAAAGGTTAATATTGAATTTCTATCATAATAAACAAACCTAGAAAAATATGGTTATTTTTCCAAGAGTAGATTAGATTTGGTACAAAACCAAAAGTATGAGGCACCTAGCGAGGATCGAACTCCCTATCCAGTTGTAATTGACCTAGTAAGACAAGCTTACTTAACCATTACATCATGTCAAAGTGACCAACCCAGAAAAATATGAGGTAAATGATTCTAACAAGATATTTGAGTAGATTTAATGGTAATATTGTATTATATTACCTGAAATGATGAATAATTAAAGATGCAGCTCCCTCAGTTAACATTGCCAGATTGTAAGATGACAATTTTATCATAGTTTTATAGTCATTAATGTGGGATCTGTAGTATTTGCTAATTTTTGTACTAGGTATTATGTTGTCATGTCATGCACATGTTAAGGCATGAAAAACTGTTCTTTTTATAAATATTTTTGAGCATTACTACAGTATTCATAGTTGATTCTATTAATTGACAGCTTGAGTTTTTTAATGAATGTTACCTCAAGGATCTGTAGTTTGTTACTGCTAGGCACAAATATCTTAATTTATTTGCCCTAAATCAAAGCATAATTATTTTTAAAAAATATTTCTAGAAAATGGTTGTAAGATCAATAAACTATCAAATTTGATCATTTTTTTTCCTAACCAGAAGTTTTTGCAACATGTTAAAGCATGTTGAAATTACAGTATTTAGTGTTGTTATCACTAACATTTTTTGTCAAGTTTAACAAGTACTTTGTTGAATTGTGCAAACTGCTTGATGAATTTTGAATAAGCTGATTTGCTTGTAAAAATATTTTACAAACTTAATTTTACTTTAAAAGTTAATTAAAATTTATTGTACTAAGCTATCCATTGTAATAAAAAATCAACTGTATTAGCACTTCTTACCCAAATTTGGTTATGATCAGTCAATGTATGGCTATTTTAGAGAAGTCCCAGAATTTTATATGTAGATTTTATTTTGTAATGTTTATTTTTGGCATGACCCCCACCTCAACTTATAGCAAAAACTCATTTAGTTTGTTCCTATAATTAAGCTGTTATAATAGCCTGAAAATTTAGGTCCCCCCCACCCCCATTAATATCTCAATCTATAAACATTTGCTTGGCTGATTCATTTTCTATATTATAAGTGTGTATGAGATGTATGTATGTGTGTGTGTGTATATATATATATATATATATATATATATATATATATATATATACGCACACACACATTTCCCTTCTATCATGCTCAGGGGTTTGGATTTTTTTTTTCTTCAATCTTAATGAAAGATACTCGATAGTAGGTACATCAATATACATATGTTGCCATCATTTTAAATGGCATGTCAATATAAACATGTTGCATTTTGCTGTCATTTTTGACAACATAATCTGACTCATTATCCATGAACATTTAGTACATGGAGAATACACTGGAGCTGTTTCATTAACAATGAATCTGATACTTGTAAAAATCAGTGGTTCTTTTGAAATTATTTGGGATAGTTTCCCCACTTTTATTTACTTATTCAGAATTTAAATTTTCTCGGGCATCTTTTCATGTGTAGCAAGAACCTTTACTTTGATACAAATAATAGGTACTGTGTTTGTAGAATATGGCAGTTTCAGAATTGTGAAATGTTACAAAAGACTTAAAAGAATTCCAAAGAAATGTTATGATGGAATCATTTGACATGTTGGGTATATTGAAGCAAGATTTGCAATGAGATAGCAACCATTTCTGTCAAGAGGGAAAAGAATTAAAATGCTGCTCTAAAAACAGCTTAGAAAAAGCAAGATGCTTTCAATTTATTAAATAAACAGGCACTGTTTTTTCTAGTTTTGTTTGTTTTCATTTCTTTAATTTGATTGTCATAAAATAGAATTAACTGATAAAAGGCCAGATGAGTTTTACAAATTCAGCCATGATGAGCTTGTAAGTTATATAAATATAAGATAAAAGTTAATATTTCTACAAAAATATTTCAGTAAAAGATATTGTTATATATATTATCTACCATGACTTTGAGTTATGAGGTTTTTTTTTAATTTTAATATTCAGAGAAGCTAACAATAGAATTAATTTATACTAAGTCCTGATTATGATGATAAACTACATTCAGCAGCAAGACCTGATTTAGAGGAGCATAGAACCACCTCTTAGTTGCTGTTGTTCCCAGGTTCACTTTGGCACAGAGTGGTAGCCCCTTTTAGGCTCCCAGCTATGGGTAAATAGTTAATCTTCAAACTTGGATCATTTATGAGAAAAAGAAAAAGTTACACTGGGTAAGAATCTTTAGCTTTGATAGCAACTTGTCTAAGAGAAGGAAATTTCTAAAATAATAACCTCTACGCTTACTGTGTAGAATAAGGAAGGCTGAACTTTTCCTATCAAGATTCGAGAGTTCAGCCTACCATATTCTACATCTTCTTAGAGATGGTGTTTCTGTAAATAATACTGAGTTTCTTAAACTGGTTGGTGTTAGTAAGGGCATACGGTGTAAAAGAAAAATATCACTCCAATTTTTTATGATGGTTCAATTCCTTACTGAGCCATCAAGAAAACCTAGTCCAACCCATGCTCCCATGGAAATGGACATTAAAGGATGATGATGATTTATTCTTCTGTTATGTTTGTCAGTTGGCAGTTGGAAAAATGGTATCCAAAATCATTTGAACAACACTATCAACTTTTACACATATTGGTTCTTATTGTTTATCCACCACATGAGGGAGGACTAAAAATTGAAAATTTTTCCTCTCATCAACAGCCATGATGCCACTAAGTGGTGTCACAAAAAAGAGAGTACCCCCCTCTTAAGGAATTCAGGAACTTAACAAAACTGCTTGAAACATAAACATTACATTTTCATTCAGCCAACAGAATATTTAATTTTAGAAAAAAAAAATCTATATAAATAGCAAAAACAAAATTTCATATATGATTTTAATCAATTATAGATGCGTGTTTTTATTAAGAGAAAATATCCATAAGCCATCTTGTTGGTGTTTTGTGCTTGTGTGTTGCGGGTTCTAAATTGGGACATATCTGCAATCAAGTTGAGCAAACTAAAACCTCAGCAATATTTGAAAAAGAAAAGGGATGGAGAAATAAATAGGTTAAGTGATAGAATTGTCCAACTATACACATCCTCTCTCCTTTTCACTTCCTGTCAAGGGATGGGCAAGTCAGCACTTAATGGTAATGATATTCATATCAATAGTAGGGTGAACTACATGTGATAAATGTGTAAGGAGTGTCAAAAGATCTATTTGTGTGTGTGTCTATACAAAAGCAAGCACAAATAATCATGTTTCCTCCACAGCACAAAAAAAAAATCTTGTATCTATTTCTAGTTTCACTTCTGTCTGTAGATTTCATCCAGTCAGTGTCTATCTGTAAATATTAGTTGGACAATGACAGCTCTCAGCAATATTTGAATTCACGGAGCAGTGAGTGATGTCATTAACGCAGCTTATGAGCTGATCTTGTAGGCCATCATTCTGCAGCAGGTGATCTCTAGATATGAATGCAAGCACAAAAAAAATCTGTCCATATATAACACACACTCCCCCTCTTCTGTGAAACTAGCATCATATTTTATGTATTAGAAGTGCTGCTATTTTGCTTGCGTTAGGTTGTAAAATGATTTAATAATGAACAACATTCTTAGTTTTTCAGGTAATCTGCATAAAAAAATCTAGGTTAGTTTATCAATAAAACATTTGTTTTTGTATGAATCTTTGCATATTTGTATTGTGTGTGTGTGATTCATTTTTGTTCTTTTTTTCTTTAGAAAGAAAGAAATGGTTTTATCAACAAATTCACCTAGTTACAAAGAACTAAGGTTCACTTCTAAAACAGCTTAAGTTAAAACCCTACAAAGAGTTACTTGTTTACCCCACTTTATATATATATATATATAAATTATTCAACTCCCACCCTACTAACAGGTTTATCCATCAGTATTTTGAACATGTCCATCCTCTTCATCTTCCCATCACTCCTCAGCTAAATTTATCTCCAGACAGAGACCTCTTTCATGCCTACTCTGTATCTATCTTACTCAGTGTTCTTTAATCCTGTTTGACATAAAATGCCTTTGTGTATGATATTCAAAGAACAGTGACTTGGTTTTTTTTGAAGCCCATAGAAACACGTGCTTGTGTGTTGCTCATTTCCAAATAGTCATCAATGGGCTATTATCTTCTTGACTATCCTTACTTTTCAGGCATAAAACTGCCACAAGGCATTATATAGGACAAGTATCATTTTATTCTATTGCCATATTTTTAACTTCAATGTCCAGGAAAAGGATTGGAGTACCTTTTTGGTGTGTGTATGTGTGTGATAGTGTAAAGAATTTTTCCCTTTAACTGAATTGGTTCATGCCAACTTCAAAGTTTCAAAGTCAGTATGAACCTGGTTAGGTAAAGTGACAAATTCTTTGCACTAAAACTATCAACACTCTCTCCACCTCAATATCAAGCACTTTGTGATAAAATGCATTTTGGCAAGAAGGTTTTTTTTATCTGTAAAACAATAGAAAAAGCAACAATCATGGCACTAAAAACTGTCACACCTTAACACAAACACACACACACAACATTAAAATGACCCAGTGAATAAAATTTTAGAACTGAACTTGTCTCTTCAAGTCTTTAAAATAGTTGAATATTTCCTCATTTTTAACTGAATATGATTTTTTTTTAAAAATTCAAACAAATATGCTTTAAAAATATGCATGATGAAAACAAAGATGAGGACAAAAATCTGAATATAAATAGTGTAAATAATATTGATCTTGGTTAAAAGGTACAGAAAAATAACTGAATTACTAACATAATGGTAAAATTAATTTTTATTTTTTTTTCATTGATATTTTTGCTTCTCCCTCCCCTGCCCCCAACCTATCATCTTTTTAAAACTTTGTTAAAAAGTTGTATTTCATCCAAATTAAGATTAATGGAATTTATTTTTTTTTAATTTTGGGACATCAACTTGAGTCACCTTTTATTAATTCATATAACATTAATTTATTATATTATATTCGAGCTATTTACCTTTTTATTTACTGTATTTATGTTCAAACTAATGTACTTGTCTTTGTTATTACAACTTTTCTGTCATTGCGCCTTCTGGCCATCTTCAGGAAATTTCAAACTGTAACTTTTATTTAATCTACAGGATTAGATTGTTCTTGTTCTACTGTCAATGTTTAGGATATGTTGTCTTGTTGTTATTTAAGACTGCTCAATTATTGCTTACTCTGTTTTCATCAAGTCCATCTCAATAGATTAAATAGGTTCAGTTATAAATTCCCTGAAGGTTACCGAGGTTGACGAAGGCCAGAGGGTACAGTGACAAATGTTGTGATAAATAAGATGAGAACATTAGTCTGGATGTAAATAATAGTAACTCCTCATCCTAGATATTAACATGGAAATTATTTGCCTTTGTTAATTTCTATAAGTAATACTAATTTAATAATTCATTCTTAGTTCTTATGGCTCAGATGTGCATTGTGGTACAGTAAATATCTGCTTCGAACAAGAAATCGGAGAGCCGAGTTTGAATTCTGGTTGAATTCGTTGCATTCACTCTACCACAAATACCCCAGGGAAGTGTATTAATCTCTTCCCCCAGCTATGGGCTAAATAACTGGACAGATTGGGTTCTATAGCATTGATTGGTAACCAGTCTACTGCAGAAAGTAATGACAACCTACTGTGGGAAGATCTTCTGCCCAGTTAGTCATGTCTCTTTTGAGACATGATTATCCAAGCGGGTATCATGTATGACCTTTTAACTGACTGACTGATCTCAGATAGAGAAAAACCATGACTTTAAATAACTAAGTATAATTTTCTTGTCAAAAATTATTTTGCTCACTCACAAAATTAGAATTGTAATATCATAGGATTTAATAAACTTTATGACAACCTATTTCATTTAATGTTTAAATTATGTAACTGAAATATTTATTTTCTATTTTTTTTCTATTTCTTTTTTCAGATTTTTTTGTCCCAAGTTAAATCGGACAACGCCCGCTTGTTTGACTTGTCTGATGAGGAACTGGTCCGATTGACAGTCAAGGAACTCAACCAGCTAGTCAAGGGGCTAAACCGAGATCAAGTGTCACGGCTGAAGCAACGCCGGCGTACACTCAAGAATCGTGGATATGCCGCCAATTGCCGTGAGAAGAGAATCTCTCAAAAGGAGGAGCTTGAAATAGAGCGGGAGAAGCTCCGTGCCGAGGTCTACCGGCTCCAGCGGGAAAATGATGTTGTCAAGATGGAACTTGATTCACTGCGGCGCAAGTATGATGCTCTGCAAAGGTTTGCAGACAAAAGTGAATTGCTCATTCTACAGAAACCGGTGATGATGCCTGAACCGTTGTCCCTGAAGACAGAGACGTTGCGAAGTTGACTGCCAGTCCATGATGGATTGCAACCCTAGACTCTTCCCTTTCCTCGGTGAGACTTCTCCAAATTGCTTCCATCAAAATGGACACTACAGAGCAGCAACAACGTCTGGGGTCCTATTTACACATAGAAAGAAAAAAAGGAAAAAAAATATGGAAAGAAACTGGGATATTTAAAGCAAGAAGAGAAAAAAGAAAATGACTGACTTTATTGGATTATTTTATCTGAAAAGCTGGACTATTTCCTTCATATTTTAATTTCCAAAATATCTTTTTGTTTGTTAATTATTTTTTTTTAATCCACATTATCATTTTTCTGTACGAAGTTGGGCACTCGCTGGCAGAAGGCTCTGTTTTGTTCATATCTCATTTTAACTTTTTTTTTTTTTATACATATATAATGTTTATTATCAGGACCACTTTTTCTTTGTTGTGAATTTTTTTTTTTCCTCCATATCTTATTGCCGCAAAACATACCTATTTAAACCTTTTAGCAGTACTGAATTCAAGCTGAAGTCCTAGAACATGAAGATCAAATCTGTCTCCATTGATAAATTTTAATAAGTACATAAACTACAGAAATTATTCAGTGACTGTCACATGGATGTCCTATGTTGCAGAGAAATATCTGCAAGAAAAACAAAAAATAAAAAAAATTTGTTTGGCATAATCAAATTTACTACCCTCCCTGGTTTAAAAATCGGCCAAAAACAAAAAACCTTTTTCTCAAAACTTTATGAAGAATTATCAATGTGGATTTCATTCTATGTCTTTTTTTTTTGTCTTTTTTTTTTTTTTTTAAGGAAAAAATGCTGTTTAATTTTGAATAAGGCATTTCTTTATTGTTTTGTGCGTGTGTGCTTGTCTATATTTACTTACTTTTTTTTAAGATTACAAGTTACACATACACACAAAATTCTTGACCACCCTACTCTCCTCATAGCTTGTATCCAGACTGAGGAAAAAAAAAAAAAAATGAAAAAATAAAACCAAAATCTGCATAATAGTGGTGTGCTATTGCTGGACGTTTATTTAATATACAAAACTTGCTATAGAGGTGAGGAAAAAGGGAGTAAAAATAACTTTTATTAATATAAACTATTTATTGGCCTCATTTGAGTTATTGGCATTGTGACGATGCACGCATGTGCGAGTGTGAATGACGCCTACGCACACCCCCACATGCATGCACATCCTGTGTGTTTGTGTGGAGTGCACAGAAGATGCACCCTTAAAAAAAATGGGGAGGGTTAACTATGGGAAAGGGGATAAGATAATAATTTAATGGTCAATTGGCTGCTGTACCCAAAAGTGGATGGGTGCAAGTTGTGTTCTGATCAGAAGGAAAATAAAAAAAAATTGGTTTCAATCAAAATGCTAAGAATGGGGAGAAGAAAATATACTTTTTTTTCTTTTTTTTTTTTTAAATGGCAGATAACTTTGATGCTACCTCTTCCCACCCCTAATCTGACGATGCCCTTTCCTCATCTCTTACGCACACAATATATATAGTTTAAATTTACATCCATGTATGAAGCAGTGATATTTACATTTGTGCTTAGGGAGTTACAAGAGTTGTAAGTATTATTTAAATATAATTTATTTTCAGAATCATTACTGACATTTTTTTTCCTTTTTTTTTTTTTTTTTTTTTTTTTTTTTTTTAATATTCCTTAATTACATTTTAAAAATAGAATCTATGTAGCTATTTTATCTGGTGGGTGGGGGGGAAATTAAGAAACTCTAGCAAAACGAATTTCAGGAACACATTTTCTCCTTCAAAATCATATAGAATGAATATTTAATGAATAAGCAAATGTCTAAAATGAGAGAATTCATTATTATTCTGTGACAAGTTTTGTCCTTTTGTTATTTGTCGAATGTTAATATTTTTTTTGATAAACGTGTGTTCAGTCCACACAAGTTTCTATTATTTGGACAATGTAAAAGACAAAGAAAATCAGGATGTAGTTAGAAAGCTTGAATTCTTCGAAAAAAATCCTCGACTAAAAGAAAAATCCTGCACAATCTTTTTGAAATCAATTTTCAATCATATTTTATTTAGGAGTGCAAACTTTACATAGTTATCCACCTTCTGTAAAAACATTCATTTTGTTTGTTTAACATTTGAAAACATCATCTTTATTTAATTTCTTTTCCTATAAGTTCTAAGCTAAAATTTCTTAGTTCATTTATTTAAAGAAAGGAAAAAAAAACAAAAAAAAAACATTCTGTTTAACATGTTTACTATCACAGGCAAGTCTTGTAGCATTTATGTAAGAGACAAATAACCAACATAGCAGTGAACATGTTTGTTTATTCATTCAGCTTCTACTTGAGTCTGCAATTATAAAACAAGCAATATTTGCATTAAAAATGTCCCTTTTCGCTTAATGATTTCATTGTTTCCAAATTATGTTTAGCATTACTTATCCAGCTTCCCGTCCTTGGGTATCATAACCCGGTTGGATATCATGGCCCTCCATAGCTTTCAATTTATCCCAAAGTATTGTTATGTATCAGTTTGATAATTGGCCTATTTTCTGCTGTTTCTTCTAACCAACTCCTGCTTTAGGGACCTATCAATGGTAAAAGCCAATGGATTCTTTGCTGACCTTGCAGTCAGAATAAACTTGACACCATTATATTAAATACAATATATGAATAGTAATTTTCCTTATTTGGAAAAATATGGTTCTAATTGGATTTGTCTTTCTTTGTAAGTAAACAGTAATTGAGAATTTTATATATATATATATATATATATATATATATATATATATTTGGGGAAGTTCTATGACAAAGTGGAGTGGAAAGTTTACTTGTGATGTTTCGTTCTTCAGGACTTCATTTAATCCTGAAAGATGAAACACATTACTAGTAAACTTTTCCCCTTTGTCTTACAGTTTATCCAATATTATTTTATATCTATCTATATATATATATATATATATAAATTTTCTATAAGAAACTACTCTCTTATTTTGAACTTCTAGCATTAACTGTTGAACAATCAGTCAATACAAATCAAATCACCTGATGATGCCATAAAGGTCAAGACCCTGGTAGCATAATCAGCTGATCTCCCCAACATTTATATATATATATATATATCTTTAAAAATGTTTCTCTGCAACCACTTTCATACTTGTAAAATAATTACATTATTACATTTTATAAACATTTCTAACTTACTACTTCATGTTAATTGATTGGTGTGTTTAGAACCTGCACTTTGGCTTTACCAATGATACAAATTCCATTCCTGAATATTTTTAGGTCTTATTGCAAATTGATTGATGAGGCAACTGCAGGTGTAGATCAGTGGTTAGAGCACGTGAGTTCTTGCTGAAAGGTGCAAAGCCATGCAAAATCCGCTATGTACATTTGACACTAGAAGAAAAAAAAAATGACTGTTTTGGCAGAAACCTTCTTTTTTCAAGTGCTACTAAAATCTTTATTCACCCTGTGTGAATATTGTCCTCCCAACAAATTCAATTTTTAACTTTAATTTCATCCCCCATCCCCGCAGAAAGATCTTTTTACAAATATGACAAAATACCCACAATTTGGGTGTTTCATGGTAAATATGTTAGTGAAATCCACAGCAGTCCTTCCAGGATGATTGCCCTGTCTGACTTATTGATTCCTATCAAGCTATTACGTTGTGTTTTAACAATGAGATAATTCTGCTTGTTCTGTCCTAATAAACGGTTCCAATTCCTTAACGCAATAACCTCATTCCTGTCATCACCAGATATATATATAAAAAAAAAAAAAAAAAAAATTAAGACTCCCCACCTCCCTTCTCCCCCTCTTTATTTATTTTTTTGAATCTCTGCTTGTAGCATATATATATATATATATATATATATATATATATGAATCCTGCCTGAGTTTTACCTTTTTTCTTTTATGCGTGTGCATGTATGTGGGGAGGGGGGCAGAATTATTTTAAAAATTTATATAATGTATATATGGTACCTCCACTAATTTGTGATACTTAAGGTTTAAAATGAATCTTAAAAATTAAAAAAGCTTTCTTGAGCTTTCATTTTTGCTTTAATTGAAAGCTGAAGGATTAAATTTACTATTTCCAGTAAGCAAAATACTAAAGATTATTTTCAAATGTAAATTATATTGATTGGAGTTCATTCATTATTTTTTTTTCTTTTTAAATAGCTGAATAGCATTGTTTATAGTCATCTGTCATTGCAATGTTAGTTTCTTAAATCTTGCAAAAATAATAGACTTTTTGAAACTTGAAGAATATTAGCTGATTTAAAGTATAATTAATCTGATTTGAAACATTCTTTCAGTTGAAAATAGCAGAGAAATTAATATTTTAAGTAGCAGTAGTGATAAGTGTTGACAAATTTATTGTTGTGTTGAGGAGACATTTTGTTAAAATAATTTACGAATATTAGTCATCCACATACAAGCCTGTTTCGTTGTATCACAGCTAATATTCTCTAATCTAATTTTAGTAACTTAACAGGATCAAAATTTTGAACTTTTCAAAAATTTTTTGATACTTTATAAATTAATATAATTAAAAAAAAAAAATGAAAACTATTTTCATTGAAAAAATTTTTCTTATTTATAAAAGCTATTAAAAGCTTATTAAATGTCATAGTTTTATTTTACTACTCAGAGCAGATTTTTGGGAAAGCAGTAACTGCTTGGAAAAACAAAAAAATTCTCTAAGGAGTCCTGTGTTTAACTAATAAAACTGTTTGGATTCAAAATCTAACTTCTAGAAACTTAATGAAATTATGGTGGAGGTGAGGTAACGTTAAAAAAAATATATTTTTATGAAGATTTTTTTAAATAATTTCGAAAGTTTATTCATTTGTGAATAATGCCTGAAAGTTTTGAATTCAACAATTGTTTGATTTTTGCAAGAATTTAAAAATCAATGAGTTTTTTTTTATTAGGAAAAGGGCGCTAAAATTTCCATTCAGTTGTGTTACACCGTTGATTAAAAAAAATCAAAATTTTGAAACTTTATAGAAAGAATTAAAAAAAAATAATTTTAAGAAATTATTATTAATAAAAAACACTTTGGTCTTTCCTCTTAATAACACATTTTGATGATAAAACTTTGTTTTTATTAAGTTTGGGGCCTTTTTTTTATTATGCTACTCTGTTTTTTCAGTGAATTAGTGGAGGTACCTTTTTATATATATATATATATATATATATATATATATAAAATTTAAACAGCAACAAAAAATGATTTTGAGTGGTGTTGAAAAAAAAATGGAAAATCTGTAATATTGTGTAAATATTAAATAAGCTGTTGGAATTAAGACAACAAAATAAAAATTAAATTTAGATAAATTGCTGTTGACAAGATGGGTGAATGCCATTGTGTTGTTGGGTGCTGGTTTATTTTTTATGTATTTATTTATTTATTTCATTTATTTTTTTTAAAGAAGTTTCCTTTTCTAACTTTATTATTTTTATTTATTTTGTATGCGTGCAGTTGTTTGGCTGATAATAGAGGGGGGGCATTTAATTTTAAAATAGTTACTCTTTGCTATTAAGAAATAAAACAAGATGGCTTTTCCTTATTTACATTGTGAGCATTTTGAAAAAAAACAATTACAAAATTTTGAGAAAAGGTAAATATAGATGCAATTTGGTAATAAATCTACTTAAACAGACTAAATTTTGAGTTTGTGTTTTTATTTTTTTAAACATTGCCTAATATTGGTAATTGATTTAAAATGGGTAAATGAGAAGAGAACTTATATTACATGAAAAAATGTGCACATGTAAAGTAATGTTAAGATTACATTAAGCCTGGACAAAGTAAAGGACAATATTATAGTGAAGTAAAAAAAAAAAAATTTTAAATATTGCATTTAAATTTTATTTTCAGCTGATTATGAAAATTTCTCTCTTTTGACTCACTCTCTTCAATTATGAAAGAGAGAAAAGCTCAGAAGAAAGAAACAGATTTGTTTAAAAGATCTTAAATTCTGATTCTATTTTAAAAGTAGTTATCTGTTTCTCTCTGCTGATCAATCTCTTCTCATCTCTCTCTTCTTGGTTTATTTCCCTCTCTCTCTCTCTCTCTCTCTCTCTACATTTCCTTCTCTCTCTCTCTCTCTCTGTGATCACTCTCTTGCATTTTTTTTCTTCCTAGAAATTACTTGAAATCTTACATCAAATATCTCAATTGTATCCTCAATCTATAAACAAAAATGTCCTTAAGGGTTTCAAATAATGAAAGGAAAATGCAATTTTTCTGTAAACCTTGCCATTTTAATAGCTTAATTCAAAATCTGATCGATTTTTCTTCCACATTTTAATTTTTAAAAAAATGGTCCCATGTTCTCTACAAGTCAGTGCACATGGGTTAAGTTGTACCCTTCTTTTGTCATTTATTGAATGATTTTGATCTTTATTTTATTCTGATGATAGTTTGGGGCTTTGTTTACATAAATGCCTATAAATAAGTTTTACTAAATGGAGAACATTATTTTCCTTTTTAAATAAAATGAAACATATTTTTAAAGTCCCCCCCCTTTAAAATCCTACTTCATAAATTGTCTTTCCTGTTTTCTTTCCATTTTCCAACCACTTTATTCAAAAAAAGCGATTGTTTCTCTTTATGAAGTTTGACATTGGTAGTTTAGCAAATTGTATTATGCCTGTACAATACTTTCCTGAAACCTGATATTATATAGTTTTTATTAAGTACTTACATTACTGGAGAATCTACTTTGCCTTTATAAAAGACACCAAAATATAACAAGATCTTCTTCATATAGGTCATAATTAAAACATATTTCTGGCTTTTGAATTATGCATCAGTGTGTATTCATAACCCCAACCTACTGTGTGTGTGTGTGTGTGTATATATATATATATATATATATATATATATATATATATCCCCCCCCAAAAGTGTTGCTTACATGTGGCAAAATGACAAAATTATGGGGCGTCTCATGAGGATCGAACACGCTACTCAGTCGTAATTGTGCTATTGAGAAAAACTTACTAATCATTGCACTGCATTCATATTTAATTACATGAATAAGTGGCTATGAATGTGAGAAATCTTCTCACAGATGGAGATAAGCTATACAGAAGGATGCTGAGAATACTATGGACTGAGCATATGAGCAATTAGAGAAAATGAAAAAAAAAGCACACTGGGACACGTGTCCTTGAGTATACATGTCCCAGTGGTTATAGGTGTTGGTTGGTTCCAGTGACTTGATCCAAAGAGTTGTGAGTTCAATACCAAGCTACAAACAACCGAGAGTTGAGTTAGAAAATTGTTACCGGAAGTAGCATTGCACATCGAATGAGAATGATATACTCCAGTGGTTGAAAGGAAGGGTTTGATTCAAAATTCCTAGCACCTGACGAAGGCCGGAGCGTACAACATTCGAAACGTCGTAAACATGACAATCAAGATAAGGACAAAAGTTCCATGTAAATACTACTTCATTTCAGAAATATCGTCAAATGCAAAAAGTACACAACCTCAGAAAAAAAATTCTTGGGCACACAATGAAGAAAGAGGACCTGGAAAATTTGACATTTGCAAGATATTGAAGGCAAGAGAAACAGAGGAAAGCAGCACATAAACTACTTAACGTACTTGTGTAAATGGTGTAAAAGTTCGAATTCCGGTTGAGTTCATTGCATTGACTTTTATGCAAATACCCTTGAGGAAAAGTATGAATCCATCTATTCTCTTTCAGCTCTGGGTTAAATAGCAGGCTAGAGTCGACTCTCTAGCCTTGGTTGGCAACCAGTCTAATAGGATAATTCTGAATTCAAAAACTAAGCCACATTGAAGTTGTACAAAAATCGTTAGACATGAAGTGCAGATATTGTCTGTAAAATTAAAATTAAAATAGTAAAAACACGATAGATTTCAATAGCTATGGGTAATCCCTTGATTATCCTGAATGCTGTTGACGCCAAAGGGCAATGGGAAGATGTCAATCTTGTTACGTTTGACAATGTCTGCACATCCTCCTCATGAGATTAATTTTTTCTGCAAATAGAAAAAAATTCTTTGCTGTAAAACTATTGTTAATTTATTTGTCATTTTATCTTTTTATTTTTCTTCCTTTTTATTCATTAATTTCTGGCGGTGTTCATCTTGATGGTTAACGAATAAATTGAAAGTGATAGCGAACAGGTTAAATAGGAAACGGGTAAAGAAAGAAAGAAAATTGTTCTTGTGGGGAGCGGAAAACAAAAACTTTGCTGTTTATCCGCCACTCCCTTGTCTCTTTCCCCAAGGATATGAAAGCAAGCCAACCACACATTTAATGAGATTCATTGCTGAAAGAAAAAGAATCCCGTTATGAATAACGCTTCCATATCAGAAAGGATCAACTATTTTTCTTCTCTTTATTTTTATTATTATTATTATTATTATTTTGTTTGTGTGACTGGCTAATTCATGTCAATTATTTATTTTCTCTTTTAATCAGTAAGCTTTATCTGTTTCTTCTTTTTGGACTGAATTGTTATGTGATGTCTGTCCTTCAATATGGCAGTGAATGCTGGACAATCCCATCAAAGATGAAGGAAAGGCTTGAAGCAACCGAAATAGGTCTACTGTGCTGAAAATTCCTTGGAATGAACATGTGAGCAAAGATGGGGTTTTGGAGAGAATGAAAACGAAAAGAAAAATTATACTTAGCAGCAGGAAAATGCAGCTGAAGTTTCTGGGACATGTAATGAAAAAGGGGGCGTGGAGAATTTGATACTCACAGGACAGATAGAGGGAAAGAGAGACAGGGGAAAACAACGCATGACATACTTGATGGACTTGAGCAAATGGCTTGCAGAGCGGGGTGCGAGAGGGTAACAAGAGAAAGGGTTTTAAGAGCTACGAGAGAAAGGGAGATATGTAAGACCATGATTGCCTACGTCCTGAAGGGACACGGCGCATAGAAGCAGTTATAAAAAATAGGATGTTATATTTTCAGTTTTTCACTTTAATATATTACTGCCTTGAGTAATTGTTTATACTTCTGAAATGAGGTAGTATTTACATTGTTCGGAGTGTTGTCATCATTATTGCCATATTTATTACGTTTCGGCCGTTGTACACTCCTGCCTTCTTCAGCTGATTGTCCACAAGAACATATGGCCCAGTTGATAAATTAGATCCAATGACTTGACCCAAAGAGTTGTTAGTCCAGTATCTGGCTACAGCAGTGATGAACAAATAACTTAGAGAGTTGAGTTCACCCGGAAGTGGCATGGCACATGGAACGAGAAAAATATACCTCAGTGATCGAAATAAATGGTTCGGTTCGAAAAGCCGATCACCTGAAGAAAGTCGGAGCGTACAACGGCTGAAACGTCGTGAATATGGAAATAAAAATGAGGACAACAGTCTGAAAAATGTAAATAATGTATTGCCGCCTTTAGTGACATGATAGGCGCATCAGCCGACATTACGCTTCTTCACGTTTCGGAATATTAAAAAACGACCCTAAAACTGTCAATCTATGGTATTTTATCCTAAATGTTGATTTAAGAACGTGCAGAATAGCCTCTACGCTTAAAGATGAAGCAGTACTCTCTCTTTTTCCTCTCTCTGCAAGTGCGTCTTATATGGCATCAAAAGGAGTATTTTCCCTATAATTTAACATGACTGTCTTTTTCTTTAGATGTGACACAAGACCGAAAGTACTGAGTAACCAGTGAGGATCGAACACACTACTCAGTTGTAGGAAGGTTTAACGAGACAAGCTTGCTAACCATTAAATTTATTTGTTTAAACATTTTTTATGACTACTCGGTAGATATAAATAAATATACTGTTTAATTATAAAAAAAAACAACAGAATATGAGAATCCATCAAAAATAATGTTTAAACAGAGAAATTAAAAATATGTCGGAATTAATCCATTTCATAAAAAATTCGTATATATATAAGCATGCGGTGTGGGTATAGAAGAATCCAAAGGAGTATCCTGTACATACATCAGTCAGTTAAGTGCCATACGTGATACACGCTTGGGTGATCATGTCTCGAAAGAGACATGACTGACTGGACAGAAGATTATCCCGCTGTAGGTTGCCATTGCTTTCTGTGGTAGACTGGTTGCCGACCAAGGCTATAGAACCCAGTCTATCCTGCTATTTAACCCATAACTGGAAGGAAGAGACGGATTAATACCTTTCCCAAGGGTATTTGCACGTAAGAGAATGCAATGGATTCAACTGGAATTTGAACTCGGCTCCCCGGTTTCTCGTTCAACAGCCCGAACAATAGTTACAATATCTCATCTCAGAAATATCGACAAAAAATTGTATATTTACGTTCTTGTAAAAAATCAAATCAGTCAGTCAGTTAAGTGCCATACGTGATACACGCTTGGGCGATCATGTCTCTTTCGTTTCGAGACATGACTGACTGGGCAGAAGATTATCCCGCAGTAGGTTGCCATTGCTTTCTGCGGTAGACTGGTTGCCGACCAAGGTTATAGAACCCAATCTATCCTGTTATTTAATCTATAACTGGAAGGAATAGACGGATTAATACTTTTCCCAAGGGTATTTGCGTGTAAGTGAATGCAAGGAATTCAACTGGAATTCGATCTCGGCTCTCCAATTTCTCTTTCCGAGTCGATATCCACTGCGCCACAACGCACATTTACGTTATTTTCTTTCAATTGAAAAATACGTTAAATTTACATTATTATCATGTTTATGATGTTTTGGCCTTTGTATGCTCGAGCGTTCTTCAGGTGCTAGGAATTTTTAACCGAACCCTTTATTTCGATCACTGGGGTATATCATTCTTATTCCATATCCGATACCACTTCTGGTAGCCATGTAACTTAACACTTTAAGTTATTTGTTCATCACTGCTGTAGCCTGGTATTGAACCCACAACCATTTGAGTCAACTAGGTAACTTTTCAATTTTCGATTAGTAAATATAATCTTCACTTAATAATTTAATAATGACACTGTGCCATGTATCCTTGAGAACGATATACTCCAGTAATCGAAATAAAGGGTTCAGTTCGAAATTCCTGCAGAAGCCCGGAGCGTACAACGTCCGAAACATTGCAAACATGGCAATAATGATGAGGACAATAGTCCGAACAATGTAGATAATGTAATACCATCTCATCTCAGAAGTATAGACAATTTCGTTAAGATTTGTTTGCTATTACTGGGTACATTTTATGACAGGAGAATACTGTCATATTTATAGCGAAGCCGTTAGATTTGAGCTTCATTTAAAAACTTTCTAGATTATGACTAAGAAGCCTAACCATCGTATTTTGTTATTCTGTTGTCTATTTTTAGTGGCAATCCTTCATTTAAGCGGCGTAAAATAAACTAGGGTATAACCACAAGAAATTGAAACACCGGCTTCTTGACGTTTGTTTATGGAACGGAAAACTAAGCAAATTTTTTTCCTCTATCTATGGTTAAGCTTACAGCCATCTCACGTTGAAACGACAGTTCCTATAAGATAGGTCAGTCAGTCAGTTAGTTAAGTGTCATACGTGATACACGCTTGGGCGATCATGTCTCGAAAGAGACAATGACTGACTGGGTAGAAGATTATCCCGCAGTAGGTTGCCATTGCTTTCTGCGGTAGACTGGTTGCCGACCAAAGCTATAGAACCCAGTCTGTCCTGTTATTTAACCCATAACTGGAAGGAAGAGACGGATTAATACCTTTCCCAAGGGTATTTGCGCGTAAGTGAATACAATGGATTCAACTGGAACTTGGCTCCCCGGTTTCTCGTTCCGAGCCGATATCCACTGTACCACAAAGCACATAAAATAGGTCAGTCAGTCAGTTAAGTGCCATACGTGAAACACGCTTGGGCGATCATGTCTCGAAAGAGATATGACTGACTGGGCAGAAGATTATCCCGCGGTAGGTTGCCATTGCTTTCTGCGGTAGATTGGTTGCCAGCCAAGGCTATAGAACCCAATCTGTCCTGTTATTTAACCCATAACTGGAAGGAAGAGACGGATTAATACCTTTCCCAAGGGCATTTGCGCGTAAGTGAATGCAATGGATTCAACTGGAATTTGAACTCGGCTCCCCGATTTCTCGTTCTGAGCCGATATCCACTGCACCACCAGGTACCTCCCCTAAATCGCTGAAAAACAGCACATTATGAAAAAAAAAAAAGGTCCAAACGTAATCAAAATGCTTATGTTATTATTAAGAGGAAAGATCAAAGTATTTTTTAATTATTAAAAAAAACAAACATAATCCTTTCTAACACCGAAATTTTTAATCCTTTTTAACGCGTTCTAAATTTTGGTAAATGATCTTGTTTTAGTTTTAGTTAGTGGGTAACCAAGTTGTTATGAGGGTTTACAATGGAAAATGTAATATTACATAATATTTTTCCGGTGAAAAACACATTAATTTGGAAATTCTTGCAAAAATCAAATAATTGTCGGATTTTAATGAAACTTTCAGGATTTATTCACAAATGAATTAAATTATTTTTGAAATTATTATTTTTAAAAAATCTTGGTCAAATATTATTTTTTACATCTGTTAAACCCATCCTCCATGTAAATTCATGAAATTTTAAGAAATTAAATTTTGTTGGGAAAATTGGTTTTATTAGTTAAACGCAGGACTAATTGGGGAATGTAAATCATCTGTCATATTTTTTTAAACATTTTGCTTTTATTTCCAAAAATCTGCTCCCAATAGTAAGATTAAAAATACAATAAAACAATGACATTAATTTGATAAGTTTTTAATTGTTTTTAAATTAAGGACATTATAGTCTGAAGAAAAAAATCGATTAATAATGAAATTTTGAAAGAATTGTTTTCAAATTTTTTAAAAATTATAATTTATAAAGTTTCAATAATATCTCCCACAGCTATGGGTTAATTAGTACAACTTTTATCACTAAACCATTATTATCTAAAATAAAATCCTTACAAACTTAAAATATTTTCTGGCTTTTTCTGCAAAATGTTGATAAGCCGTACGAAACGAATCAATCAATCAATCAATCAATTAATAAAAATAAACTACTGTTCCCTGAACGACGTAAAACAATAAGACCAAGGTAGATACATTTATTACAATTGAACATTATTACAACGAGTAATAGTAGACGATGCATCAGATACATGCTGAAAAGAAAATCCCCTATGAGACTTCGATTATGTTTATATAATTTGCAATACCAGAGATAACCATCTGTTGCACCGTGCTAGGCATTTAACCCAAATTTAACCTAAGATGATTGCCAACCTCCAATAAGTATCAGTCTTCTTGTAAGATATGTTCTCGTGAAAATAATTCGTTCAGATCGTCGATTGACTGTGGGGCGCTTCGTCAAACACATGACGTTTGCTGAAATGAAACTTTACGCTGCTACCGAGAAGTATTTACCCTTTTAGCATTGACATAAAAAAAAAATGTTATCTCAAATGAGCCGTCGTTGTGCCTCAGCAAATTCGCAGTTATAGGCTCCTCTAGGATAATTGCCAACTTCTTAAAAGGTACCTTCTCGCGATAATTATTCATTCGGATCGAACGATTGACTGTGGGGCACTTCGTCTAATACGTGACATTGACTGAAATGAAACCATTTATTTTACGCTGTTAAAGTGAAGCAAAAACTTTGACAGATTATTTTACGGCGCTAACGAGAAGAGTTTACCATTTTAGCATTTACAGAAAGAAACTCTTCACTGCCTTTGCTGGTTTATGTGGTGTTTTATTAAGTTTCAAATGAACCGTCGTTGTGCCTAAGCAACGCGACACAGTTATAGGCTCCCCAATTGCCAACTTCTTAAAAGGCACCTTCTCGCGATAATTATTAATTCGGATCGAACGATTGACTGTGGGGCACTTCGTCTAATACGTGACATTGGCTGAAATGAAACCGTTTATTTTACGCCGCTTAAGTGAAGCAAAAACTTTGGTAGATTATTTTACAACTTTATGCAAATTAATTAAAACAACTGCATTAGTTTTCTTTCTTTTTTGATACGGTCTGTACAAAGTGTAATCGATTTCTATTTTTCTTTTCTCAGAATAGTTCATTTGCAGTGGTGTGCAATCTACGAATATACGAATCTATTTTTGGGGGTGTATGATAAAATTTGTTTGGCCTTGAAATTACTGCGTCATCCGTGATTGCATCAGATTTTTATCACGCCCAGCCACAATTGCCTCGACTAACGATTAGTTGTCCTACGGCCATTGTTTGCGATGGACGTTACTCCAAGAAAGCGTACGAAAATTGTAACGCTGCACGAACACACTGGCAAGCCTTATTAGAGAGATCGGAGATATTGTTGGTGTCAGCCTTTCAGTTGTGTCATCAAGGCGGAAAAACAAACCGGATCCATTACTCCCAAACGTAAAGGAAAGTACGGTCGGAAGAGAAAACACCAAGAGACAACGTATACGTGATCAGAGAAAGTGTGAAAGATCATAGGAAGACATTATTCGTTTTATTTCAATTAATTTGGACAAAGGTGTACACCGCTTATCTGAAGGATTGGCCTCTTAGCATTTAGAGAAAGAAACTATTAATTTTCTTTGTTGGTTTATGTGCTGTTTTTTTATTTAAATTATTATTACGAGTGTACCCCTCATTTTTGACTGCAAAATATTTGCGAGTATTATTAACTGTTTCTCCACAGATTATCAGCCCTGAGCAATAACCTGTGGAAATATATATATATAATGGTCTTTATTATAATAGAGAAGATATATATATATATATATATATATATATATATATATATATATGTTCTTCACTACTTGACGACATAATAATTGCAAAAAAGATTTTAAAAAATAAGGTTCTGTTAAAGAGCCAACACGCCGCAAGAGCTTTCATAGCTGGTAGTAAAGTTTAATAACTGGTAATAAAGAGAATGAAATGAGCCGACACTTCCTCGCTATTGTCTCTCTCTCTCTCTCTCTCTCTCTCTCTCTCTCTCTCTCTCTCTCTCTCTCTCTCCATGAGCCCGACTGAAGGGAATATATATATATATATACACACACACACACACACACACACACACACACACACACACACACACACACACACACACACACACAGTCAGTCAGTTAATTGCCATACGTGATACACGACTGAACAGAAAATTTTCCCGCAGTAGGTTGCTATTTCTTTCTGAAGTAGACTGGCTGCCAACCAAGGCTTTAGAACCCAATCTGTCCAGTTATTTAACCCGTAGCTGGAGGGAGAAGAGACGGATTAATACTTTTCACAAGGGTATATGCACCTAAGTGAATGCATCGAATTCAACTGGAATTTTGAACTAGGTCTTTATTATAACAGAGAGGATTATCATATATATAGGAAGAGAATTCACCTTATCTTCAATTGAAGATGAGAAATTTAGCCTCAAAGAACAAACGTGTTCTGTCAAGTTTACGGAATCTAAGGTCACAAAAGAACAGTACTTGCAAAAATGAAAATGAAATCTAGTCTTCATTCATTGATTTTAAAAACAATTTCGTTGCATAGAAAGCTTAAATTTCGGATTCTTCGATCCAGAAAAATGCCAACATTCTTGAAAATCATTTCTAGTCTATACTATAGAATAAATTCAAAATATCATATTCTTTCCAAAACAGTATTTTCCCATGCTTATAAAATTTACAGCACACAATTTTTTCTGTAATATAAAACAATTTAATCTTCACTTTTCTATCGGTTGCGCAACCTGATTTTTTTTTTTAATCGTATCACCCCGAGCAAGGCGGTAACGCCACTGATGTGCAGGGGGCTACGTAATAGTGAAAAGATTGGAAAAGATAAAGCCGGAAACCACATCCTAAACAGGGAACAAGGGATGAGCCTCTTAACCTGTTCAATAGACATGGGTGGAGTGTGAACCGGGCGATAGATAGATCTATCTACTCAAATTGAAAAAAAAACAAAAAAACAAAAAAAACAAAAAAAAAACAAAGTGAGAAGATTGGAAAAGAGAAAACCGGAAACCACATCCTAAACAGGGAACAAGGGATGAGCCTCTTAACCTGTTCAATAGACATGGGCGGAGTGTGAATTTACAAGATTATAAAAATATAAGACCCAAAAGTCCAATGATATGTTTATTATTTACCATTTATAAAGATTTATTATTTACAATTTTATAAAGAAATACATTTTTAAAGAAATCTTTTTATTCGAAAAATTATTTTAGCAATTACAAAATTATCAAAATCAGGAAGAGATGATCTCAATCTATTTTATCGAATTCATGTGGCGAGAGCAAAAGAAAATAATATCCGGAATATGCATTTTTTTTGCAAAGTTTATAATTACAGTTACGCGTTTTTATGTATTTAAATTTTCTTCTTCACAGACAGTTCTTTAAATTTATGAATAAAAACATCTTTTCATATTTAATTCTTTATAAAATGGTAAATACTAAATATTTCGTTATACTTATTTCTCACATGTTTTGTATAATATTATAAATATAAAATTATACATGTAAAGAAGAACTCTAATAAATCAAGAGTTTAACATCTTTGTTGTCATTTCTCAAGAATAAAAAATAATGTAGAAATCCATTTTCGTACGTTTGGGTTTTATTAAAAATTCTTATCGATTATTAAAACAATAAATATTGCTGAGGACATCAAAAATATAACAGTGGTATCAAGGGAATAACCGGTTTTTGACACACCGTTCTTTTTGGGAACGAAGCTTAACATTCTCTAGACGTCGATATATATATATATATATATATATATAATTAATTTTTTATTTTATTTTAAATTAATATTGTTTACACTGCAAAACGGAAATTTCTATGTTTTGAGATTTTTACCTCGTGATCAGGCAATGTTAGATCATTGTCGTGAAAATGATTTTCATTTGAATATACTGAGCACTTTTACAAATAAAAAAAGTAAATGCCGTAAGGCTCGAAATTGTAAAACTGTTGGTTCTCTTCACCTCTTCTCTTCATATATATATATATATATATATATATATATATATATATAACTCATTTCCACAGGACAAAAATTTTCAAAAGCTCTACAATATAAATGTATTGAGCACTTCATAATACAACTGGGTACTGGTCTAATTTAATTATGACCAACAAACTATATATATATATATATATATATATATATATATATATATATATATATATATATATATATATATATATATATATATATATATATATATATATTTCATTTTTAAACAAGTTATTTCGCTACCCAGGTTTCTACGATCAGTGGTGTCTTCAGGGGATCTCTAATTATTATAATTATTAATAGTTAAAAAATCGCCTGAAGACACCACTCATGGTAGAAACCTGGGTAGCGAAATAACTCGTTTAAAAATGGAAAATATTCAAAAGTTCTACAATATAATTGTATTGAACACTTTTTAATACAAATGTGTACTGGTCTAACCCTATTATGACCAAAAACTAAGTGTCAAACAATATATATATATTAGTCATCCGCATACAAGCCTGTTTCCCTGTATCACAACTCATCAGTGTGGCTAGATACTCGATCGACTCGGTGGCAGTCGGAGTCCCTACTCCCTAAGCCATTTGCGCATAGAATGAGAGAGGGGACATTTTAGCGTGCTATATATATGCGGTGTATATACACGCCAGTCACCGAGAGAACTCAATTTATATATATATATATATATATATATATATATATATATATATATATAGTTTTTGATTCTAATTAAATGAGAGCATTTGTATTATGAAGTGCTCAATACATTGATATCGTAGAGTCTTTGAATATTTTGTCCTTTGGAAATGAGTTATATATCTATATATATATATATATATATATATATATATATATATATATATGAAGAGGTTTTTCACTTAGCTGAGCAGTGTTGTTTTTGCTCTGCCAACTTGGAAGTTTCGTGAAGGCATTATGATTATATCTTCACTCTTCAGGGGTCCTGCTTATTCTACTGCATCTTCCCATGTTTTTTCGTATTTATATGAAATTTGGTGTGAGTTGATATCTTTCTGTACGTGATTCATTTGCTTGCTGAACTTGCATTTTTCAAATGGTATCCATCAACCAAGCACGCTTAGAAGTCAGAAAATAAAAAGCAATTAAAAAACAATTAACTACCCACACTACTGAAAAATATACAAAGCAGCAACTAAAAAGAATCAAACACACAGAAAGATATCAAATTTCACCAAAATTCATACAAATAAAATAAAACATGGAAAAGCAACAGCAGAGAAAACAAAACCTCTGAAAAATGAAATATAATAAAAATGCCTTCACGAATCATGCTGAATGCTCAAATCGTCCAAAATTGGCAGTTGTCTCGGACCCCCCCCCCCCACCCCCCCCCCCCCCACATATATGTTCACAAAATTGTTTTGGCCGATCGTAAATTGAAGTTGTTTGAGATGTCAGAGGAGTTGAACATATCAGAAAGAAGTGTATTCACCATTTTGCATGAATATTTGTCAATGAGAAAAATGTGATCAAAGTGGGTGCCGCGTTTGCTAACAGTCGATCAAAAAAACAAAAAAAAAAACAAAAAAACACAATGCGTCGACGATTCAGGGCGTTGTTTGCAACTGTTTAAACGCAACAAAAATAACAATGGATGAAACGTGGATCCACCACTTCACTCTGGAGTCATATCGGCAGTCAGCTGAGTGGGCAGCAGCAGGTGAAAGCCGTCCAAAGCGACCAAAGACGCAAACATCAGCAGGAAAGATGTTGGCCTCTGAATTTTGGGATGCACAATGTATTTTGTTCATCGATTACCTCGAGAAAAGAAGAACCATCAATAGCGAATATTATTTAGCATTATTGATCCATTTGAAGGAAGAAATTTCCAAAAAACGGCTACAAATGAAAAAAAAACCCTGATCTTTCACCAAGACAACGTACCGTGTCGCAAGTCGATCGCAACGATAGCAAAACTACACGAGTTGCACTTTGAATTGCTTCCACATCCACACTATTCTCCAGACCTGGCCCCCAGCGACTACTTGCTGTTTGCAGACTTCAAAAAAATGCTCCAGGGAAAGAGATTTGACTCCAATGAAGAAGTGATATCGGAAACTGAGGCGTATTTTGAAGCCAAAGACAAATTGTTACACAAAAAAGGCATCGAATTGCTAGAGAAGCGTTGGAATCAGTGTATCACCCTAGAAGCAGACTATGTTGATGAATAAAATCGAATTTCGTCTAAAAGTTGTGTTTTATTAGTCAGGCCCGGGATTTATTGAGTGATGTGTTATTAGTATGTTGATACCGAGCACTTTATGACAAATGCCCTTCTCGTCAAAAATACCCCCATCAATAAAATACTGTAAAATCAGCAATTTTGGAACTAAGCACCATTATAATTCAATATAATATATATATATATATATATATATATATATATATATATATATGCTTTAATTATCGATCTACGATCTAATTCAAATCTATTATTGCATTATTTTTTGTCTTCAATACTTGCGTCACAATAGTGTCTATTGGTTCACGGAGTTACAAAGTGTGGGCGTATTTTAAAATTCTTTAGGAAGACCACTCGACCTGCTATTAATTTCTAATTTGCCCCGCGCTTTTTATTCATATTTTTAAAAGACTATTTGCCATCAGGACAAACAGGGTCATAAATCTCCACAATGTCTTCGTTAATACTAATTTATTGCTATGATTTTTCTTAGGAAAGATAGTGGGACGTTTTTCTCATTGTCTTCTTCTCTTGAAATTTGAAATCAGTTTTGTCCACCTAGATTGGTTGCCAACCAAGACTGTCCTATTATTTACCCCAGAGCGGAAGTAAGGGAAGGGGATTCTCAAAGACATTTTGTGGGAAGCGAACGCAAGAAGCTTGGCTGGAATTTGAAATCGGCCTACGATTCCATTTTCTATACTCCTAACTGTCACGCCATAATAATGTTTTTCGAAAAATATTTTTATATTTAATCAAGACAGCCATCTTTATGCAAACAAAAAGATAGGATGCGAGAGCTTAATATAATCTGATAATAGATATACTCATGTCATTATACAGAGTTCAACAAAAGTAACACATCTTTTTTATTTATTAACGAGTGGGCCCGTGCCGACTAAAATCAGGGCAACATATATATTGATATACCGACTATTGAGTATCTTATATAAAGATATAAGAAAAAGATCTAAACCACTATATATATATATATATATTCGTCATCTACATACAAGCCTGTTTCGATGTATCACAGCTCATCAGTGTGGCTAGATATCCATTTGCTTCTGGCTGGGATCGAAACTCGATTTGGTGTCACACGGAGTTGCTAACCCCTAAGCTACATGCACATGGAATCAGAGATGAAAATTTTTGCGTGTTATATATAAGCGGTGTATACACACGGCAGTTACTGAAAGAACTCAATCCATTACTGAAGAATAATTATGTCGCAATTATGTCGTAATTATGTCTCTATTATAATAAAGACCGTTGTGTGTGCATTTTTATATATATACATATATATAAACTCAAAGTATATATATATATATATATATATATATATATATATATATATATATATAGTGAAGAATATATATATCTATAATCTTTATTGTAATTAAGAACGTTGTATACGCACACACAACGGTCTTTATTATAATAGAGATGAGACATATATATATATACTTCACTACGCTGTATATATATATATATATATACTATCAGTATAGCCCGACTAAAAACCAATAGTTGTTTCCAGTTAAAGCGAAACCGTAGACCGAAAGAAAAATGAATGGATGTAAGTCTGATTTTGATTTCCTGGTATCGATATCAAATACGTTTTTTTCGCCGTAAAATGAATTTTGAAGGCTAAATAAGTCCTCTGAGTAAATGGTATCATGGCTGAGACTAAGAACTACCTACTTAAAGCCAAATCCGGAGCAAAAACTAAAATAAAAGGGTTGAAAAAAAAAATACAGACATACAAGCAGATAAACAGACACACACACAAACATCTTGCCTTTTATATATATATATATATATATATATATATATATATATATTATCGATTTTCTGCACTATTGTAAGAACTGCAACCTTGAAACTTCTGAATATCGTTTCTTACGTCTTTGTCTATGAGTGCATGAAATTTGATTAAAATCGGACCACTCCTTCTATAACCCGATTTTTTCGATTAGCGATTTTCGATATTTATCTGCACAAAACCTAGCTAAGAACACTCGCAGCCGCTTATAGTACAACTGTGTAAATTTTCAAGAAAATCGGTTCAGCCGTTTCGGACTCTATAGGTAACGGACACACACACAGAGACAAAGTTCCATTTATAAATAAGTTTATATATATATATATATATATATATATATATATATATTCTTCACTACTCGACAACATAATTATTGTAAAAAAAATAAAATAATAAGGCACTGTTAAAAGTAAACCTGTGGCATGAGTTTTCATAATTGGTAGCAAACAGAATGAACTGAGCCGACACTGCCTCGCGATAGTCTCTCTGTCTATGAGCGTGGCAGGAGGTGCATATATATATATATATATATATATATATATATATATACAGAGACAGAGAGAGGGATAGAGAACTGCCTTTATTAATAACAGATAGGATTATTATTGAACAAAAATAAATGACAGTAATTAAAAAATTCTAAGTATTATCACTTCAAAAGAACACAATTTGTTGTAGTGAATTTCTAAGCGTATATTAGATGTGGATGTATGGAGCACCTAGTGAAGATCGAACTCACGATTCAGCCGTAACTGATCTAATGCGACAAGCTTGCTAATCATTGCAGCACGTTGTATTACCAATACATGTATTGTTATGATTAACAAACTAGACCGCCACTAATGCACATGGGTTACAGAGTGACACAGGGAAAAAAGAGTGATGAAGAAAGAATAAAAGGATAAAATTCAGGGAGATAAAATATGGCAATTGACATTTCATTTAAACTTTTGGAGGTTGTATCTACTAGGGATGCAAATAAAGAGTAGCGAGTTCCACAGGCTTGAAGTGCGAGAAAAGAAACTATTAGAGTAGAAGAGGTGTTTCAGCGGTAAAATGGTGAGCCCTAGATGTCAATCTAGTCATGTTTAGTGCAACGCTGAATCCTATCAGCAACAAGCAATTTGACACATTTGTACATGAATTTTTTTTCAGTAATTTATCTAGACATCCACTTGAGTAGGGAGTTCCACAGGCTTGAAGTGCGAGAAAAAAAACTATTAGAGTAGAAGAGGTGTTTCAGTGGTAAAATATATACACACAACCTAGCTAAGAACACTCGCAGACGCTTATAGTACAACTGTGTAAATTTTCAAGAAAATCGGTTCAGCCGTTTCAGAGTCTATAGGTAACGGACACACCCACAGACACACACAGAGACAAAGTTCCATCTATAAATAAGTTTAGATAACTTTTAATAAGATGATTTAGATAAGTTTTAATTCAATAATTGGCTTTTGTTTGAGCCTGTAAACAAGATCTTTTAGTAAACCCCATATTAAAAAGTTTGGCAGGTAGGTCTGGTAATCGTGATGACCACTCAAATGCTCCACGTCTTCCTATCAAGTTCGTTTTCTTTTTTTTTTTTTTTTAAGGGCGTTACGTTTGTTGATGTGGCCTATTTAGAGCCAAGAAGAAAGACACGGAAACAAGAAGGTAGGTTCAAACAGTGTATTAGAATAACAGAACATATATAAAAGTAAGAGTGTTAGTAATCAGCTACTAGAGGTGTAAGTTACGCTGCGTCTCGACTGTCTTATGACTGCCTCACAGGTGAGTCCCCGGAAGTCACTCTGGTAAGTATTTATAGTAGGAGGAAGAGTCCATTCTTCGTAGAAGGGTACCATAACATTAGCCGTACCCTAAATTACTGATACATATATATCTTCTTCGAGCTTTCTTTTTTTTTTTTACTCGGGTATTTTAATTTCTTCGGTCGAGTTCTGCCGAGTGGAGAGCAATAGCTGATTAGTTCATTCTATGGTTATTTTTTCTCTTATCATTTTTATCTCTTCGTATTGTCATCTACTGCAGTTTTCCTTTCGTCCTTTCTAATTGTGTCTGTTTTTATGACATGCAATTGCGTGCTTCTAAGACGTAATGTCAGCTCCTAACTCGAATAACGACGTATCCCGAGAAGAAATATTGCTGTATAAATGGGTAATAGGCTGACACAGCTTGACCGAGATCTCTAAATTGGAAATGTTAATATTGCAAAAGAATATCGTAGATTTTAAAAGTATTCAAGCATTAGGAAAAGAGAAAGAAGAACGATGCTTAAGATGGAATCTCATCTTTCCCAGTCATTGAATTCTGCTTTTAAGAACAAGTAGTACGGCCTTAACGTTACCGGGTACGCTTAAGAAAAAACTTGGATGTACAGGTGGTGTAATGAGATATGAATCCACCTCTTCTCTTTTCATGGAATGAGAAATCAGAGAGCAGAGTTCGCATCTCAATCGGGTTTATTGTATTCATTTACGTGCAAATAATCTCGGGAAAGATGTGAATCCATGTTCCCCCCAGTTGTGGGTTAAATAAGTGGTACTTATATCTCGAAAAATTATTATTATTATTTAAAAATTGTTGGTCTAATATTTACCTTAAAAAAAAAATGAAAAGAATTCTTCTTACAACCCAAAATATGTTTCGGCTTTAAATAATCTACAAAGGGTTGATAAACCGTAAAAAAAATCCGAAATCAATATCGCCCGCTCTCCTAAATAAGATCTTTCTTTTTTTTTACACGAAGCGACTGAATTAAATTTCCTAAACAGCAATGAAAAAATTAATATCAAGTTAAAAAAAAATAATGAAAAATTATCAAAATAATAAAGTAAAAATGTAAGTTTTGTTTGATTGATTGTTTCGTTTTTATCAACCTTTGCTTATCAACCATTTGCAGTTTATTAAAAGCCAGAAAATATATTTTATTGTAAGATTTGTTTTAAATATAATAATGATTTAGCGATATAAATCGTACTAATTAACACATAGCTTGGAAGGAGAAGAGGTAGATTCATATCTCTTTCATAAGTATTTACGCGTAAGGGAATATAACGAACACAATAGGAATTGAAACACTACTCTCCAATGAAAATTCTTAGTCATAATTCATTACCTCATTCACACATCCTAGATTAACGCATTTGATATTACCAGGTGGTCACATGTCTAGGTCCTGATCAGGCTTGACGTTGCTTAAGTTCGGTGATCATACAGGAGCCTGAGTGTTAGGGCGCCGCTCCTATTTGACTACAAATGGACTGTTCCCATTGCTATATATAGCAATGGTGGATTCTCTTCAGAAGAGTCGCCGAGAGTCACTAGACTGACGACTCTACGACACTGTCAGCCCTCTGCCTTCGGGTAGAGGGCGCTCTCTGCTTCCGAGCAGAAAGCAATAACCCAGTCGTGATTCCGCCGAAGGGTAGAACCACGACTGGGCAAAAATAGACAGACATATTTTTGGCCCGGCTATATGGCCGGGAATACCCACAATAAAATGACCATGTGTCACATCCAGCCTTGCGTGGGAAGGCTAGTAAATACAGTCGTCGAGAGTCACTAGACTGACGACTCTACGACACTGTCAGATCTCTGCCTTCGGGTAGAGGTCGCTCTCTGCTTCCGAGCAGAGAGCAATAACCCAGTCGTGGTTCCGCCGAAGGGTAGAAGCACGACTGGGCAAAAATAGACAGACATTTTTTGGCCGGGCCATATAGCCCGGAAATCCCAGATATAAACTGACCATGTGTCATATGTTGCCCTTACTGGGAGGGACGACTAAATAATGAGTCGTAGAGAGTCACTTGAGAGTCTCTAATGAGTTACTGAAGAGTCAGTGCGAGTCAGTGAAGAGTTAGTCACACTTCCGGTGGCGTACCGGAAGTAATCACCTATACACACGTCTTACGACGGATTGGACTCTTGTATCTTTTCTATTGTAAATATTACTATTCACTTCTGTACATACTAACCGTCTTTTCCGCGGAATACAACTTATATTCTGATTCTGTTGTTGAGTTATTCATTTATACTTGGCGACATAACACTGAGTTTCAACAGGATATGGCTGTAAGATAACTCCTGGTACGAAGTGTTTGTTATTGTGTCAGTCAGTCAGTTAAGTGCCATATGTGATACACGCTTTGGGCGATCATGTCTCGAAAGAGACATGACTGACTGGACAGATGATTATCCCGCAGTAGGTTGCCATTGCTTTCTGCGGTAGACTGGTTGCCAGACAAGGCTATAAAACCCAATCTGCCCTATTATTTAACCCATAACTGGAGGGAAGAGACAGATTAATACCTTTCCCAAAGGTATGAAATTTTTAAGTTTTAAAAAGACAAAATTTATTAAGAGCCATACAAGACAGGCAACGGGAGGCAAAGTCTTATCCGGGGTAAATAGACGAGAGTCCGACCCCGCGTATGCGTGGTGTACGAAGAATCTTTACCCGGAAAACCCCGCGATAAAATCGGCCTTATAGCACATTCACCCTTGTTGAGAGGCTTGGGTAAATGCTAATTGAGTACCTCAACGTGGTGTAACGGTTAGAAAGTTAGAACAATTACTACTGAGTAGTGAGTTCAATCCTTACTGGGTACCCCATATTTTCGGCCTTGTGCCACATCTAAGCTACGCTTGGAAAATCACCAATATACTTATCCTATAAACTAACTTGTCGCACTTCTACAGACTATCTGTAATTAAGTTAAAAAGCGGTATACATTTAGCATATTTCTTCTCCATTAGCCAGACTATCAGGTATCTATTTTGAAGTCAATAAATTCTGACCTGTTATGATAATGGTTAGTTTCTTCAGGGCTGTAGCTGATGCTAAAAAAAACACCGGGCACAGAGAAAATTGCCCGGATTTATTAATTGACAATGTGACGACGTCATCAGTATCATTTCATAAATAACTTCATTATATTTTAATTATGTGTCACCTTTTATTTGAACATGACATTAATTGTGTCATTGTTGTTATTTCTTCTGTATATTGTGGGTCCTGGGCATCTTCTGTATATAGGTCCTGGTAAACTGCATCCAGCAGTAAGGTCTCTGATTGCAAGGTTGTGAGGAGCATGGAACCACCTCTTAATTGCTGTTGTTTTCCAGGTCCACCCTGACTCGGAGTGGTAGCACCGGTTAGGGTCCCAGCTATGGGCAAATAGTTAAAACACTATGAAAGTATAAAAATACACTTTTACAGAAAAATATACATTTTTGAAGGAAAAATTATTATCATAACGCATTTTTGAAAGAAAATAATATTCTTAGCAAAACATTTTTGAATACAAAACTAGAAGACATTTCCAGTTTTCTAAAATAATAAAGAATAAAAACAAAAAAATTTTCGTTAAAATCTGAGTAAATCAAACTTCTCACTATAACTGAACATTAAAAAAAAATACAGTGTAACCCTGATATAAGAGAGTTGTCGGGACAGGATAAAAGTTCTCTTATATTCAAGTTTCTCTGATATCCGGGTTTGATCTATTTTATATACATTACCACAGGCTCTAATTTGGGACCAGAGAAAATAGCTCTTATATCCGGGTTGCTCTTATATCACGGTCTCTTATATCCGGGTTACACTGTTACCTTAAAACTCCACCTTTTTGGCATTAAATAACCCACAGAAGTTGATATGCTGTTAAACAAAACTCAAACTCTTCGATATATACATATGAATTTTTCCTCTCTCTCTGTATATATATTATTTTTTTATTTCTTATATATATATATATATATTAATTTCACCCCAAGCAAGTTGGGACCGCCACTAGTGCGCAAGGGGTTACAGCGAGAGAAAAGACTGGGTATAGGGTGTATTGAGGAAAGGATAAAACATGAACAGGATTCAAGAAGGTAGAAGATGACAATTCACATTGCGTTTAAATTTAAATTTTTGGAGATTGTAGCTATCAGGGAAGCAAGTAAAAGGATGGTCGTTCCACAGGCGGGAAGTGCGAGGAAAAAAAAACTGTTCGAGTAGAAGTGGCCGTTACATTTAACTATTTCAACGGTAAAAAGGTGGGACCTAGATGCCAATCTAGTAGCACGCTTAAATTCATGTGGACAGGGCACCAGGAAAAAAAATCTCATTAAAGTTGCCATGGAAATATTTGTAGAAAAGACAGAGGGAAGCCACTTTACGTCGGTCAGAAAGTAACTAAGTCGAGATGCCAAGTCAAGATTGATTACATTGCAGATCCTTCTTTGGATTTTGTCGAGAACCTTGAGATGAATGGCAGAAGAACTCGGCAAGATATGACAACAATATTCAATGCACATGTGAATGGTAAATTTATAAATGTGAAAAATGAATTCTGATAAGAAGAATTTTTCTGGTCCGACAATGATCTATCCACCCTCGCGATGATGGAATCCGGTTTAGCACAAACCAAAAATCAAGCTAGCATTATTTAATCATCACCCTTCTAACCAGTTTTCTTTCTAGTCACGATGAACGGTTGTCGACTTAAAGAAGCGCTATGCTTTGAACGTCTGTTGAGTTTCGAAGTTCACTCCAGATTTAGTAGATACAGTCAATCAGAAGATTTTCCCGTATTACTTTTTACAGTAGATTGGTTTCTAACCAAGGCTACAGAACACAATCTGTCCTGTTATTTGGCCCATAGCTGGAGCGAAAAGACGGATTAATATCTTCCCGAAGAGTATTTGCGCGTAAGTGAAAAGAACGAATTCAACTGGAATTCGAACTCGACTCTCTGATTTCTCGTTCCGAGCCGATATCCACTGCACCACAACTCACAACCCATTAGTAAAGATGCTGGGAAAATGTTGACCTATTCTATCGCTTCTGGAATTATCGGACGCATTCTATCTATTCTATGATGCCATAGGAGGATATGAAAACATTACTATGAAAGTCAAATACGGTATTTTTCAGGGATCAGAGTCACATTCAGTGGCAGGATAAACTTTTGTACAACAAATGAAGTCACATACAGCGTGATAATGATTAGTTTCTTCAGGTCCGTAGCTGATGCTAAAAAACACCGGGCACAGAGAAAATTGACGGATTTATTAATTGACAATGTGATGACGTCATCAGTGTCATCCGTTTCCAGAAACTATGATTTTTGCGGATTTTTTCGGCTATTCCAATGAAAATTAGGCACAGAACGTGAACGAAAGTAGGAAATCGGGTTCGGACTTTCTGAGTATAACCAGTCTTTTCTCCCAAAATTAATAAATAAACAGATTTTTACTGCGTTCATTCGGATGGTTTCTTCGTTTTTCTTTCTTTCTTTCTTTCTTTCTTTCTTTCTTTCTTTCTTTCTTTCTTTCTTTCTTCGTGAATTGTTTAGTTTGATTTCTGACGAAGACATTTTTCCTTGCCCGGATTTTCACTATGATTGCACGGATCGGCCCGGACCCGTGCCCCGTGTGCCCGGTGTCCCCGGTAGTCAGATACGGCCATGAGCTTTTTCTTCACGTTAAAGAGTAACTGTAATCAATTTTTGTTGTCTTCATAATTTTCCTAACATTTCCATAAATATCGCCTACCTAATTTACAATTATCCATTTTTATACTACCTTAAATGGCTCTCGAGTCTTGCATTTAAAAAATTCTGGAAGTCTGTAGTAAATGGTGGGATTAATTTTTTTTAGGAAAGAGATCTCTTTTCTTTTAGGGTAATTTAAGAACTAGTTCTACGAAATTAAATAAGAATTTAGTTAAGAAATGAAAAAAATAAACAACACATTTCTTAAATAAGAACTTGTGTAAACTTATTAAATGATTTAGGCAAACTCTTGCGAACGCCTTGAATCCCATCACTCTCTACTGCGTCTGGATAAACACTAAACAACCAGATAACTCATCTTAGAATATAAAATCAGGCGATATTTCTAGAGCTATTTTGTTGTGTGCGTGACGGGGTGGGGTGAACTTTTATATACGTTATCAAATACGCTAAATCTGCTTCCTTATGTTAAAAAAAAAACGCTGACTAATATAATATGTCAAATTCTTTACATTGTTGCGAATTAAAATCTTTGACATTCGACGGACACTTTTCGTGTTTAATTTATTCAAATGTTCATTTACACCAGTGATTCTCAATCGCTGTGTCGCGACACATTATTGTGCCGCGCGACTATCTTCTGTGTGCCGCCAAATATTGCGAACTGAAGAAGAAATGAGGGTCTGCTTATCGCATATTCGACCAAAAATTCAAGAAATCGTGAAAAACTCAATAAGCCTCACAAATAGTTGAACAGAAACTTTAAAATAACATAAGTTCATATTTGTATGTGCATTTTTTTTTTTACATTTTATGAAGTTTTATTTCATAACATTTAAAAGTATACACTTTAAAAAATTTGCTAAATGTGCCTAGATATTTTCATTTGCTTCAAGGTGTGACGTTGCTTAAATACGTTGAGAAACACTGATTCACACTATTGTTATTTCAATTTTTTAATACATTACTGAGTTTTATATATATATATATATATATATATATAATTATTGTTAACTACTTGATAAGACGTTGTTCTTTCAATGTCGAAAGAAAATATACAATTTTGTAGTAGATTGTAGTTTGCACATATTCTAAAGTATAATTTATAACACACACACACACACACACACACACACACACAAATATATATATATATAATCATATAATTATGCATTAAAAGTACATTGCAACACGGAAATTTCTATGTTTCGAGGTAGAATCTCGTCATGTTGGATGCTGGGTGTGGAAATGATTTACCTTGATATATATATATATATATATATATATATATATATATATATATAATAAAATTGACTCCGTACGTATTCAAATCTTAAAATGTTACACAAGTAATTTTTAAGAACCACGAATAACCGGCAGAATATAACTCCGTTATCGTCCTCGGCTATAAAGCTTTGGACAACGTGGGGAAAAAAAAAAAGAAAACTGCGGAGCACCGACAATACATACAGCACTTCACAGCAAAGAAAAAAAACCCTCAAACGGAACAAACCACAAAGAAAGAAAAGTGCTCGATACTAAACTAACCAAAAAGGATTAACTATATATATATATAATACCCCTTTGTTCAGATTTTTATCACGCCCAGACACTATTGTCGATTAGTTGTCCTACGGCCACTGTCAGCGATGGCCGTTATTCCAAGGAAGCATACAAAAATGGTAACGCTCTACGAGCACAATGGCAAGCTTTACAGAGGGATCACGAATGATGTTGGTGTCAGCTTTCAACTGTCAGTCGTGTCATCAAGGTGAAGAAAAAAACTGGTTCCATCAATCCAAAACGTAAAGCGTAAAGCAAAGTGCGGCCGGAAGAGAAAAACAACGCCAGGAGATGACGTATATGTGATCAGGAAAAGTGTGAAAGATGCTAGGAAGAAATTATTGATTTAGTTTCGATTAATTTGCACAAGGGTGCATATATATAATCGTCTGCGTTATTCCGTACGCAATGATGATGGCGCTGATGACTACATTTACTGCCAACGTGCAGATTCAATACTAGAATCTTCCAGTTTCATCAAAAGATGTATCCGTTATCTATTCCTTATCACCGTTTGGCTTTTCAAGGACTGGTTGAAAGTGAGAGAAATATCAGAGTAGAAAACATTTCCGATAGCGTGAATTTGTTTAACGTTGCCAGGAATTGAGGCACATTCCTAATTTCATGATCTTCTTCAGTAACACCTTCTGTAGCATTCCTGTCATGGGTGGCCCTATACATCCGCTGTTTCAACCATTGGGAATACTTATAATCATCCGCCGGTTCTACCGTTGGGGTCTCTTTGGTCTTGGGGTTGGCCGCGATTTGTCTGGGGGCTTGTGTGGTCAAATGACACTAAAAGTCAGATATTTGACCACACACGACCCTCCACCACCACAACGACCATTAGATATATACACACACACCCACGTACGTACACACACACACACACACACACACACACACACACACACATGTGTGTGTGTGTGTACGTGGGTGTGTGTGCATATGTATGTGTATATGTATATGCTAGGTACCGTCACTTTTTCGCGGCAAAACAGCATAGCGTAATGAAAAAGGCCACAAACTTAACGAAAATTAAGTTTTATCGTCAAAAAGCATTTTTAATTATATTTTTGAATTTTTTAAATCCTTTCTAACACGTTCGAAATTTTGGTTAAAATCTTGTTTTGTTTGCGTCATCGCCTTCTACAACTTTTAACATTGACTTTTTTGCGCTTGTTTTCCGTTGAAAACAAATTTATTTGGAAATTCTTGTAAAAATCAAAAAATTGTCTGATTGTAATACAATTTTCAGGACTTATTCACAAATTAATGAAATTATTTTTGACATGTGTTTTGTTGAAAATTTTGGTAAAAATATTTTTAAAAAATATGTTACTCCCCACTTTCTTAATTTCATGAAATTTCGCACAGAAACCTTCCTATTTGCGGTGATTTTTTTTTTGTTAAATGTAGGAGTAATTGGAGATTATAAATCACCTACTTTTTTTTCAGATTTGTTCTATTCAACTGAAAATCTGCTCTGAATTGAAAAATAATAAATCTAATAAAACTATGACAGTACTTAATTAGAAAAGCTTTAACTGCTTTTGTAAGTAAGTAATATTAAGGACATTATTGTCTGAAGAAATAAATGTTTGGTGATGAATAATGAATTTTTACAAGAGATTTTTCTTTTTTTTTTACAAGTTAATTATAATAATTTATAATAGTTTAAAATCGTGTGAAATTCTGTATTGGGCTACTTATTTGATGTGATATAGTAATTAAATGGAAACGAAATTTACGAGTTCAAATTTGCGAAGACGTAGATTTTTTTAATAATTATTTATTTATTTATTTATTTTTTTTGCTTAATACGTTCCTTATTTTCATGTATGGTAGACTGAAATTGCCATTATTATGAAAAGGTTACGCAATATAAAAGTTTTGTCCCTTCACTTAGATTAATGAAAATTGTCATTTATCTATAGTAGCTGTCATCGCTTCGTCATACAACAGTCCATCAAACGTTCGATCAGATGAAGACGACCAATCGTTAATAATTAGTTTTATATTACTTTTTTATGCTATAAGTAAGTAATATTTCTTTCTAATCAGATTGATTTAACTTTCAATTTTCAAAATTTAAAATAAAGTGTCAGAAATCCATTGAAATATTTTTAAAATCGATGAATTTTTGTTTGTTTACAGATTTCTTAAAATTAAGAAAATGGCCGCTTTTAAGAAAATTTTAAAAAGACAAAAATTAAATGTGACCTTCCAATCTATATAATTTATATCTGAAATACACCAGAATTTATTACTTAATGAAAATAATAAATTTAATCATTAAGCTATCATTAAATCTAAAATTAAACCTTCGAGAATGTTTTTTCATTTAAAAAAATCATTTTAAATTTAGGTATCAAAAGTTTCTGCCGAAAAAGTGGAGGTAACTAGATGTTTGTATATATGTATTCTATTCATATATATGTGCGTACATATATACATGTATATACATGTGTATATATCTAAACTTACTTATAAATGGAACTTTGTCTGTGTGTGTGTGTGTCCGTTACCTATAGACTCCAAAACGGCTGAACCGATTTTCTTGAAAATTTACACAGTTGTTCTATAAGCGTCTGCGAGTGTTCTTAGCTAAGTTTTGTGTCGAGGTACCCCCGATAAATATCGAAAATCGATAATTGAAAAAATCGGGTTATAGAAGGAGTGGTCCGATTTTAATCAAATTTGATACACTCATAGACAAAGATATAAGAAACGATATTCAGAAGTTTCAAGGTTGCAGTTCTTACAATAGTGCAGAAAATCGATGATATATATATATAAAAGTCAAGATGTTTGTGTGTGTGTCTGTTTATCTGCCTGTATGTTTGTATTTTTTCAGCCCTTTTATTTTAGTTTTTTCTTCGGGTTTAGCTCTAAGTAGGTATAATTGTAGTTCTTAATCTCAGCCATGCTATCATTTACTCAGAGGACTTATTTAGCCTTCAAAATTCAGTTTACAACGAAAAAACTTATTTGATATCGATACCAGGAAATCAAAATTTGACTTACATCCATTCATTTTTCTTTCAGTCTACGGTTTCGCTTTAACTGGAAACAACTATTGCTTTTTAGTTTTTCGTGCCAACGTCCAAAGAGTTTGAGCTCCAGGACCATGGATTAGTTTTAAAGCTGTCATTACACCCGAGTAACGCCGGGCTATACTGCTAGTATATATATATATATATATATATATATATATGTGTGTGTGTGTGTGTGTGTGTGTGTGTGTGTGTGTGTGTGGTCAACACCAAGTTAAGGCTGAAGTTCCTCAATTTAATTAAGAAACACTTCCCTATTAACAATCCTCTAAGTAAAATTTTCAACAAAAATACACTTAAATTAATTTATAGTTGCACAAATAACCTTGAAAAAATCATTACACATCATAATAAATATATCTTAAATCAGCAAGTCAATCAAAATAACAATAACTATCATAGTTATTAAGAGAACAATAACACCAACTTATGCAGTTGTCGAAACCCCAATAATTGCCCACTACAAAATAGGTGTAAAATAAATTCAACTGCCTATCAATGCAATATAACTTCAATTGAAAACCTAACTGTTAATAAAGCCTTCATCGGATTTACAAAGAATACTTTTAAGGAGCGCTGGTATATACACTTAACTTCCTTCAAAAACAACATGTATCTAAACCAAACATCCCTTTCTGGGTATTTTTGTAAATTAAAGGAGACAAATAAGACACCCAAAGTAAAATGGAAAATCCTGCAAAAAACTAGAATCTGTAACTCGTTCAACGACATCTGCCCTTTGCGCCTGAGTGAAAAGCTGCGCATTCTAAGGTTACCTAACAATAGTAAGCTATTGAACCGGAGGGATGAATTAACAGTTTATGTAAACATTAAAATTTAATTAATCAAAAGGTGTCAGTTATAACTCGTGCTTTAATATAAAAAAAAAATTCAACTTACAGTTAAAAATTATTTACCTATTTTAAGTATTACGTGGCCCCAATAGATACCTTACTCAGACAAAATAATTCTCTCAAAAATTTAATTAATATCCATGTTTCATCTACAAAATAAAAAAATAATATTATATTAATATAATAAAAAAACCCATACAATACTAAAATGTTACTCTATTTCATGTACTCATAGATAGTAGTCAAATAAAAATTGTCTACCCATGTAAAAAATCTAACTATACAATTTACCTAGACAAAACTAAAAAGTGATCTGTCCAAAGCTAAGCCACCTTGCCCCCCTCTCCTAACCCAAATGTGTATCTCTATGGTTACAAACTGCTGATGGACTAATTTAGACACACCAAATGCCAATCCTCTACAACAATCAACTACACCTGACATTCACAAAAATAAATCGTTTCCACCATTTATTTTCAGTTATATATATCAAACGAAGAGGAGCAGTTCAGCTCCGAAACATGAAAGTTTTTGTGTAGTGATACTATGCTTTCATAAACCATTGTAACAACTATTACAATATAAAGCTCTACTCTGTATCGAGCACTCTTTAAAAAAGTAAATGTTTGAGCAGTGGGTTTAAAATCTACATGTTCTGTCACTTTCTTACATATGTCTATATATATGTATATATATGTGTGTATATATATTTAATCATATCACCTCGAGCAAGGCGGTAACGCCACTGATGTGAAGGGGGCTACGTAAGAGTGAAAAGATTGGAAAAGAGAAAGCCGGAAACCATATCCTAAACAAGGAAACAAGGGATGAACCTCTACACCTGTTCAATAGACGTGGGTGGAGTGTCAAACCGGGCGATAGTTTAGTCTATCTACTCCAATTGAAAAAAGAAAAAAGAAAAGAGTGAAAAGATTGGAAAAGAGAAAGCCGGAAACCACATTCTAAACAGGGAACAAGGAATGAGCCTCTACACCTGTTCAATAGACGTGGGTGGAGTGTCAAACCGGGCGATAGTTTAGTCTATCTACTCCAATTAAAATTTATATATATATATGAACTTAAATTCAAATCTTTTAAACGGTCAGTTCGTAGTATGCACCTGATGACTGCGTGACGCATGAAACTGAGTAGTGTCACCGACGTAGAATGACATGTATATATATATATGGTAGACGTGAGCCAGTGTATCGCGAACGATGTAACTAAAATGTGCTAGAGCCCTATCATCCATGAACCACATCCGTCTTTGTATAAACAGGGCACACCCTCTAGCATGTCTGACAGTATGTTCGAAACAATGACCCTATAGTCATCTGTAAGACATGCTGTGAGAACATAAGTACCTACGAGAATGTCACCTAAAATTCAAGCTCAAACATTATTTCTAAATTGATGCTGGTGTTTAGCCGGTAATGTACCAAGGGGGTACCGATCCACCCACGAGTGCTGGTTGTTTAAATTTGTTATTGTATGTCTTCTAAATTTTGCCTTATCCATAAACAAGGCTGAAGAAATAAACAACGGATCAACAGTTCAGTGAGTGATCAGAGGTTGAAAGAACTTTTACACGTTGCAATTGATATAGATACAGAAGCTGCTCTTATAGTATCCGCCATGCGGTACTATGAGATGTACGACCTATTAGAGTCGCTTGACTTGAGCTGATTCCTGGATCATCTCGGATAGCCGTGGAATGTGTTCTTCATGGTCAGGCGTACAACCGGATCTTAGTCTTCCTCGATCCATAGTTTATGGTGTCACGGGGCCTGTTTCATCAACGTGGCAGTAAAAGGTACAACGGTTGGATGAATTGGCTGCCTTCGGTCTGTAAACGCAATTCGATACAACTGTGCAAATTCGCATCCATTACCATCCGCGCAGCCGTATGCAAAAAGTACGTTTGCCTGCATACGATACGAATATCCTGTCATTGTTAAACAGAACACTTTTCAGTTAACTCACTACTATACACGTTAAATGTTAACAACAGACTAGCAATAAATGTACACAAATGACAAATGTAACCTAGTCTACATTGCAACACCGCGCCATCTACCGCAAATGTTCTTTAAACTTAATAACTTCATAATCGAAAAACGAAAGATTTGGGGACATATATTTATATGAACTTTTCTCTATTTTTTTGGTATAAAGGTGTTTTTGATACAATCTATCTATCTATCTATCTATCTATCTATCTATCTATCTATCTATCTATCTATCTATCTATCTATCTATCTATCTTTTCTAAACATATACTGTTAAATATAAGAGACAATGAATGTCTATTATGTTTAATCATGAGCCGTTCTAAACGTCGTATTTAGGCTTTAATTTCAGTTGAAAATAAAGACAAAAATTCTCCAACATTTGGATAATTTTTCATTAAGTTTGTTCTAAGCTTTCGGCTCACATGAGCCATCTTCAGAGAGATTATTAATAAAAAAATCATCCAAATGTTGGAGAATTTTTGTTTTTAATTTCAACTGAAATTAAAGCCAAAATACGACGTTTAGAACGGCTCATGATTAAACATAATAGACATTCATTGTCTCTTATATTTAATAGTCAGTCAGTTAAGTGCCATACGTGAAACATGCTTGGGCGATCATGTCTCGAAAGAGACATGACTGACTGGGCAGAAGATTATCCCGCAGTAGGTTGCCATTGCTTTCTGTGGTAGACTGGTTGTCAGCCAAGGTTATAGAACCCAATCTGTCCTGTTATTTAACCCATAACTGGAAGGAAGAGACGAATTAATACCTTTCCCAAGGGTATTTGCGCGTAAGTGAATGCAATGAATTCATGAATTCAACTGGAATTCGAACTCTACTCTGAGCTCGGGACGAGAAATCGGGGAGCCGAGTTCGAATTCCAGTTGAATTCATTGCATTCACTTACGCGATGTTTAGAAAATTAATTGCTGTCTCGATACACTATATATATATATATAAAATCCCGTGAAATCTGTCAGTTTGACTTCCTGAATATTTTCTCTTGTTCAAATTAAATGGCGAGAAATATATATATATATATATATAAAGGCAAACTAATACCTCCTAAAAATTCGGTCAACTCAGATTGTCTCCAGAATAATCTATTCATTGTCGCTTGAAACAGAGAACAACCATTTTCTTTGTATTAAGCGATTTTGTTATCTTTGAAATTGAAATTTATTTATTTTGCATTATAAAACCTATTTTGCCTACTAATATGCCTGACTAGAAGACCTTCGCGTTGATCTCTATTGACTTGAGCCTGATATCTAATTTGCTTGTGTCCAATTAGACAAATAGTTGTTGACTGAAATGAGGAGTGCTCGTGTCGAAAGGCCATACAATATTCTTCTTTTTCTAGCCATGAATGCGAAAAAAATATCCTACTTGTTGAACTGCGGCTTGCACACACTGCTTCGGAGAAACTTATGATTCTTTTTCTATGTGCCCTGTCTCTTCAGGACGTAGGCGATCATCTCCCTACCCCTATCCTTGATACCCTTTCTCTTGTTACCCCTTCCAATCTCTGTTCTATCATCCATTTGCTCAAGCCCGTCAAATATGTCATGAGTTGCTTTCCCCTCTCTCTTTACACCCATCTGTCCTGTGAGTATCAGATTCTCTAAGCCCTCTTTTCTCATTACATAATCCAGAATCTTCAGCTGTCTTTCCCTGATGTTAAGTATCACTTTTCTTTTCGTTTCCATTTTCTCTAAAGCCTCGTTGCTGCTCGCATGTTCGGTCTATAGTATCCTTAGCGTCTTTCTCTAGACCCACGTTTTGGTTGCTTCAAGTATTTCCTTATTCTTTGATGAAATTTTCAGCATTCACTGCTATATTGAAGAACGGACATCACATAACAATCCAGTACTCTCTTCTTTGTTTTTAGAGAAATTTTCCTGTCTCTCAGTACTTTACTCAGCTTCTAGAATGCATCCTTGACCATGCCAATACGCCTTCGGATCTCAGTGTCATACTTTCCGGCCTCTGTTATAACACTTCCCATTTTGAATTTCTGTACTTATTTGATTTTAGTATTCCTGGCCTGTATGTGGCATTGGCATTGGCACTTTTGGCTCATCTTTTTTACTGATGTTCGTGAATTAGTTTTTTTGTAGTTTATATGTAGTTCTTTCTTTCCGCTCTGTTCATCTTCCTTCTGTAGGAGATCTTGTAGTTTCTTTTCCGTGTCTGTTATCACAACTCTTGTAACCCTATTTTCAGATGTCTGGTATTAATTTTAAGTGATTTTGAAGATGAGAAGAAATTTCTCTAAAATTGGAGAATACAATTATTTTTGTCTGATAAATTAGCCGAAATGTTAACAAGTGGAAAATACAGGTGCAGAGTGCAATGAGTGCAAGATTATTTTTAAGCGAATTTATCAAAGTGATTCTAGTCAAAATATTTGTTAATGGGTTTTGACGATATGCGTTTTTAGGTCAAAATACAGCCTTGAAAATTTCCTGTGTACTGAATTACCAGGACAGTTGATAAAAGCAGGCAGACAATAACAGCGAGTGGGTTGTTCACCCCTTCTTTTGAAAGTCGAAATAGTTAAACATAGTTGATTTTATTTCGAGTTAGAAAGAGTTATATAGTGAGGGAAATGGAAACCCTATACATCACTTTCCAACTCCGGTCTGGGTGCCTGTTTAACAAAACCAGAGTGCAAAACAAAATTATTTAGTTCGGCTCCTGTGCTTAGAGATGAGAAGTTGGAAAAAGATTTGAATAGCAGAAAACAAAATAGTTCGGCTCCTGTGCTTAGAGATGAGAAGTTGGAAAAAGATTTGAATAGCAGATTGAATAATACAGTTGGACTGAAACGGACATGCTGTTGGAAACAAGACGGGAGAGAGAGATATTGCAAAAAGCGGTCAGTCCCAATTCAACCAACTGGAAGCTGACTAAATCATCGTCCCGTAGAAATAATACAACACGAATATTATTGTGCAACTGAAATAACAGCCAACTGATATTTCTTTTTCGTCACATACACTGCTTGTAATCTTGTAATTATTCTCTCTCTCTCTCTCTCTCTCTCTCTCTGTATATATATATATATATACCGTGTCGTTGCTGTCTTAAATCTGGTTTTCATTATATATCAATCCTTCGCATGTCTGGACCAGCCTCGTCAAGTGGTAATAAGCGGTCCTGATATGGCTAATCCAAGATCAACAACACAACGTGGGCGGAATCGGCCAAAGGTTAGGGATGTTGACTGGATGCAGCCAGGGGTCGTGTTATACTCTTTGATTTGCGTATCTTATATTGTTCAATCGGAGAATTAAGAAGCAGAAACAAAAACCTTGTTAGAAACAAAGAAAAGAGTACCGAACTGTTGCGTGATATCTCTCTTCCAATATTGTAGTAAATACTAGACAATCTCCTCAAAGATGAAGAACAGACTTGTAGCAACTGAAATGTGGTTCTACAGAAGGATGTTGAGGATACTGGACATGTGAGCAACGACGAAATTTGAGAGAATCGAAACAAAAAGGAATTTTATACTTAACATCAGGAAGAGACAGATAATAAATCTGGGTGCCACATACTTCTGGCCGTGTACCACATTTAAGCTACGCTTAGAAAACCATCATGATTTCAAGCGGCAGCTAATCTTAAATCCTAAGGAAAGCTAATTCATCATGCTGATTGGTTGGTTTAATTTGGTTTACGGCATATTAATGGTACCAAGATTATTCAATACCGAATGTTGCCGTAGTATAGAAAAGTATACATGGGTTAGGTTTTCACGAGTGTCCAAAAGGTAGACAAAGGTGGTGTAAATGGGTTGTAGGTATACAAAAGACGATTGTCTCTCTTTCGTTGATATAATCACGAAGGTTATGCGATGGCCGGTAAGTGACGTCAGGGGGTGGAGTGATGAAGACCATTTGCGAGATAAAACCTGGAGAAAAAGAACATACCTAGCTTACAGCGACAGATCATACAGGAAAAAAACAAAACAAACTACACCCCCCCCCCCCCCCAAACCCCCCCCCCCCCCCCAAAAAAAAACAAACAAACAAAAAAAAAACAAAAACAAAAAACAAAAAAACAAAAAAACAAAGGACAAACACACACGGCTTCATTAGGTTCACAGAGAAACCGCTTTAACTCTAGTTTCCGCACCACGAAATATTACAAGTAAGGTTCCCCATTTTTTATACACTGTTGTTGCATATATGTTATAATTTTTTGTGTAGAACACGTGTATATGTATGGTATGTTTTTTATATGTATATTTTATAAGTGGGTGTATATAAATGTAAATATTTACGTAGTTACAAACAAGCAGGTGTGCAAGTAAAGATTTATATGCAAATAAGTATATAGTTTAAGTCCCTTAAAACGGCCCTTCAATGTTTTCATATAATACTCATGTAATTCGCCGTTAAAGACTATATATTTGTAGCATTATTAATTTATTTTTATTATATAAATTTTATTATTATTATTATTATTATTATTATATATATATTTTAAGTATTATTATTGTTATTATTATTATTAAAAATAAATATAATAATAATTATTATTGTCATTCTTACTCTTGCATACGGTTTTGTTTTGCTTGACAAACGTCTTAATGTATATTTAACCAACAGTCAACACACGTACCGACACCACCATCTCCCGTCAGACCAATTAGGATTTCGACACACACACACACACACACACACACACACACACACACACACACACACACACACACACCTTTCCCATTTTCCTCTCACTCACATCTTCAGTAAATTAATCACACGTACATTACCAGACGTAGAAATTCTCACTAGAATCCCCCCCACACACTACAAAACAAAATCACGTGAAATGTAACTGACTAATGAAAACAACCAACACAGAACTCAAAGGACCAGAACATTCTCTTCCGTAACTCATTTCGAAAAATTTATGATGAAGCTGAAATAAAAGCGAAACGTGTTAAATTTATAAACGTTTTCTAGTTGCTAAAAATGTATGCATATCAGAGCAGACATAACAAACAAATAGCATTTGTTTATAATTTTGTACAATTTATTGTCCCGCGTTTAATGACATGGTTAAACTTGACTTCAACAAGTAAATTTATTCTTGGATCCGTCTTCCATTTTTAATCGATTATCTTGCACGATTTTTGGTTTCAATCATATGCATTACTGTGAAACATTGTTCACAATGTTAAAAGGATGGGAACAGTAAAGGATTTTCCACATATTTCATAGAGGGAGAAGATATTGCCAAAGAACCTAAAACCTTTGGCAGGGAAGAGATTTCAAAACGGTCTTTGACCAATGAGTCATCGAAAATTTCTAGAATTCATCTTGCAAAATATCTGGAAGAAATCTAGAATTAATTCGAAAATGTAATTCGAATCACTTTATAACTGATGAGTGTGATTTTGTTTTAACAACGACATTTTGCTAGAGATGGCTTCTGCTCTGACGAACTCAAGTTACTGGTGCTTCCGCCACAAGAATTTACTCGTGCAACCAGACTGTCAACAAAGTCCCACCCATTTACAGTTAGATCAACCAAATGCAGCCGACAATTCTACTCCATAAGCTTCTTTTCTTGCACTTTCCTCCTTTTGACTCCTGTTGAACTCCCTTCCATATACTTGCTTTCCTGGCGGGTGCAACCTCCAGGAATTTAAATGCAATGTCAATACTCATCTCTTATCCACTTGAATCCAGTTCTTTCTACATTACCCTGTATATCTTGTTCTTTTCCTTTCTCTCTACCTTCGCAACTGTCTTCACATCTGTGCTCACATCATTCTCTTGACCTTTCTCTGACACCCCCTGTAACTGGTTCGTCTTTCTCTTCACTCTCCTCCTGTCTAAATTTTTACTCTAATGTAGCCCCCTGGGAATCAGTGGCGGTACCGCCTTTCTTTGGGTGAAACGATTAAAAAAGAAGGAGAAATACGAGGGTGGGCTGAAAGGTTCATAGGTTGACTATGAAGGTTTCATACTAGAGCTGTGAAATCTTGCATGCTGTAATTTCAACTCTTATAAACGACATAGTTTCCTTCCAGGTACGAGGGTGGGCTGAAAGGTTCATAGGCTGACTATGAAGGTTTCATACTAGAGCTGTGAAATCTTGCATGCTGTAATTTCAACTCTTAATAACCGCAAAGCTTCATTCCAGGTACGAAATGTTCATAGTCTTACGATGAAAAAATAATGTTACGGCTGTGACAACTTGCATGCATTGATTCCAACTCTTCTTATTAGGGTCGAAAGTGAAAAATTATCCGTAATTTCGCCATAACATATCTTTAGGTTTAACACGTTCTATTTTACTGATATGTGTTTAAAGTTAGTACTATTGTGATAATGCGATAGAAATGTGGGCTTGAGCACGCCAGTTTTCTTACTGTGGTTATAGTGTAAACATGTCCACTTCGCTAGCAGTGTGTACCTTGTAGGAATATAAGAGTTGTCAGTAATTATATTACATCAGTCAGCTGAGTGACAAATTTTATATTTGTATTAATCTTATTAATCCTCTTGATTGCAAAGACTGCTTGCCTTAAATGCCCCCTTTTTTTAAAAAAAAAATTCCACTGATTGACAAACAGCATTTTTTGGCTTTACATCATCTTTGATATTACTAGCCGAACTGAAGAGCTGTTATACAATGAAACAGGCCTGTCTGCGGAGGCTTTATATATAATGTATTTGTTTCAACATTATTTTTATTCGATAAGCAAATAAATTTAATATGTCAGTTATTAATTCCATTTCGTTGATCTCTGCAACTTTCCGCAAATTTCAGGCCTCATCGAGAGAATAACGTAGAATAAAATAAATTATGGAATGAATGAAAAAAAGGGCAAAGAAAAAAATTGCAATATAAGAGGCAAAGAATTAAGCAGTATTCTTGGTAATTTGTATGTTTAATTCTACGAGAATCGTTAATTCCAAGAAGAATTTCATATATATATATATATATATATATATATATATATATATATATATATATATATTTTAATCGTATCAACCCGAGCAAGTTGGTAACGCCACTGATGTGCAGAGGGCTACTTAATAGTGAAAAGATTGGAAAAGAGAAAGCCAGAAACCACATCCTAAGCAGGAAACAAGGGATGAGCCTCGTAACCTGTTCAATAGACGTGGGTGGAGTGTGAACTGGGCGATAGATAGATCTATCTACTCCAATAGATAGATCTATCTACTCCAATATATATATATATATATATATATATATATATATATGAAATTATTTGTTTGAACATTATTTTTGATCGATACTCGTATTTAAGTAGATATTCTGTTTATAATCAAACAGTATATATATTTATTTCTACCGGCCTAATTATTTACGATAAACTTTTTATAAATTATTTCGCAAATAATCAGGCGAGTAGAAATAAATACATATACTGTTTGATTATAAACAGAATATCTACTTAAATACGAGTATCGATCAAAAATAATGTTCAAACAAATAATTTCAGATTGTCGGTTGTTTATAACCATTTATAACCAGTTTCGTTAATCTTCGTTAATTTCCGTAATATATATATATATATATATATATATATATATATATATATATATATATGTGGTAAGAAAACTTTTGAAGAGAGTAATGATTTACTGATATAAGTCATATTAATTAACTTATATATATATATATATATATATATATATATATATATATATATATATATATATATGTATTAAAAAGGATTAATCTAGAAAATCATAACTTTGCTCAGTTAAGTGGCAAACTTCTCCGGATTATTCCAATATATATATATATATATATATAACGTTTTCTATCTGATGATACATAAAACAGTATGAAATACATAATTTTTTAAAACACTGGGGTGGCCTAATAATTATGGCCGATAGTATATATATATATATATATATATATAGGAGAGAATGGCAAATCCGTAAAGGTGGAGAGGATAATCCAAAAGATTTTATCCAATTAATTTAATTTATTAATTAGATAAAACAAAGATATCGATGGATGTTTTCTAGTGCATTATAAATATATTGAGAGGAAAAATCAACGCATATTTTTTATTTTTTAACGGTCTGAACGATACAACGTAAGTAAATTTACATTATTGAAATAAATCTTGATTTATAATCGTCTAAATATGCGTTGAGTTTTTCTTTCAGTATTATATATATATATATATATATATATTAAAAAAGGATTAATTCAAAGATGTTGAATGGCCATTTCGATATGAAGATCCCCACGGGGGACGACACATCACCTCAGCAACAGAAAAAACCTTTCAGAAACTGGAGAAAAATTAGTCTACATTTCCTTTTGTCGTCCCCCGTGGGGATCTTCATATCGAAATGGCCATTCAACATCTTTGAATTAATCCTTTTTTAATATATATTTGCTCTGTAATATTTTATTACATGGAGCTCTCTTCCTGTATCATTTTTTAATATTAAAATAAATTTTTAATATTAATTAGGATCGGGTTTTTTGGAATTTACCTTCCTGCTTTTTTCCCTTGGATTGAAGTATCTGAATTAAAATATATATATATATATATATATTTCAAGGTTAGTTTATCTTAGTGTTAATCATTTTCAGAAAGTTTCAGAATCTGTTAGTGTTTAGACTCTAAACACTAACAGATTCTGAGACTTTCAGAATTTCTAAAAAGTATTTGTTAATTTATATACAAATATTTTATTAACTTTTCATGATTCCATGATCTTTTTTGTCCTTCTTGGCTTCTGCCTGGGATGTGCGTTGTGGTGCAGTGGATATCGACTCGGAACGAGAAATCGGGGAGCCGAGTTCGAACTTCATTTGAATTCTTTGTATTCACTTACGCGCAAATACCCTTGGGAAAGGTATTAATCCGTCACTTCCTTCAAGTTATGGGTTAAATAACAGGACAGATTGGGTTCTATAGCCTTGGTCGGTAACCAGTCTACGGCAGAAAGCAATGGCAACCTACTGCGGGATAATCTTCTGCCCAGTCAGTCATGTCACTTTCGAGACATGATCGCCTAAGCGGATATCACGTATAGCACTTAACTGACTGACTTCTGCCTAACTTGTTATTTTCGTTTTTATCTTTGTTTGTATTTCTTTATTATAAATGCAATCTCGTTTTTTTGTGCGCGCGTTTGTGTTTGTCTAAAAGTGAATATTGTTGTTTTTCCTTATAAATTTGTAAAGCAGGATCTCCCAATCCATACCTACTTAAAAAAAACAAACAAAAAAACAAAACAAAAAAAAACACTTTATTTATTACTTTGGCTAATTTCCTGTTTTGATAATTCAATTCTTAAAAATTTAATTTTTTTAGAACTGAATTGTATTTTCAAAGTCTTACTTTGTAATTTGAAATTCCTACAATAAAAGGGACCTAATAACAATTATCTCGCTGTATAAATACATACTTACACATATATACATACTTACACATATATACATACTTACACATATATACAAATGCAGTTATGGTCATCGGCAAAAAGAAGACCCCAAAATGCCAACTACAGGTCGGAGAAACTAAAATAAAACAAGTAAAGAATTTTAAATACCGGGAAAGTGTTCTGACAGAGGATGGAAAGTGCGACATTGAGATCTGAAGACTTATTGGCATGGTCAAGGACGCATTTCAAAAGCTAACCAGAGTACTGAGAGTCAGGGCAATTTCATTGGAAACAAATAAAAGAGTGCTGGACTGCTATGTGATATATGTCTTCCTGTATGGCAGTGAATGTTGAATCATCTCGTCAAGAATAAAGGAGAGATTTCAAGCCGCAGAAATGGGGTTCTGCAGAAGGATGCTGGGGATGTCATGCATCGAGCACGCAGCAACGACAAGGTGTTAGAGAGGATGCAACGACACGAAAACTCATACTTAACATCAGGAATAGATAGCAATGAGGAAAGAGGAGTTAGATAATCTAATACTCACAGGACAGATAGTGAGAAAGAGAGAGAAGTGAAAATCAGCGCGAGACATATTTGATAGGCTTGAGCAAAATGGATGGCGAGCGGGGCTTGGGAGAACTACCAAGAGGAAAAATATTGAGAGCGACAAGAGACAGGACCAAATGGAAGTCTATGATCGCCTACGCCCTGAAAGGACACAGCACATGAAGAAAAAGATATGTACTTGTTATAGAGGATTTTCAAATAGCTAAGTGTATCTGCTTTTGTGATTGTACTGATGTTTATTATATTTAATAAACTTTTAAAGCTGCAAGGATCAAGAGAAAATTTTTTTTTTAAATCTTTAAAATTTTACATAAACGAATTTAATGCAAACCATTTGTGATTTTTCTTGGTCTGTACATTTTTTGAAGGTCACAGCGCTTATTGCAGAGAGAGAGAGAGAGAGAGAGACAGACAGACAGACAGACAGACAGACAGAGAGGAGGGAAAGAGAAAAGAGAAAGAGAGAAAGAGAGAAAAAGAAAAAGAGAGAAGAAGCAAAAGAGAGAAAAAGAGAAAGAGAGAAACATAGAAAAAGAGGAAAAGGAAATGGGAGAAAAAAATAGAAAGAATCTGTTGTTATTTTTATTTTGTTGTGGTGTCTGTAATTTTTGTTTTCTCTTCTATTTTTTAACCTGACTAGTCTTCCTCTTGACTATAATATTCAATATTTTTCTTGGGGGCTGGGGGTAATAAAAAACAAAGAAACAAAACAAAACGAAACAAAACAAAACAAAACACAACAAAAACAGACGTCTATAGCAAAAACGAAAAAATGAAAATCTAAATCTATTTTCAAGACAAGTAAAATTTTTCTTTCTGACATTTTTAAAAGAAAAAGAATGAAACATCTGACTTTTTCCTAAAATAATAATAAAAAAAAATAAAAAAACAAATAAAGTCGCGACTACCGTTTACCGGTCACGCCTAAGGCAAGCAGTATCAAAAGCCAAACAAATTTTTTTTTCTACATTACCAAAACAAGTGAATTATCATAGCTTATTAAACTAATGTAACCGAAAACCTGGCCTTAACAAGTGAATTAATTCTCAATCCATAATGATAAAAAAGTTAATGCCGTTACTGTTTTTTCTAAACGTGCTCGGTAAAATTTAGTTGACCCAAAATAAATAATAAAATATTTTTTAAAACCGCTGTGATTCTTTTTCGTTTTTTTAAAGTTAGTTTTTAAAATTCGTGGATTCTTAGGGAGAATGCCTGTTGATTAAGAAGTTTGTAAACAAACAGTAACAAACTAAAAATTTACGTTTTTTTTTTGTTTTTATTTTTGGTGGGGCGGTATCTGAACAATATAAGATTCACAGATGATACAGTGCTGATAGAAGACACTGAAAAGAAACTACAGGATCTTCTACAGAAGGTAGCTGAAGAAAGCGAAAAGAAAGGACTACAAATAAACTACAATAAAACTGAATGTCTGGTCATCAGTAAAAAGAAGAGCCCAAAATGCAAGCCACAGACTGGGGATACTGAAGTCAAGCAGCTACAGAAATTTAAATACCTGTTCTAACAGAGGACGGAAAGTGTGACACTGACACTGACAGGGAAATTTCGCTGGAAACATAGATGGATTGCTATCTGCTGTCTATTCTTCAATATGACAGTGAATGCTAGTCAGTCTCCTCAAAGATGAAGTAGAAACTTGAAACAAATGAAGTGTAGTTCTACAGAAGGATGCTGAGGATATGGACCGAACATGTGAGCAACGACAAGGTTTTGGAGAGGATGGAAACGAAAAAGAAACTAATAATTAACATCACGGAAAAGGCAGCTGAAGTTTCTGGGACATGTAATGAGAAAGGAGGGCTTGGAGAATCTGATACTCACAGATCAGATAGAGGAAAAATTGACAGAGAAAAGCAACGCGTAACATACTTGATGAGATCGAGCAAGTGGGGTTTGGGTGGGTAACAGGAGAAAGCGTTCTAAGAATCACTAGGGAAAGGGACATGTGGATAGCTTTGATCGTCTACGACCTGAAGGGACATGGCACATAGAAGAAGAAAAAGATCAATTTTACCTGATTGATAAATTTGTTCTTTTTTTTTCATCATAATTTGTAGTAAACAATACAATATCTACTGTTAAAATTCAAATGCTAAGCATTGACTCATTGATTTTGTTAGAAATAAACGAATTTACTCGAATTTAAAAAACCTTGCTTAGCACATATACAAAAGCGAGTCCAAAACAAAACTCATAAAATTTCACACCTCGATATGAAATGTTTTTCGGCAAATAGAAAACTAGGAAACATCTAAAAACAAAATTCAAATAATCTTCAATTATCAGAATCAAATTAATTTTACGGACCTTTTTCATGATCCGACGCGAATTTTGTTCGTCGTCCAATGGAAAGGTCAGAATCACACCCGGGAGTGAATTCCCAAATGACATTTTCGAGGCCCACAAATGAAATAAAATACGGAACATTTCGACCGTCGCCAGAGAAAAGAAGACGAGCGTAATTGACACGTACCCATGACAAACATCAAGCGATCGCTATTATTACCTCTCTTTTTCTCTCTCACCTCCTTCCTCTTTACTCTCACGGTTCACCCGTTTGTCTCTTTTTATACTTGATAACCGAACGAAACCCTTTAAGACTGAGCGAATACTTAAAGACATTCCTACTCAAAGATAACGCTCACAATTACATACATACATACATACATACATACATACATACATACATACATACGTTCCTGTCTACATCCACACAAGTTACTACTACGAACTCTTGATACCCTTAACTTCTTAATACTGTTTCTCAATGAAAATTAACTTTTACCAATTTATGTTACTCTTTTCTATTAATAAATTTCCATTTAAACAAACAAAAGGTATAATTTTATTCTTCCACAAATCCACCTACTGATAAGCTTCTGACAATTCTGGATAAAACCTGTAAGTTTTAGGAAGTTTGGTTATGTTTCCCACAAGGTCAATTTATAAAACATTAAACATCTCCCTAATTCTACAAATTCACGCCCATTTTTCATCAAATTTATTTCTTAACTTCTTTTCAAGTATTTATCCCCATCTTGATATATATTTTAAATGCCTTGTATTGTTTTTTAATCAATGTCGCAGTATCAAATTTGTGAACAAAAATGTCGGCTTATTATTGTAATTACATATAAAGTAGTTAATGGAAAAATGGTTTTAACCCGATAAAAATCTTTAAAATTCTTTATTATTATTATTATTATTATTATTATTATTATTATTATTATTATTATTATTATTATTATTATCCGCATTAAAACTGAGGTATTGTATTCGGTCGCGTTTTTTTTTTTTTTTTTTTTGCTTGTTTGTTTGTCTATCTGTCTGTCCGTGGTCAAGATATCTCAAAACCCTTGTGGATGAATTCAAACGAAACTTTCAGGTATGACTGGCCCCGTGACTGGTACGAACTGATGAGATTTTGGGTTCTATCCAATACAGGATAAAGTTTCTGTGTTATTTTCCCGTTTTTTTTTAATAATAATTTTTCGTACGTTTCACATGCCAAGTACTGAATTACCTTCCCTAGCTTGCTTTACCTCATTACATTTTCTAAACGTTCTATTTTTCCCAAAAAATATTATTTATGATAAAAATAAATTTGATAATCATCCCTTGTTAATCTTTTAGATGAGGTTGGTATTGTCTAGGCGGAGGTTTGCGGTCTTTGACTGCTCTTGTTATCATTTTTATTATTTTCAACCAGAGAAATAGCTTCATGACATTTTCCACTGATCGTTTTTGTAAAACTAAAAGACCCTCCCCCAAACAACCTAAGAATACACAGATTTTTCATAGTTAAATCCCTTCGTAATGTGTGATCTGTACTTGTAAGCATTTTTTATAAGGTATAAGCTACAAGGAATTCCTTTCTACGTGTATTTTCCAATCAATCTGATGGCTCCAACTATAACTGGAATTATTGATGTCCCCATGAACCACATTTTTTTAGATTTTTATTTTAAGATCCTTGTATTTTGATAGCGTTTTGAAGATCTTCAAAGGTACATTAAAATCCATGCCATTCTGTTTTTATGTTTTTTTTTTATCTCAATGTCTAGGAGATTAACGTTGATTGTTTTGTCTATGTAAAATCCCATAAAATTGTTACAGATCTTATCTCTGTAACAGTCTTGATGATGATCATGATGATCATGATGATGATCATCATTTTTTAAAATAGGTATCGCCTAAAATCTTAAAAACTTAAAAAAGACTTGTAAAAATACTGTAAACCTTTCTTTTTTTTCAGTAAATCTTTTGTTGGTTCAACGTGGACGATATTAGTTTAAAGCTGATTTACATGAAAGAAGGAACGATATTTACGTATTACAATAAGTTTTTTACATTTTAAAAACATTTGTCATCGATCCACCATTTTAATTGAAAAATGATGGCACATCTTTATTTCATAATAGAAAAGAAAGACCTCTTTTATCATCAGCAACCGGAAGAACTTCAAAAGAACACTGAAATATTGCAATTTAAAAAAAAAGACTCATTCTAAATTTTCCCCTGTCAAATCCGAAAGTAAATATTGTTATTAAATTATGAAAGCACAAACTCTCCAAAAAATATTAGTTTTTGTACTCTGTTTCTTATTTTTACAATGTTTCAAGCAAAATTTGCAAGATGTTCTTGCTACAAGTTAGTTTACTGAAATGTCTTCAGACTTTTCGTTATAAAACTTAAAAGAAATATTTGTCATGATCAGTACCCCAACCAACAAATTTTAAAAGCGTTCAAGGTGTATCAAAATGGCAGGGGCTAAGAGATGAAAAATTATATTTCCACAACATTATCTTATAAAATAATACAGTTAGCAACATATTACTTCATTAATGAACAAGTACTTAAAATTTAGTTTAAATCGGATCAGTCAGTTAAGTGCCATACGTGATACAAGCTTGGGCGATGTAACCAGAAGATTTTCCCGCAGTAGGTTGCCATTTCTTTCTGCGGTAGACCTGTTGTCAACCAAGGCTATAGAACCCCAACTGTCTTGCTATTTAACCCTTGGCCAGATAGAGAAGAGATGGATTAATACGTTTCCCAAGGGTCAGTCAGTCAGTCAGTCAGTTAAGTGCCATACGTGATACACACTTTGGACGGTCATGTCTCGAAAGCGACATGACTGAGTGGGTAGAAGATTATTCCGCAGTAGGTTGCCATTACTTTCTGCTGTAGGCTGGTTGCCAACCAAGGCTATAGAACCCACTCTGCCCTGTTATTTGACTCATAGCTAGAGGGGGAAGAGATGCATTATATTATTAAGTAGTAATTAGTGGGGATCAGTTTATTACTTCATAACAATAGAAAACCGATCCCCCACTTTATGACCAGTAGAAGCCTTAATCATGATTTCAACTATTATATGCAGTAAGTCAGTTAAGTGTCATACGTGATACACGCTTTTGGGCGATCATGTCTCGAAAGAGACATGACTGACTGAGCAGAAGATTATCCCGCAGTAGGTTGCCATTGCTTTCTGTGGTACACTGGTTGCCAACCAAAGCTATAGAACCCAATCTGTCCTATTATTTAACCCATGACTGGAGGGAAGAGACTGATTAATACCTTTCTCAAGGGTATTTGTACGTAAGTGAATGCAAGGAATTCAGCTGGAATTCGAACTCGGCTCCCCGATTTGTCGTTCCGAGTCGATTGGTACTTGCGCTTAATTTAGCTGGAATTCGAATCTTCACTTTCTCCTTCCGAGTCCACAATGCACATCCAAGACACATGCGTCGTCCAGGATAAATCCGATAATTCCTTAATTTTTAGTAAATGTTTAAAGTGTTTTTTTTTGGGGGGGGGGGAGATGGTCTTTCATTTCAGAGAAAAAAAACGCATTTTGTGAGACCTATTAAAAAAAAAATCACTTTTCTAAAATTCGATGCGGAAAACTCTTAATAATTTCATTTTTTTTTCTTAAATTCGTAGTTAGTTTTTACTTGTTAAGCAGAAAGAATTGTTTGTCTAATTTTATTATAAGCATCATGTTGTACTTGTTAAATGAACAAATCCTCATCTATTTATATTTCCTTGTAGTGTTGAATCGTGACAAAAGAAGTGAGGACACTTAACATTTTTAAACGTTCGACGGAAGGGAAAATGTCTCACGGTAAGACGCCGTAAGTATTAATTTGTAGTAACAAAACAATGGCCAGTTAGTTGAACAATACTGGACTTGTCCACATTATGGACGACATGAAAATCAAGCAAAGAACATCTATTTATTTATTTTTTAAAATCAAATTAACCCCATGAAAAGCAGTAAAACCACTATGACACGACGGGTTACCGAATATGAAAGAATTAGAAAGAGGAAACATTACTAATGAATAAGAACAATAGAAGAAGAAGACAGTCGATAATGATTGACATTGTATTTGTAACGGGAGGAGAGCTTGGGAAGACAGAATTATTCTCCTATTTCCCCGTTATGGGAATTATTATATCCGCCATATAATAACATCTTCATCCACGGACGGGAAAGTAAAAGAATGACAAACATGATTTGTTTTCAGAGAAACTTTTATGTTACTTAGACATACACAAAACTAATGCATATATACACGTACCTCACGCGGAGAATATATATATATATATATATATATATATATATATATATATATATATATATATATATCTAAACTTATTTATAAATGGAATTGTGTGTGTGTGTGTGTCTGTCTGTGTGTGTGTGTCCGTTACCTATAGACTCCGAAACGGCTGAACCGATTTTCTTGAAATTTTACACAGTTGTACTATAAGCGTCTGTGAGTATTCTTAGCTAGGTTTTGTGCCGAGGTACCCCCGATAAATATCGAAAATCGATAATCGAAAAAATCGGGTTATAGAAGGAGTGGTCCGATTTTAATCAAATTTGATACACTCATAGGCAAAGGCATAAGAAACGATATTCAGAAGTTTCAAGGTTGCAGTTCTTACAATAGCGCAGAAAATCGACAATATATATATATATATATATATATATATATATATATATATATATATATATAAGGCAAGATGTTTGTGTGTGTGTCTGTTTATCTGCCTGTATGTTTGTATTTTTTCAGCCCTTTTATTTTAGTTTTTGCTTCGGGTTTGGCTCTAAGTAGGTATAATTGTAGTTCTTAGTCTCAGCCATGATACCATTTACCCAGAAGACTTATTTAGCCTTCAAAATTCAGTTTACGACGACAAAAACTTATTTGATATCGATGCCAGGAAATCAAAATTTGACTTACATCCATTCATTTTTCTTTCAGTCTACGGTTTCGCTTTAACTGGAAACAACTATTGCTTTTTAGTCTTTCGTGTCAACGTCCAAAGAGTCTGAGGACCATGGATTACTTTTAAAGCTTTCATTACACCCGAACAACGCCGGGCTATACTGCTAGTATATATATATATATATATATATATATATAGCAAAGCAGAATGTTAGGAGAAACAAAAGGAAAAGTTTTTTCACATATGAAGATACTCCTGTACCTAGAGAGGCCAATTTAGAACTCCAGGTTCAAACGGGACGGATCCATCTATGTCCCAGGGGACACATTCCACGAACGAGAAACAGTAAGTCTTGCGTTTTCCTAAAGTTAGAAGTAAGAGTTTGAGTTTCATTCTATTTTTGAGAAAGATATATTCACAAAGAAAAATGGTACCATGCGCTTTTAAGCTGCTGGTGAGGAAGATTTAACCTTTGTACCGGCCAGGGGGTCCTGAACTTAAGAAAGCAACCTTACCATTTGGTTGCTGTAAACGAACTCAAAATGACCGGCTTTTTGTTGCTGTATAGTGACATTATTAAGCGTCTACATATGACCCACGTGACTTAACTTCACCAAAGGGAGATAATCGCCTTCTGTATCATTACACATTTAAATTTTTGAAGATCAAATTTGGCTGTGAATTACGGAGCCGGAACAGAGTTCAGCAAGCGAGAAGGGTAAGAAAATAAACGGTTAGCATAGAACATCTAGCCATTTCAACTGTAAATTGATGAGATCTTGCCGCCAATCTAGTACTGCGCTTAAATTCATAAAGTCTAGGTATCATAACAAAGAGCACACACGAAAAATTACCATGAAAGAATTTACAGAAAAGACGCAGGAAAGCAACTGTCGGTGAAAATGTGACTGAAATCGAGATGCCAGGTCAGGACCAATAATATTACTCATTTTTAATATATAGCAGGGGGAATGGCCCATATGTTGCAGCAATATTCTAAGCCTGGACGAATTAAGGGCTTGTAGATATGTAAGATAGGATCTGGAGAGAAAAATGATCTCGCATGACACAGAGAAACAGCTTTCTTAGCAACTAACCTAGCAGTGGATTTAATTATAGTCTTTCCACTTCATGTCAGTCGACAACGTTAGCCCGATAAGGCGCAACGAGTCACTCATCTGAGGGTTAACAATCTTATTGCATTTTTTAATTTTAGTTTTAATAGATATTTCTTACCTTTAATCACCACCATCATGATCATCACATCATCATTATCATCATCATCAGTTCTATGACCAAGTGGGAGTCGTAGGGGGTCGTTGAGAAGCTGAATGCATGACCATCTCAATCCAAGCTTCACGGCCATATCACGTTCAAACATCTTTTTTCGTACGATCATCGAAGTTAAGCGATGTTGAGCTTGGTCAGTAACTAGATGGGTAATCAATTGGGAATACCAGGTGCTGTAAGCTTGGATGTGTGGGTGGTGTAAGAGATATCGGCTCGGAAATCGGAGAGCCGAGCACCGATTTCAGTCTGTTCCGTTACGTGCAAATATCCTTGGAATAGTATGAATCCACCTTTTCTTCTCCTGGCTATGGGTTAATTAGTAGGATTTTTATTACTATCTTCTTTAGTTTATTATAATATAAAAATATTTTTTGGCCTTAAATAACCTTCAAAATGTTGATAAACCATAGAAATTTAAATCAGTCAATCTATATATTGACTAGCAGTATATCCCGGCGTTGCTCGGGTGTAATGAAAGCTTTAAAACTAATCCATGGTCCTGGAGCTCAGACTCTTTCGACGTTGGCACGAAAGACTAAAAAGCAATAGTTGTTTCCAGTTAAAGTGAAACCGTAGACTGAAAGAAAAATGAATGGATGTAAATCAAATTTTTGTTTCCTGGTATCGATATCAAATTTTCTGCACTATTGTAAGAACTGCAACCTTGCAACTACTGAATATCGTTTCTTATGTCTTTGTTTATGAGTGTATCAAATTTGATTAAAATCGGACCACTCCTTCTATAATCCCGTTTTTTCGATTATCGATTATCGATTTTCTATATTTACCTCGACACAAAACCTAGCTAAGAACACTAACAGACGCTTATAGTACAACTGTGTAATTTTTCAAGAAAATCGGTTCAGCCGTTTCGGAGTCTATAGGTAACGGACACACACACACACACACACACACACACACACACACACAGACAAAGTTCCATTTATAAATAAGTTTAGATATCACTGGTTTGTTATCGTCGTCGTTATCAGCTTGCCCAACTGCCAAATACAAACATTGTCGAGAGCTACACTAGATAGGAAGTTGTGGGTAGCCATGGTCACACTCATCCTGAATGGACATGACACATTATCCAAAAGAAGGGCGTAAAGGACTAAATTATTCTTAAACTGAGCTCAATCACATCAAAATTATTACAAGCTAAAAATATTTTCTGGTTTTAAATAACCTGCAAAATGATGATAAGCCATGAAAAAAAATCAGTTAATTAATCAACCAGCTTCTTAAATAAAATCCGGAATAATCACCGGATAAACACTCAGAATTTGCAGCCCTCGAAGAAGAGAAATGCATTGAAAATACTTTCAAGGTCCTGCAATAAACTGTTTCATATTCAATGCGAAAGAAAAATATCCCAAGATAGAAAAGCAGTCCTTCATGACAAACCCAGTGAATAAAAAAAATATATTGTTCTACTTACTAACATTATCGAAAAGAATTTATTTAAACTCATCAAAAAATTTGGAACAACTACGTCTAAAACGATAAAATACTTAATCAATACGACCCCCCCCCCCAAAAAAAAACCAAAAAACAAAAACAAAAACAAACAAACAAACACACAAAAAAAAAACAAAAAAAACAAAACATCTGGCCAAAACTTAAAGAATGAATTTACTTTATCACTCTGAAAGGGTTGCCAGTGGAGAAACCTCAGGGACTTTAAATAAAATATTATATAAACAAAAGGAGGTATTTAAAAAAGAACACCCAAGACAAAATGGTTGTTCAACATAAGGGGACTGACCACAATTTGACATTAAAAAAATGTGATTCTAATTAAAAGAAAAAAAAATTACTAAGTGCTTTAATCGCTAGTTCTTCCGCAGTAAATGTGAGATCTTGGCAGATTTTCTATTAGCCAATGTGGAATATTTAATAATAAACATGATGGATACACAAAGAAAAAAGACTCTAAATGGAATTGGCTAGATTACATGCAAAGCAAAAAAAAAAAAAAAAAAAAAAAAAAAGAAAAAGAAAAATATTCTTAAATTTAAAACTCCCAGAGTATCTCGTTCGTGCGACATGTGTTGTCACAGCAACGCAAACAAACCCATTCCAATGAAGTCCTAACGGATGAAACGCATCAAAAAATATTTCTGAATTCGTCACACACACACACACACACACACACACACACACACACACACACACACACACACACACACACACACATATATATATATGCAAATTGTTATATATATTATACTATTTATATATTATATATGCGCGGTACTTATTTGAAAGCGCTCTATATCAGTGATAGAACTAACCCACGATCACAAAATCACACCTGCCCAACTGAATATATATATCGCAAACTTAAGAACTGCGTTTATTATTTTTGGTAACTATTGCCGTTGCCAAGCGGAGTTTTATGTCAACACAAAATAAAATCGTTGGTGATGGTGGATTTTATAATATTTCAGTTTAAACTACCTCTCTGAAGATGGCTCATGTGAGCCGAAAGCTTAGAAGAAAACCAATAAATAATTATCCAAATGTTGGAGAATTTTTGTCTTTATTTTCAACTGAAATTAAAGCAAAAATACGACGTTTAGAACGGCTCATGATTAAACATAATAGACATTCATTGTCTCTTATATTTAATAGAATATGTCTAGAAAATTACTTGCTGCCTCGATATACTAAATATATATATATATATATATATATATATATATATATATATATATATATATATATATATATTACGGAAATTAACGAAGATTAACGAAACTTGGTTATAAACAACCAACAATTTGAAATGAATTGTTTCAACATTATTTTTGATCGATACTCGTATTTAAGTAGATATTCTATTTATAAACAAACAGTATATATATATTTATTTATTTATTTCTACCGGCCTGATTATTTACGATAAATTTTTATTATGAAAATGTGTGTCATTCGGCAGGATTCGAACCTGCGACCCCTATCCATATAGGTCGAGAGGTCTAAGACGTGCCAGATCACATGGTAGCTTTCCCTATATGGATAGGGGTTGCAGGTTCGAATCCTGCCGAATGACACACATTTTCATAATAAAAATTTTTCGTAAATAATCAGGCCGGTAGAAATAAACATATAATACTGTTTGTTTATAAACAGACTATCTACTTAAATACGAGTATCGCTCAAAAATAATGTTCAAACAAATCATTTTTTATATATATATATATATTCAGGAGTGGTCAGTTTAAAATATTTTGAAAAGAGTTTCTTAATATGTATACAAATCTTCTTCTTTATGTGCCGTGTCCCTTCAGGACGTAGGCGATCATGGACTTCCATTTGCCTCTGTCCCTTGTCGCTCTTTTCCAACACAACCCAACACCAAAATCTGCTTATGTCATCATCAACCCAATTCTTTTGTGTCTTGCAAAGCAAAATATGCTATTCAAACATTTGTTTTATACTATGTAAAATATATTATTTCCCAATAGTTTAATTTTCATCTTTTGATTTACATCCCCTACCCTAGTTGTGTTCTAATAGATATCGGCTCGGAATAAAAAAAAATTGGAGAGCAGAGTTCGAATTCCGGTCGAATTAGTTTCATTCATTTACGCACAAATACCCTTGGGAAATATAATAATTCATATTTGTCCCTTCACTATGAGTTAAATAGCAGGGCAGATTGAGTTCTATAGCCAGTCTACCGCAGAAAAAGTTGCAACTACTGTATGAAAATCTGCCTAGTCAATCACAGAAAACAACAAAAAAGATGAGGGATGCCTGGTCCCCGAGGAATCTAAACCTGCGGCAGCACCTCCCTCACCTCGCCACAGAAGTGGAGGTCGTGGAATATCGACGTTGCTTGTGGGAAGTCTTTAGTGCTAGCCCATGTGCACGGCGTTAGGCTCCTCACTTTAACCGGTCTTGTGGTGGCTGCGTGTAAATATGAAGTATAATACCTGTCCGTCACTTCTCTTCAGACTTCTTCTGCTATGTGCAGCGCCCCTTGAGGACATAAGAGATCAAGACTCTCCACAACCTCTTATCTTGTGGTGAGGTATTCCTAGTACCGGGCATTCCGACGCTTCATCTCACAAAAGAAGGAGTATTGGTGGTTACCAACGCCAGCATGACAGTGGTCGTGGAGAAATTTTCGACTTTAACACATACATACGCGTATGGGTAACCCTTATAAAATGAAATTGTGTCACATCCTGCTACCGTCGTGAGAAAGCGAGTAAATAGTAGACCAGACTATACTATCTTTGTTTTCTACCCACAAAATGAATAAAATGTTATATATATATATATATATATATATATATATGAACATAGAAAGAAAAAGTTATCGCTTAACTGATCAACGTCACTTCTGTCATGCCAAACAATTAATCTATATTAATTCTATTAACGCTCAACTTCTCTCTGATATCGAGCACTTTATTGCAAAGCCTCGTTGCCTTAAATGCCTTCCTACCAGTCAATCACTGAAAGTTATCAATTCTGGCTTCAAACAGTCTCCCAACTACCTCATATATATATATATATATATATATATATATATATATATATATATATATATAGTATATCGAAGCAGCAAGTAATTTTCTAAACATATGCTGTTAAATATAAGAGACAATGAATGTCTGTTATGTTTAATCATGAGCCGTTCTAAACGTCGTATTTTTGCTTTAATTTTAGTTGAAAATAAAGACAAAAGTTCTCCAACATTTGGATAATTATTTATTGGTTTTCTTCTAAGCTTTCGGCTCACATGAGCCATCTTCAGAGAGGTTGTTTAAACTGAAATATTATAAAATCAACCATCACCGACGATTTTATTTTGTGTTGACATAAAACTCCGCTTGGTAACGGCAGTAGTTACCAAAAATAATAAACGCAGTTCTTAAGTTTGCGATGCGGTTTTATGACGTCACGCCGCGGGATAGCGCGAAATGACAACAAAACCATGTAGTCAAATGCAATGTAATATGTTATTTCCTGTTTTAAAGTTGATTTTATTGAGTGTTAGTTGTTTAGATTTGATGTACATGGCCTCCAATATCTGCAGGCTCCTCTTACTGTGTGTATGAGTAAGGATCACCGTATTGTTGACCAAAATCTGTCTGATATTACCTATATGTTTATGTTTTTCAGAGAAATGTTGTTTAATAGTACTCTGATCAGAAAGATGACATATAAGAGTGTGGTTGTAGTAAAACCAATATATGTACTAGGTTTTTGATTAGTATCAGAGATGCAATCTCTGAATGGGCATGTAAATTGGTACACTACATTGGTTTTTTTGTAGAGAATTTAGTTTAGTGCTTGTTGGGTTATTATAGACTATGAGGTCAATTATTTTAAACTTTTTATAATATATAATGAGTTTAATTTGATTAAACCAGTGGAAAGTAATAATCAAATTAAACTCTTGCCATATCTGGTCGGGTGCTCGCAGTGGCGATACTAAGGGGTGTGTATGCATCAGGATCTCCCCGACCCCCGAATTCTGGCTGGCACTTCGATTGGCTTCCCCCACTTCTATAAGCTTCAAAAATTTATGTAACTGATCAGTCTCATATTTTGAGAAGATGTGATCTTCAGCACTTTTCTCTCGGCCCTTTTCTTTTTTCATTTAGCTTTTTAAATATCCCACAAAGGTTTGATAAAATGTATAAAAAACAAGTCAATCAATCAAAGTGGTATTGTCATTTGTATTTGGTACCTGAGTTCAGGTTTCCTTTTTTATGTGCCTTGTCCTTTCAGGACGTAGGCGATCATGGCCTTCCACCTCTCCCTATTCCTGGTGGCTCTTAGCACACTTTTTCTTGTAACACTACGTAACCCCTGTTCTGTCATCCACCTGCTCAGGCCCTTCAAATATTTTATCCGCTTCTTTCCCCGGTCTCTTTTCCCTCCATTCTGGCCTGTTCTTCGAAGAATTAAAGTTCAAGGTAGATAAGTTACATTCCGATCGAATTTCAGCTATATAAGTTCAAAATGACTAAAGATTGAATATAATAAATAAAAATAAATAAATAAATAAAAATACAAATAATTAAAAAAAAATCGATTTTATGCATTTCCTGAGGGGTTTAGCACAAAATGAGTGAAGCAACCATTAATTAAATTTTAGAAATTTCAATATTTCATTCTCCTATCTCATACTTGTGCTCAATCCAGCGTCAATTTTTAGCTTTACCATTTAGAAAAATCTCGCAATAATATGAAATATTTTAAAATGAAGTTCATTTCAGAAATGAATTTTAATGTTTGAAGTTACATTTTATACATTTTCGAACGTTTTTAATAATTCCATATATTAAAAGAAAAGCTAAAAAAAACAACAACTTTTAACGACGTCTTATCAACAAAACTTTTACAATAGATTTTTTGGATGATTTATTTTAAATCATGAATCTTAAATTAAAAAAATTAAAGTCATCATTTAAAAAAATATTTGTTGAAAAATAATTCAATGATTTTGGTTTTGAAGGTGCAATGTTTAATTAAAAATCATACTCATTCTTTGTGTAGGTACCGCTATTCCAACAATGATTCAGCCGATCCTTTCTATGGCCTTTCTCAGGTGTATTTTGTTGAAAGCGATTATTTTTCTGCTGGTGTAAAGCAAAAAGTAATAGCGAAATTAAAAAGTACAGGAGAATGAAATTCATTCTTTTTATACGAAGGCCCTGAAAGGTCGTAATATCAATATAAGGAAAAAATAGTTCACTTGTCCGAACACACACATACACACACATCAGTATATATACATATATGTGTGTATGTTTGTGTGTGAAAGAGAAAACTATGGAATAATATTTGGACAAAAATAGAGATAATAGGACAAAGGGGATAAAAAACTATTCGGTTATCATTTCGCCTCTTATAGTTTGAAATGAAAAATCGGAGAGCCGCGTTCGAATTTCTCTCTGGTTCTTTACATTCATTTACACACAATTAGTCTTGGGAAAGGTATGAATCCATATCCCCCGCTAATTGTGGGTTAAATAATAAAATCTGAAAAATCATTGTTGTTCACAAAAAAAAAAAAAAAAAAAAAAAAGAAAAAGATCTCAAGCAGTCTCAAAACCTCGTCGTTGCTCCCATTTTTGGTCCATGGTATCCTCGGCATCCTTCTGTAGAACCACATATCTGTTGTTTCGAGAATCTCTTGAAGAGTTTGTCCAACATTGGCTGCCTTATAGGAGGATCGATATCACGTAACAGTTCAGTACTCTTTTTTTTTTTTTGTTTCCAACGAAATTTTCCTGCTTCTCAATACTTCACTCAGTTTTTGGAATACGTCCTTGACCATGACAATACATCTTCGGATCTCAGTGTTGCACTATCCGCCCTCTGTTAAAGCACTTCCCAGGTATTTAAATTTCTATACCTGCTTGATTTTAGTATCCCCAACCTGAGATTCACTCGCGACAAAAATATATTCTCACAAACCTAAATATGTTTCGGCTTTAATTAACTTACAAAGGATTGGTAAACCGTAAAAAACAAAACAGTCAATGAATAGCCACTTAATTACCGTACATCACTGCATAAAAGACGCTTCCTATCATTCGGCTAAAAAATGACTCAGTGACCTACGCCTACGTGAGGCTTCATCTATGCCTACTTTATTCCCAACGCTCACAATCATAAGCCATAATTTTACCCTTGGCGGTTCCTTCTATCTATCCCGACCCCCTAATAATATTATTTACTGTGAAATTATTGTTATTATTGACTTATAGAGCAGCACACCAACATGTGATGTTGGGATAAAAAATATATGAAACCCAATATACCCATCATGACATGCAACCTGATAAAGGTGGACAGACATTATTATTATTATTATTATTATTATTATTATTATTATTATTATTATTATTGTTATCATAATCATATTTCGATTTCTGCTATGGTCACAGTACCTACCAAGTCTGCGAGAAGACCGAAAACAAGTTCGTTGTTATGGCTACATTTCATGATTTGTTTTTATAATTCTCATAACATCGCTAGCGGGCTTATGGCCATATCACATTGAATACACCGGTTCTCGCTCGATCACCGAAGTTAAGCAACGTTGAGACCTGGTCAGTACTTAGATGGGTGACCGATTGGGAATACCAGGTGCTGTAAGCGTTTAGTGACGGCTGTGCGTTGTGGTGCAGTGGATATCGGCTCGGAAAGAGAAATCGGTGAGCCGAGTTCGAATTCCAGTTGAATAACCTGCATTCATTTAAGCACTGGTACCATTGGGAAAGGTATTAATCCGTCCCTTCCCTCCCCTATGGGTTAAATAACAGGGTAGGACTTGGGAACCCTGTCCTTAAAAACAAATCCCAATGAATCTTGATACTCGAGAAAGAAAAAATTATTACTAGACACAAAACTTATATAAAAACAATAATAAATTGTTGAAAGAAAAAGGTATTACCAGCAATAAATAAATAGAATTTAGTTGGCAATAAATGACCCGCCGAGGTTGATATGCCATAAAAACAAAACAACCAACCAACATCACTAGCGTTGCATAGACAAAGTTCTTTTTAGTGTGTGGAGCTGTACTTATCAAGTACAGCATTACACACATTTCTGTAAGCTGGGATTTTCAAGGAATGTTTTCAATGTGTTGTTTTGTTTCTTTTCTTTTATCATTCCAAGCACACCTACGGTGACTTGTATTCAGTTTCCCCATTTTTCTATTTAGATTTCAGACTGTACGTTACTTGATTGCATCTCGACTAACATCGACAGGGCCATCTCTTCTCACCCATCTGCCCATATATTTGTGTTTGGCGATTTTAACGCCCACCACACCAAGTGGCTTGAAAACTCAGCCACCGACCTTGCTGGGATCCGCACCATGCACTTTTCAATAGCCCAAGCTCTAACGCAAGTGGTGGACTTCCCCACGCGTTTCTCTAAAAACCCTAACGGAAGGGACTCTTTACTCGACCTTTGTTTTACCTCCATCCCAGACTCCTGCACTACCAGGCAACTCTGCCCCCTTGGAAACTCTGACCACACCGTAGTCTCCGTAAACATATCAATCCGCACTAACTCTACCCAAGAAAACCAGACCAGCAGAATATCATACTGCTACCAAAGAGCCGACTGGGACTCGTTCAGGGACTTCCTCTGCGACGTCCCCTGGAACAACGTCTTTGATCTTCCTGTCGAAGACTGTGCCTCCGAAGTCTCCTCTTGGGTTAAGGCTGGCATCGATGCTTTTATCCCTGCCAGAAAATTCCAACTAAAACCTAATTCGTTCCCCTGGTTCTCACCCGCTTGCTCGGCCGCTATTGCCCACCGGAACCATTTCTTCCGGCTCTATCGAAGCTGCTCGTCGAACCAAAACAGGCGCCTTTTCACCTCAGCACGGAACAAGTGTAAAAAAGTACTGAACGAAGCCAAGAGGGCGTTTGCTACCAGAATTAGGCAACGCATAGCATCCTCTAAGTTTGGCTCCAAAGATTACTGGCGTCTCTGCAAAAGCGTGCTCAGCAGGAACAAGACTTCAATACCCCCACTAATCAATGAATTTGAAGTTCTCACCTCCCCAGCCGACAAGGCTGAATGCTTTGCCCGTAGATTCTCAACCAATTCGACACTGGACTCGTTAGGAATACCTACACCAGACTTCCCACCCAGAACTAAGGCTCAACTAAATAACGTCCACATTTCACCCTCGCTGGTCGCCAAGATAATTGCGCAACTTGACCCACACAAAGCGAGCGGCGGTGACGGAATCCCAGTCATAGTACTGAAGAAATGTGCCCCAGAACTCTCCTCTGTCCTCTCTAAACTCTATAACCTCTGCCTATCTGCTTCCTGCTTTCCTGCCTGTTGGAAGTCCGCCTGCGTAGTACCTATATTTAAGAATTCTGGCGAACCCTCAGACCCCGCCAATTACCGTCCTATTAGTCTCCTTCCAATCTTTGGCAAAGTTTTCGAAGCCATTATCAACGCCGAGGTGATTCAGCACCTTATGACCAACGGGCTTCTCTCTGACAAACAGTATGGGTTTCGCTTCACCAGGTCTACTGCTGATATGCTAACGACCATTACCGAGTACATATACCAGGCACTCGACAAGAATGGTGAAGCCCGAACCGTTGCCTTGGATATCTCCAAAGCATTCGACAGGGTCTGGCATGCTGGCTTCTTGTGCAAACTGCGGAGCTACAGTATAACTGGACATCTGTTTGACCTCATCCAGTCCTTCCTCTCTAACCGCACATTAAAGGTGGTATTAAATGGGCATGCCTCCCAAAACTACCAGACGAACGCGGGCGTCCCTCAAGGTTCTATCCTAGGTCCCACGCTCTTTCTGATCTACATTAATGATCTCCCCGACACCATTAGATCCCAAGTTGGCATGTATGCCGACGACACAACAATCTACTCCCGCATCGATCAGAAACCAGGTCTGGACGACAAAGTGAACCTCGCTGCCGCACTTGAAAGGGACCTCCAATCCGTAGTGACCTGGGGTAGGAAATGGTTGGTAAATTTCAATGCCTCCAAAACAAAGCTGTTATCAACTAACCACCATAGACAATCGCATCTACCTCCCATTAGCATGGGACAGGCTAGCCTCCCAGAGAGTAAAATACTACGCCTCCTTGGCCTTACACTCTCGGCGGACCTCAAATGGAATGACTATATTGAATCCATTGCCAAATCTGCTGCTATGAAAGTCGGCTCCCTGTGCAGGGCCCGGAAATTTTTCCCACCTGAAACTATTCTGCACATATACAAATCTACCATCCGCCCGTGTATTGAATATTGCTGCCATATCTGGTCGGGTGCCCCTGCTGCTCTCTTTGGGCTTCTTGACAAAATACAAAGGAGGATCTGTAACGTGGTTGATACTGACTTGGCAGACCGGCTGCAGCCGCTCTCACACCGGCGTGATGTAGCTTCCCTATGCCTATTCTACAAGTACTTTCATGGCTTCTGCTCCGATGAGCTTAGATCACTGGTGCCGCCTAAGCACGAATTTACACGAGATACTAGATTAGCAACTAGGTCCCACCCTTTTACAGTTAAACAAATAAGATGTAACCGTAAATTCTACTCCAACAGCTTCTTTTCTCGCGCTTCCCGCCTGTGGAACTCCCTTCCACAAGTCTGCTTTCCCGACAGTTACAATCTCCAGGTGTTTAAATGTAGGGTCAATAGTCACCTCCTATCACACTAACTCCTAACTATTCTCACAACACTCTCATCTACTCAACCCTCATTCTCGGTATCCTTACCCGCCTATCACCCACCCTCTGTCATTTCCTATATTTAATCAGCCTTTCTCCACTCTACGTAGCCCCCTGCACAGTAGTGGCAGTGACATGCCTTGCTCGGGGTGAAACGGTTATAAAAAAAAAAGAAAAAAGAAAAAGGTCTTCATACTTCAATAGTTCTGCAAATTCCTTGGTTGTTATGTTATAATCTTGTGAACAAGCCATATTAATTAGTAGGCAAATTTTTTCTTTACGGGTTTTTGTCAATTATGACCAACCTATTTGCTTATTATTGCTATTATTATTATTATTATTATTATTATTATTATTATTGAGTGAGAGAGAAGCAAACCAACAAACTGATGTTGGGGTAAAAATATATGAAATCTAGTGTAGCCATTATGACACCAGTTCTAATAAGGATATACCAGACATCATGTCTTCTTCTTCTTCTTCTTCTTCTTCTTCTTCTTCTTCTTCTTCTTCTTCTTCTTCTTCTTTGTGCCATGTTCTTTCAGGACATAGGCGATCATGGCTTTCTACATCTCTCTATCCCTGGTGGCTCTTAGCATTCTTTCCCCTGTTATACCACTCAACTCTCGTTCCGTCATCCACCTGATCAGGCCCTTCAAATATATTATCCGCTGTTTTCCCCTGTATCTCCTTCCTTCTATCTGACCTGTTAGTATCAGGTTCTCCAAGCCCTCCTTCCTCATTGCATGTCCCAGGAACTTTAGCTGTCTCTTCCTGATGCTCAGTATTTATTTCCTTTTCGTTTCCATTCTTTCCAGAACCTCATCATTGCTCACATGGTCGAACCATGATATTCACAGCATCCTTCTGTAGAATCACATTTCAAGTTTCTTCAAGTTTTTCCTTCATCTTTGATGATATTGTCCAGCATTCACTGCCATATTGAAGAAGACATCACATAGCAATACAGTACTCTCTTCTTTGTTTCTAGCGAAATTGTCTTGTTTTTTAATACTTTACTCAACTTCTGGAATGCTTCATTCACCATGCCAATTCCCCTTCGGATCTCTGTCGCACTTTCAGTCCTCTGTCAGAACACTTCCCAGGTATTTTAATCTTTGTACCTGCTTGATTTTAATATCCCCCCCCCCCAGCGGTATTTGGCATTTTGGACTGCTTTTTTGCTGATGACCATGCATTCGGTTTTCTTGCAGCGTATTTGTAGTCCTTTCTTATTACTCTCTTCAGCTACCTTCTGTAGGAGGTCTTGTAGCTTCCTTTCCGTGTCTGCTATCAGCATTGTATCATCTGCGTACATTATGTTGTTTAAATTCGATGACGAATCCTGGCATAACTTTTAGGGTCCTCAGAATAGTCTCGCTGTACGAGTTGAATAGATCCGATGAAAAGACACGTCCTTGTCTTACGTCCCTTTCTATCTTTGTATATCTGCTGAATTCGTTACCTGTCCTTATGCAGGCGGTTTGCTGCCAGTAGAGTTTCTTGATTACTCTTAGGTCTTTCCCAAATATGTAGAGACTGCCGAACATCTCCATCAATTCTTTGTGGCGTATTTTGAGCACGATCAAAATCATAAGCGATAGGTTTTGATAAAAACAGAACATAAACTTGCAGGCAGGGCCTACTTAGAAATATGCATAGATCGAGTAACCCAAGTTGCCCAGTCTCAAAAGTATTCACAAGTATCAAGATGTGACACCTAAATTGTCTTGGCTGACTCTTCTAAAAAACAAAACAAAACAAACACACACAAAAAAAACAAAACAAAAAACAATCTCGACTTCCGGCCATGATGCTTCCCTTAGACTTCTACTCATGAAGAGTAATGTACAGCGTGTCAGTCTGTAGGGAAAATACCCAATTGGTTAAGTTTAGGCAGCTAATAAGCAAATTCGTGGTATTGAACGGGATATTTACTGCAGCCGTTTATAATTCACTAAGAAACCATAAGAGCAACTTAATACCTCCAATCGCCTAAGATATTGGAGTAGATAGACTAAACTATCGCCCGGTTCACACTCCCCCCACGTCTATTGAACAGGTGAAGAGGCTCATCCCTTGTTCTCTGTTTAGGATGTGGTTTCCGGATTTCTCTTTTCCAATCTTTTCACTCTTACGTAGGCCCCTGCACATCAGTGGCGTTACCGCCTTGCTCGGGGTGATATGATTAAAAGAAAAATGCTTTCTTTTGCATTGGAGTAATCACTATTGCTAGACCAGCCATTAACCTGTTGGGTTTCTTTTCAAATCACTTCATGATACAAAATGAAGTATCAATATTATAAATATTACCATTAATTACACATATTTTAATTTATATTTGCAGTAGAATTTATTGAAATAATTATTATTAATTATATTATACAATTAGGCACAAGTCGACCATTTGCATGTTGCCAGTCAGTTAAGTGCCATATGGAATACACGCTTGGGCGATCATATTTCGAAAGAGACATGACTGATCGAGCAGAAAATTTTCCCGCAGTGTTAGCATTACTTTCTGTGGTAGACTGGTTGCCAGCCAAGATCACAGAACCCAATCTGTCCTGCTATTTAACCCATAGCTGAAGGGAGAAGAGACGGACTAATACCTCTCCTAAGGTTATTTGAGCGTAAGTGAAGACAAGGAATTCAACTGGAAGTCGAACTGAAACTTGTATGTTGTCCCCAACTTGAAAAAATAACACTCTCCATTATTGTTTTAATCCTGATATTAGCTAATTTTAAACACGACAACACTTTGTCTTTTGTTCTCTTTTCTGTCGTTACTTATTTATTTATTGGTATATGTGTGCCTCTTGAAATGTCATCAATCGTGAAAAGCTGCCTAAGAGGTTGAAGGAGAAAGAATGATGTGGTTGTTGGTGTGAGTGAATGTAATATCTGCACAGGCTGAGGTATCTTCATGGTGATAATCTCGTCTTACAATCAAGCGTCAAGGGACTTAACTCTACCAATTCCTAATTATCTCCTCTTTACTAACCTCGGACAGACGGACGGACAGCTTTCTTATTATCTGGATGTGGATTAGGATTGTTTCACTCTTGTTTGAGGAATCCCTTCCTGGATGACTTTCACTGTTTGCGTGTCCGTCGTTTCAGGGGATTTGCCGTACTTGCCACGCTTGGCAATGCGGGTTGCCGAAGGTTATTTAAATCATAGCTGCTTTCCTTGTGTAGGTGGCCGTCGGCTCATAGGAGCTCTCCGTGCTTTCACGGGTCTTGTTTTTGGTCCTGCAGGGTGCCTACACCACCCTCCTCACCGAGCTTGCAACCTCTGGGAGCGCCGGATTAGTCGCCGACATCCCGACCCTTATTATAGTAAGGATTATTATTATTTATATTGGAACATCACTCCCCTTCCAAGCTGCTTAAAGAGTGAACTGGATGGCGAGCTCTGACGCGGAAAGCAGCGAGTGACATTTAAAGACAACAGGCGAGAGAATCAGTGAGGCCGGTGCAAGAAGGAAAGCAGTAATAGAAGCATCCAAACCTTCAAGACAGTTTCCCTGTTCCCATTGCTGACGACGTTGACATTTCCGTGCTGGCATCCACAGTCACCTTCGAGCTCACCTCTGCACATATCATTGTCGAACCCGACAGACCATCAGTATATCTGACCAGTTCTATAAAAAAAGTAACGGCGACGTTTGTCGGGACCAGCTTATCAAACATATCTAAATATGCCTCAATCTGATCCTATCATTAATCCACTGAAGTAACTAAAGGCAGATAATGTACTTTGGTTAATGTTTAACTATAATGGTAGCTTGCTTTTTATATAGCATTTCCGACTTTGCTTTATTGCTATTTTTTTTTTTTTTTTTATAACCGTTTCACCCCGAGCAAGGCATGTCACTGCCACTACTGTGCAGGGGGCTACGTAGAGTGGAGAAAGGCTGATTAAATATAGGAAATGACAGAGGGTGGGTGATAGGCGGGTGAGGATACCGAGAATGAGGGTTGGGTAGATGAGAGTGTTGTGAGAATAGTTGGGAGTTAGTGTGATAGGAGGTGTTTATTGACCCTACATTTAAACACCTGGAGATTGTAACTGTCGGGAAAGCAGACTTGTGGAAGGGAGTTCCACAGGCGGGAAGCGCGAGAAAAGAAGCTGTTGGAGTAGAATTTACGGTTACATCTTATTTGTTTAACTGTAAAAGGGTGGGACCTAGTTGCTAATATAGTATCTCGTGTAAATTCGTGCTTAGGCGGCACCAGTGATCTAAGCTCATCGGAGCAGAAGCCATGAAAGTACTTGTAGAAGAGGCACAGGGAAGCCACATATGACACGATAACTGTTTTAGTATTATAATTTCACAACTGTGATTTATTACTTAATATACAGCTGTGTGACTAGCCTGTATTTTATATACAGTGAGATTTTCTGCGATAGCTTAAGCACTTCGGTAGTGTTTTGTAATCTGCTAACTTTAAACAGTATATGCAGGATAAGGCACAAAAAGAAGGACAAAAGTAAAGGCTCATATTTTCTAAAGAATTAATTGTTTCCTTTTCTTTTTCAGGTAAGTTGTATTAGGTTTTATCTGATACTAAGGTTGACCACTACGAGCAGTTTTCGGATGAAGAGAGGACAAAGATTGTGGAAGTGTATTTTGGAACAAAGTCATCTACTCTTGTTCAGAGGCAATTTCGACGCGAATATCCTGGGAGAAAAATTCCCCATCGCCATACGATCACACGTTTGGAAGAAAAACTTTAAAAAGACTGGAAGTGTGGTTAACAATAACAAATGCCATTGTGGTCCAGAATTCGCGGCGAGGACGCCGGTTTATGTTCATGTCATCAGGGACCAGTTGGAACAGTTGTCCCACAAATCCATCAAATGGCTGTCACAGCAAATGGATATTTCCAGATCTGTACGCTGAATTATCTACATTGATTTGAAACTGTTTCCCTACAAAGTGCAGATTCTTCAAGTGCAGACTCAATCAAACAAGACCGAACGCTACGAGTTTGGCCAGACGATATTTTATTTTTTCCCTCTTTTTTTCCCCCACCCTGTAATTCAGCCAGTTAAGTGCCATACGTGATACACGCTTGGGCGGTTATGTCTCGAAAGAGGCAGAAGATTATCCCGCAGTAGGTTGCCATTGCTTTCTGCGGTAGACTGGTTGCCGACCAAGGCTATAGAACCCAATCTGTCCTGCTATTTAACCCATAACTGGAAGGAAGAGACGGATTAATACCTTTCCTAAGGGTATTTGCCCGTAAGTGAATACAATGAATTCAGCTGGAATTCGAACTCGGCTCCCCGATTTCTCGTTCTGAGCCGATATCCACTGTACCACAACGCACATCCATGCTCTAAAAACATTACCTAGAATATACCCTACTAAAAGAAATGAAGGAGCGGCTAATGTCTCTGCGCATATTTTATTTTGTTATATAAAATAATTGTAACTAATTTGGTTAGGATCGCTTAGTTAGTTCGATTAACCGAATCAGTAAATGTGTATCCTATTATAATTGCATTTGTCCTGCCCTTCGTTAGTTCGTACGACCGATTACGCCCTGTAAATACCTTATAAGCAATTAACTATTCTGCTTTTGAAAACAGGAGAAAAGATACTACGTGGTTTCAGTGAGGAATTGAAAGAAATAAAGAAAGAAAAAGGAAGAATAGAAGATAGTAGTGCTTAACAGCCGTTTCAGTTAAATGAAAAATGTTGTTGTAGGAAGCTAACTTAGGGTATAATAGCGACGAAATGCACGCCTATATTTTAACGACAGAAGATAAGGAATTAATTTACAAATTTACGCATTTGTAGTTGTCAGTAGCTTGTTTGAAGACAAGTAATCACATTTTAAAATTTTGTGGACTCGACAAAATGTCAAGAAGAGTAAATGTTCATATTAAATTATCAGACACGAAGTAAATCTCCAAAATGCTTAAAACAAATTGAGACAGTTCGTTTTTCACACAAAAGTTATCCGGCTGAATTCAAAATAAAACATATATTTTAAGGTAGTTAGCTTAACCGTTGAATAGAGTCTTTGAAATTCCGAGTTGTCATTAGAGGTTGATAATGTATCAGCGGTAATTTGACACCGGCGTTATTTAGATGTGTGGCCTCAGTTTTTCTGTCTCTCCCGTTTTTCTCTGACTCCAACTGCCATTGTCCAACCAGGTACGTTAACAACTAGGCTGGTACGATCACGTGGTCAGCTCAGCTCAGAAAGCAAACTCATTTTTGGGCGGGGAGAAGCATGATACGAGTGATAGAACGTTCAATTTGTTCTTTTTTGTAAATCGCTCTCTTTTCATTGGTTTGAAAATAACTCTTACTGGCTTGCGAAATTTTGTCTTGGTCTTTTTTTTTCAGCACGGAGGCAATCTTTTTTTCTATTGGTCAAGAATAGATTTTCACAGTGAAGAAAATAAAGTTATTTTTATTTCGTATTCACCACATTGTCAATTTCAGATATTTTTTTTTTGTGCCCACTTCTTAAAAATAACGACTAGAATGCATATTTATATAGTTATTGGAATTTTTTGTTAAAGTAGTCAAGCTCAAATATTTAACGATGCAATAGGGGATTTGTACGAATATTTTATTGTCACAAATTGCTACGATCTTATTCAGTCATTAAATTAAGAATTAAGATTAATCAGAAATTTCAAACAGGAAAACCGTGAAATTTTCACGGGTCTTTCTAGTAAATATAATTCGTTTTGATATTCGTTCTGTCTCGTAAAAATGATTTGGTTAAAGGTTTTGACTAAATGTCCCTCTAAATAGACTATTTAAATACTATACGTCAGAGTAACTACGATATTGTAAAAAGTTAGCATGAAAAAAGAAAAACGAAAAAAAGAGAAAAAAGCTAGTCATCTTTGGTAGTGAGATATTCACGGAAAAATGAAAGCTGCCAATCCCCGCTAAGACACGGTATTTGCAAGTTAACTGAAAGGAAATTAAGAGACCAAGCCCTATTTTGTTGCCTAAATATTGACAGAAAAGGTTGCGTCATATTCAACGAACCGAAGTAAAAAAAAAAAAATAAATAAATAAATAAAAGCTGTAATATGAGTCATGGGCAAAATATAGGTTACAACCATCCCAGTATTTCAAGCAGAATACGGTGAAACTTTATATCATACGTAACATCAGATGTGTAATAAAAAAATAATGCTGACGCAGGGAAAGTAAAAATACACCGAGAGAAAAAGAATACCGCCAAAGAATAAAAGTAAAACGTTAAGTTCATAGATTTATTAGCCATAATTCTACTCTATGGAGAATTTAAGCAATTTTTGCTTCTATCGTTACATTTCGTTACGGCCAAAACGTCGTAAACAAGGCAATAAACATGAGAACTACAGTCACAACAATATATATATATATATATATATGTGTGTGTGTGTGTGTGTGTGTGTGTGTGAAATGATTTGTTTGAACATTATTTTTGATCGATACTCGTATTTAAGTAGATATTCTGTTTATAATCAAAGAGTATTAATGTATTTATTTCTACCGGCCTGGTTATTTACGATAATTTTTAATTACGAAAATATGTGTCATTCGGCAGGATTCGAACCTGCGACTCTTATCTACATAGGACAAGCCACCATGTGATCTGGTGCGTCTTAGACCGCTCGACCACGAATGACGATCAGTCTAACCGAAGTTTAATTAAGCCTATAACACAATTCTTGAATTCATCGTAATAACCATCACTGCTCCGAAATGTATCGTAATGTCAACAAATGTAAACATTTTACGGAAATTAACGAAGATTAACGAAAGTTGGTTACAAACAACCGAGAATTTGAAATGATTTGTTTGAACATTATTTTTATAATTATTATTATTATAAGCCAGATCACATGGTGGCTTCCCCTATGTGGGTAGGGGTCGCAGGTTCGAATCCGGCCGAATGACACACATTTTCGTAATAAAAATTTATCGTAAATAATCAGGCAAGTAGAAATAAATATATAATACTGTTTGATTATAAACAGAGTATCTACTCAAATACGAGTATTGATAAAAAATAATGTTCAAACAAATCATTTCAAATTGTCGGTTGTTTATATATATATATATATATATATATATATATATATATATATATATATATATATATAATCTCTACAGATATCCCTAAATGCCTATAATTAATAACAGAAGCCATTTGTATATTCTAATGGCTTCCCATACTTAATATATTTTGTCGCTTGGTCATGTGTGACGTCATGAGTTGTGATGCGACATTCGCTTCCAGCGAATTAAATGCACGAGTTTGTTGTTGCTTAGAAATCTATGTAAATAAAAACAGTTTGTCATTATGGTTTGTTTGTGTTTATAATATATAATGTAATTTGACATCTTTGAAAATGGCTTATGTAAGCCGAAATCTTTGATTGGATTATTTAAAAAAAATATGTATCAATATTGTAATTTTCTTTCTTCATTTAATGATAATGCTATTCAGCTTATCTGAGAATATGAACAAAAATTTACATAAAATAGATAAAACTTGTCTGTATTATTTAATGAAACATGCCTCACACCCTGATTGAGCACTCTGGAAGAATGGTAGACTTTGAAGAACAGTAGCTACTCTAGCATCTATGCATCGTTCATTCAGTAATGAATTAAAATCTTCTAACTACTGGCGTATGTATACATAGTATATCACACGCTAAAAGTTTGCCTCCTTTTACCGAGCGCCCATAGCTCAGAGGTAGAATCGCCGACTGACGCCAATTTGGTCGGGTTTCAATCGGAAAGCAATCGGATGTCTAACCGTACTGATGAGCTGTGATAGAGCGAAATCATAACTGTCTGCGGATGACTATATATATATATATATATATATATATATATATGTATTCCTCTGCAGTCATAAACTGAGTTCTCTTGGTTGCTGGCATGTGTATACATCGCGTATATGACACTTTAAAATCTCCTCTTTTCTCTTAGGAGTAGAATCTCTGAGTTATGCAAAATCGGTTTAGTTTCGGTCCTAGCTGAACGCAATCGGATGTCTAGTCAGGCTGATGAGCTGTGATACAGTGAAATAGGCTTGTATGTGGATGACTAACTATATATATGTATATAAGTGGTTTAAACTAATGGATATATATTCCACAGTTTAATATATATGTTTTATAAATATTGCTCAATACAAAAGTTGAGCATTTATAGTTATATATTTATTATTATTGCTCTACTAACAGCATAAGGCAACTCAAAAGCTATTAAGTTTCGGTGTTCAATATATCATCATCAGGAAGTGAAAGGTGGTTCATTTACTAGGTCGCATAAAGAAATTTAAAATAGTAAAATTAAACTTAAAAAAAGATGTCATCTTTTTAGAAGATTGTAGTGAAGTGGGAGATTATTATACTTTAAAAGAATTGTGGGTATAGACATTGAATATTGGGGTAAAGTGTAGCGATTTAAACTAGACAGGATGTGTCAAGTGTTTAAATAAAAATTGAACAAGACTGTAGCTAATGCATTATTTTTAGATGCGACAAGAATAAAAAAAATAAAAAATAAAATATTAATCTTAAAGTGTTTTGTCAACATATAAAAAAAGACGATTTTGAAGAAATAAACGTAAAACCGTAAAATAAATTTCAAAAGCAGAATTACTAGATTATAGATAATACTAGTTGTTTAAATAAGCGTACATGTAACAGTTAATCAAGTTTAATTTTAAGTTAGATATCATTAACTGAAATGGCAAATAGTAAACAGATTGAGATAATCTTAGATATATTTAAGAGCATGAATAAACTTTTGATGGTAGTAAGTGGTAATTTCATCAAGTTGGTTTAATAAATTAGTTTTTAGGAATTTAATTATATGGATTTTTTTTCTTGTATGCAAAGAAAACATTTCGTGTAACGATTTACATATTCTAGCGTTTGTTAATATCTTCCATTTTACTGTAGGAGTTTGATTTGCATCTTTCAATTGCCAATAGTATTTGGAGAGAGAAGTTGAGTTATTGTAGATTGTATTATTAAAAGATAGTTTATGTTGATAAAAACGATTCTTAAAGGTGTTTTTAGTACTTCCGGTATAATGTTTGATAAGATTTGGATTTTCTGTAGTGGAGATGGTAGCTTGGCATACTATGGAATTTGTAAGACATCTATTTTGTAGCGGACACTCGTTTTGGGTTACGACAATTAGTATTAGTATTATTGTCGTTATTTATAATAGGTTGGTTATGGCTCTTAATTTTGTTATGTTGTTTTAGAATTTTATTTTTGGGTTTTTATTATCATTTCAAGATTATTGGTGCAGCTATAACTAAGTTTCAGAGTATGCTTATTAAAAATTTTGCTAAGGGGTTTATTACTTGGGAAGTGTTTCTGAACTAGATTATGGAATTTATTACCTAATTTTGTACTAACCATTTGGTTAAATGGTAGTGTTTACCAAATTATTTTTCTATTTCTATTATGCTTGGTATTATTATACTTTTGCTTATAATATTTAATGTAATTGCATTTATAGTTGTTGTATTTAGGGCAGTATTTTAGTATTGGATGTGTTTATAAAAATGTCTTTAGCTGAGGAATATATATATAATGATTCTAGTTGTGCAAGGTCTTGACTTCAATCTCTACTCATATATATATATATATATATATATATATATATATATATATATATATATATAATTTTGAGAGGAAAACTCAGCACGTAATTAAATGGTTATAAATCTAGAATTTATTTCGGCAATGCAAAGACATTTAGCAATTACCTCCTTCAGACTGTTTAAAAATAAATAAATGTTAGTTTCACGCAGGATATGAAAAAAATTTTTAAACAGAGGAAATGAACCTTATATCATTTAAACTGGAAATAAATTGAGAATAGATACATCAATATATAACTTTATATATATATATATATATAACTTTTTTCTCTCTGCGGATGACTATATATATATTCCTTGATGTATATCATATTGCTCTTCATAATATTCATTGAACTTTCTATCTCTTTAATAGTAAATAGATCTTTTTGGATTATCCTCTCCGTTTACGGATTTGTCATTATATATCTATATATATATATATAGAGAGAGAGAGAGAGAGAAACAGAGAGAGGGGCAGAGTGTGTATGTATGCGTGTGTGTGTGTGTGTAAGTGAGTGAGTGAGAGGTAATGAATAAGAGAGATGTTAGATGGAGAGGTAACGCCAACGGTTTGTTAGGCTCCTGTCAAGGCAGATGTTTCAGCTTTTAATTGTTGCTTTTGTCTCTGAAGAAACAGAGAGAGTAGTTTTCTCGTCCCATCACTCACTCTCTCACTAATCTCTGTACTTCGATGGAACGATTTCGTTTCTTATATTTATAGAAAACATTGCTGTCATTTTCTTTTTTATCAATTCATTCCAAGCAAGGTGATAATGTCACTAACACGCAAGGAGCAGGATATATATATATATATATATATATATATATATATATATATATATATATATTTAAAAAGGAACCGGAAATCAACCTTAAAAAAGGAAACAAGAGATAAACTACTCCTGTTCAAAAGATCTGAAGGAAGTATGAACCGGACGATAGACGAACATGTCTTTTTACGTAAAGAAAAGACAATACAGCCGTAGCCGAAATTCGAACTCTGTCTGCTGATCTTGTACAGGCTACGCTAATCAGCGGCCCTGTCCTCTCACCGAGAATGATAGTAGATAAATAATCCAGTGTCACTAATAAACTAAAATTGGAAAAATTCAAAGAATGAACGGAATGCCTCGTGTCATTCTTGCCTCATTCGGGGAAATGGATGTCAGCCATCCGTTTTTTTTATTTGTTTTTAATACAAAATACGCACGTTTCATTCACAGAAAGAAAGTGTTTATTTTGAATGACAGCCTCGCTTTGAATGATAGCCTCGATTTGAATGATGTAGAGAAACACGAGTAAAATATAGTCAGTCGGCGCGTATCAAGAACCGATTTTTCTCTTAGCAGACCGCAAGCTGCGTTACTCAACGATGATTTGTTTCGTATTCCCCAACAAGGAGGAAGAAAGTTTGCCCGTCTCCTACTACTGTAGCAATACCGGCCTTTTTTCTTTTCTTTTTATTAATATATTTCTTAAACTTACATTTTTCAAAAAAAGAATTATTTAAATAAAAAGTTTAAATTATTAGGTTATCTATTTATTTATCACATGGGTTCACGATCCGATGGAGAATTTCAGATGTTTTGGGATAGATAGGGAAAAAGAGACTTTTTCACTAGATTTTCATTGACTGAGCAGAAAAAATGTCTGTTTAAATACCCTGATCATTTTGTTTATTGAATTGCAATAGCCTGACATTCTATTGATCATTGGGCACCTCGAGGTATTGTAATCGATTGTCTCACTAGAACTTATTGCAACTGAGTTGTGAGTTCGATCCTCACTGGGTAGCCCATACATACGGCGTTGTGTCACATCAAATCGGTGCTTAGAAAATCAACATTCTGTTGAGCATTTTGTTTCTTGAAGTGTGCTTCATTTTATTTATTTAATAATTAGTTATGAATTAAAACAAATTATTGCAATATATTCAAGCGTAGTTTAAAAATGCATCAACATTTTCTACTGCTATTAAATTTGTAAAACTGTTCTATAAAAAGAATTAATGTAAATCTATATGTACTGCTATGGAAAAGAGTAAAGGTTTTCAATAATATATGCATATAATTTGGAATGTATCTTTTTTATAATTATTTTACTTGAGAGGATTGCTACTGTTGCGCAGGGGGTTACAGACTCTGTGTGTGTGTATGTGTGAGTGTGTGTGTGTGTGTGTGTGTGAGAGAGAGAGAGAGAGAGAGAGAGGGAGGGAGGGAGGGTACTGGGGATGCCGAAGAAGGATGGGAGGTGTATGAGATTTAGGGAGGTGGATGGGATTTCGGGAGGTAGAAGATTGAAATTGACGTCGCATTTAAATTTGTTGAGATTGTAGCTATCAGGGAAGTAAATATATGGAATGGAGTTCCACACATAGGAAGTGCGAGAAAAGAAACTGACACAGTAGAAGTGACGGTTACATTTGACTATTTTGACGGTAAAGTGTGTGTGTCTTTTTACTTATATCAGGATTTTTAAACACGTATTCTATAAGTATTTTCAAGGCAGCTGCCCTGACGAGCCTTTTTCCCTGGTTCCCTGATCACATGTATTTACTCGTGCTTCTAGATTAGCATCTAGATCCCACCCTTTTATCGTCAAAATAGTTTAATGTAATCAAAGCAACTGAAATGTGGTTCTACAGAAGGATGCTGCGAATATCATGGATCGAACATGTGAGCAATGATGACATTTCGGAAAGGATGAAAACGAAAAGGAAATTAATACTGAACATCAGGAAGAGACAGCTAAAGTTCCTGGGACATGCAATGAGGAAGGAGGGCTTAGAGAACCTGATACTAACAGGACAGATAGAAATAAGGAGAGACAGGAGAAAACAGTGTGTAACGTACTTGACTGGCCTGAGTAGGTGGATGGCTGAACAGAGGTTGCGTGGTGTAACAGGAAAAAGTGTGCTAAGAGCCACCAGAGATAGGGAGACGTGGAAGGCCATGATCGCCTACGTCATGAAAGGACAAGGCACAAAGAAGAAGAAAAAGAATCGCCTCTAACAGATTTTTCACACTTACCGTTTGTGGAAATTCCTACTGTTTGTTTGCTTCTCTGATAGCTACAATCTCCATGTTACGTCGGGTAACAGAATTATGTGAAATAATACAAAACAACGTAATAGTATAAAAGTAGGTGTATTGACAGGAAAGAGAAGTATTTACAAGAGGTGAGGATTAGTAGAATACAGAACAAGGTAATTAGTAGACAGTATCGGCGTAGAGACGTGATAGATTGACTAGTAGAACACTTCCGGTGCAATACCGGAAATACCCGACTGACTCGCTCACTAGACTTCCTTACTCGACTTCCTCCCTCGAGGTATAAATCACTACTATTTTATATAGTGATTCGAATAGTCCATTTACGTGGACAGGTGGAGAGTGCCCCAACACTCCAAAAGTTTAAATGCAATGTCAATTGCCATCTTCTATCTTCTTGATTCCCATCCATCTCGTATCTTTTCTTCGACATACCCAGTGATATTTTTTTCTCTCACTGTAACCTCCTACGTACCAGTGGCGGTCATGCCTTGCTTGGGGTGAAATGATTACAAAAAAAAATGATAATATTTGAGCTATGATAAGTTATAACTGGTATTACTCTGGATTTTATAGTCTGACTACGAGCATTGAGTTCACCTCAAGCAAGACGACTAAGCCACTACGAAGAAGGGTTAAGGTTACAGAGAATGAAAGAGAGAAGACTTTAGTGTAAGGAAAGGGCAATAAAAGAACAAGTTTCAGGAAAACAGAAGATGGCGATTGACGTTGCATTTGAATTTTTGTAGATTGTATGTGTCAGGGAAATCAGAAAAGAGTTCCGCAGGTGAGGAAGTGCGTGAAAGCAACTGATAGACTAGAAATGGTGGTTGCATCTAGTTAGTTCAACAGTAAAACGGTGAGACCTAGTTGCCAATCTAGTCGAGGCATTAGACTCATCAGTCGAGGCTCATCAGAACAGTTGCTATGAAAACATTTGTATAAAAGATATTGGGAAGTCATATCACATCGGTGAGAAGTCGAGACGCCAAGTCAGGATCGATCACATTAAATTCCCTTCGAATTTTGCTAAGAATTTCGAAATATGTAGCATAGCGATGGCAAAAGAAAACGAAGTATTAGGTAGTATAATATATCTTGTTTCGTTAAATTAATTTGTATCGGTATTTCTTTTTTCATTTTTAAAAATGTGATAAGCTTTCTATTTCGCATAATGAACACAAAAGTTTTCTTTTAATGAGTCTAAGTTTAGTAAGTTTTAATCAATTTGCGTTTAAATTTTTTTTCGTGAGTCTGAGCTTAAAGTCTGAGTTTAACGTTTGCTGTAATGATTCTGACCATAACTTCGATTTAAAACATGCCGCTTTAATTAAACGAGTAAGAAAAAAAATTGTGAACAACAAAATTTACTCACTTTCCTTTATTAGATATTAAATTACATCACTTAGTTTACTTTGACTTTTACAGTTTGTCTTAAGACTCTTTTTGAGCGTAAACATTCAAACATGGGAATCCATGAAAATAATGTTTATAGTAGCAAAAAATCTTTTGATTTCTTAAAATAAACACACACACAAACACACACACACATATAATCTTAACAAATTTGAATACGTAACGATATTTTCTACTTCTATTTATTAATACATGTGATAAAATAAAATCTTTACACTTGCCTAGATATAAGCCCATCAGAGGAAGAAACGCGTTGGTAAAGAAAGGGTTTTCTTTTTGTCTTGATTCATATTTTCTTTTTAAATATCTAAACTTATTTATAAATGAAACTTTTGTGTGTGTGTGTGTGTGTGTGTGTGTGTGTGTCCGTTACCTATAGACTCCGAAATGACTGAACCGATTTTCTTGAAAATTTACACAGTTGTACTATAAGCGTCTGCGAGTGTTCTTAGATAGGCTTGGTGTCGAGTTACCTCTTATAAATATCGAAAATCGATAATCGAAAAAAATCGGGTTATAGGAGTGGTCCGATTTTATTCAAATTTGATTCATTCATAGACAAAGACATAAGAAACAATATTCAGATGTTTTATGATTTCAATTCTTATAATAGTGCAGAAAATCGATAATATGTGTATATATATATATATATATATATATATATAAGGCAAAATGTTTGTGTGTGTGTCTGTTTATCTGCCTGTATTTTTTCAGCCCTTTTGTTTTAGTTTTCGCTTCGGGTTTGGCTCTAAGTAGATATAATTGTAGTTCTTAGTATCAGCCATGATACCATTTACTTAGAGGATTTATTTAGCTTTCAAAATTCAGTTTACGACGAAAAAAACTTATTTGATATCGATACCAGGAAATGAAAATTTGACTTACATCCATTCATTTTTCTTTCAGTCTACGGTTTCGCTTTAACTGGAAACAACTATTGCTTTTTAGTCTTTCGTACCAACGTCCAAATAGTCTGAGCTCCAGGACCATGGATTAGTTTTAAAGTTTTCATTACACACGAGCAACGCCGGGCTATACTGCTAGTATATTTATATCTGAATTTTTAAGAACGCACACATGCACGCACACGAAATATTTTATAGCTAAAATCTTTTTTTTTTATTATTAAGAGAGAAAAAAAACAAAACAAAAAAAACAAAACAAAGGTTATTCTGATTATTGAATTTTATTTTTTTAATTCGTTTTGGAACGTTAGACATTTTATTTAAAATCTTTTTTCTTTTCGTCAGCTGGGGAACCAAAGATTAGTATAAAAAATTTCAGCGCCATTTTAATGATTTTGAAATTCTTGCAAAGCAAAAATCAAATAATTGTCTGATTTTAATAAAACTTTCCGGACTTATTAAAACATGAGTTAATTCAGAAATACCGCCCCCCCCCCAAAAAAAATGAACCTGAAGAGTGAATATATCACAATGATGCCTTGACGAAACTACGAAGTTAGCGTGGCTGAATGAATGAAATAACACTAAGTGACAAGCTTCCGCACCTTAATTCTATTAACGTTTTTATCTTTATCTTGATAACGAGCACTTTATGGCAAACATATGCTTTCCTAAAATGCTTTTCCACCAACAAACTATTGAAAAAACTCAGCAATTTTGGCATTAAAAATCATTACAATTTACCTCTGATGATGGTTCGCTTGAAATAAGCCCATACTTCCGATTTACCATGAAATAACGTGTCTGCCTTAATTTTTCTTATATATATATATAAAAGCAATCGGCGTCTACCCGTACTGATGCGCTGTGATACAGATCTGTCTGCGGATGACTATTTACGTTCTCACATCCTGATTGAGCAGTCTGGAAGAATGGTAGACTTTAAAAAAACAGTAGCTACTCTAGCATCTACGAATCGCTCATTCAGTAATGAATTAGAGCACTCCGGCTATTAGGCATGTATAATGATATATATAACGAATTCGTGTAAAATCCTTTGTTCAATAAAGACGGAAGCTGATGATGGTTCGCCTGAAATAGGCCAAACTTCCAATTCATCATGAAATGACGTGTCTGCCTTAATTTTTCTTATACTTGCTTTACATGTATTTATATACATATATATTTAGAGCTCTCTTAGAGAGTTAACCTACCACTGTATGTACAGGATACACCTTTGGATTCTTCTATACCCACGCTGCATGCTGATATATATATATATATATATATATATATATATATATATATATATATATATATTAGAGAGGAAGTAGTAGAGAGAGGGAAGAGGTAAATGGACGGAAATAGTAAGAATGAATGTTAAGATGTCTTTTTCCTATTAAAACCTCTACCTCAACCGACATTTCTTTACTGCTTTTCATTCAATGCACTGCTGCCTCTAATCTCTCTCACTTCTATCTTGCTTGTTAAAGCAGAACCTTGGCAGGGAGGACGTGGGATGGTGTGTTGGCATCTCGCGGCTGCTGCCGCTCTACCAAGGGGCTTGCCTTCTGTGCCTCAGCAATTACATAATGTAACGCAGCTTCTTGACCGACTTTCCGGCCAGCATAGATAGCGACCGAGACCAACGCAAAGCTGCATTGGGGAAAACGAACCCGGCTCACCCGGAACGTTCTTGTAATGTTACAATGTTACTTTTGGTTGGCGGATATATGACGCTGTGGCGACGTTACGGTAACGTTACAATCGACTATTTTCCTGACTCCAGCCTAACCGCGTTGCGAAGTACTGGTCAAATGACATCTGAATACCTTTTCTTCTCTTAACAAATAAAGAAGATAATAAATTTAATTTCTTTTTTTCTTTTTTAGAGAGAAATTATATAACGAATGCATGTTCTTTTGTCTTCCAGGAATTTATTATCATTTATTTCTAAATATTATATAAATATCGCTAAGTTGACACAAAAGTGGGACATCTAGTTTAAATTAAGGTCAGAAGAAACATTCACTCACACTAGGCGTTGTATATATTTTTAATAAATTTTAGTCTCGTTTGGTACAAGGCAAAATAATGGAGCTTCTACTGAGAGTCAAACTTACTAACAACGACCTTCGAAACGGGTCAATTCTCCGGCAGGTGCTTTCTTTATTTCTTTATTTTTTCTAATATATATTAGAATATCTACAATTGACTATGTACACAATGTTTTTTAAATAAAAAAATCATATGTTTGTTTATTTTATATAGTTTTGAATCATTTCCATGCAAGCAAGACAATAAAGCCGCTCAGCTGCATGGGATTACTGAGTGTTTGTGGATATGAGAGAAAGAGAAACGTCATTAAAGAGAGAGAGGACTATGAAAGAACGAAAATTAAGAACACAGAAGATAACGATTAACACTGACTGGAAAGCAAGAAGCCGGAAGAGAGTTCCCCAAGTGAGAAGTGAGATAGTAGAAACTGTTAGCATAGAACTTACGGTAAAGTCTAGCCATTTCAATTGTAACGTAATGAAACCTTGCCGCCAATCTGGTACTGAGCATAATTTCATAAAGTCTCGGTACGATTGAGGAAAATAATATTTATTTTGAATAATACAAAAATGTGACATAAAGTGACAGTTTATTTCATGCTAAACACAATCGTCAGGCCATGAAGATTGGGATTAAATGTGAAACACACTCTCTCCCTCTAGGTGTGGACTTCAGTGTCAACTTCTATATTTACATACTCTTTCCCTAATACTGAGATATTTAACCATTTTAACCTATAAATCATTAAAACTATATTTTATCACACACACACACACACACACACACACACACATATATATATATATATATATTCTAAGCTTATATTGTTAAATATAGCAGACAATGAATGTCCATTATGTTTAATCATGAGCTGTTCTAAACACTGTATTTTGGCTTTAATTTCAGGCAAAAACTGTTCAACATTTGGATATTTTGTTATTATGCTGGTTCTAAGCTTTTGGCTCACATGAGCTATTTTCAGAGAGGTTACAGGAACGTTAACATAAAGACATTCACCATCAAAGATGTTATTGTCTTGTGCTGACATAAAGCATTACTTTGCGACGATAATAGTAACCAAATAGCACACGCAGGTCGTAAATTCTAAAGCGGTTTGATGATGTCACACCACGAGAGAGATCGAAATGTTAACAGAACCAAAAGTCTAAATGCAATGTAATGTGTTGTTATCAGATTGAAATGTGATTTTATTGCTTTGATTTAAGGTAGATAGCCCCCAATATCTGAAAGTTCTTTTTACTGTGTGTATGTGTGAGTATTATTGTGTTATCGACTATATATTCTACTTTTCTCAGGGTCGTCGGTGTAAACAGAGCCCTGGGATAAAAATGGCTTATAAATTTCCATACATGAGTTTTTATTTTTTCTCACATCTAGAAACATCGAGAAGGAAGAATTATGAAAAGAGTTGCTTGTTCTCTGTTTTATATCAAAAGCATGAGGCTGAAAGGAGTTCTTTTCTTCCCGTTTTTTTTTTAGAATATAGCAGTCGGATATTATGTGATTATCGTCCTTACAAAAGGCACAGGAAATTTTTGATTCTGTCGGAACAGGACTTTTAGGTGTGTCTCTTATATTTTCATGCATATCACTTCTATGAGATACATTATGAGGGAGAGGTTGAGACAGTGTTTGTGTATTTGTGCGAAAACCTGACTGGTTTTCGTTTATTTTAATGTTTTCAAAACTCTGTTTGTGAGTTAAACTATAGGCGTCTGCTACTATTGCGGCCTCATTAATCGTTTCTACATTCTTATCTTCGAGATGTATTCGAATCTTCTGTGAAACGCATTGCTTAAATTCTTCAATAAGAATGAGTTGGCGTAACTTATTATAATCATTATCTAGTTTTTTCCGCCCTAACCCATCTATCAAAGAGATCTTCTTTTTTCCTAGTGAACTCAACGTATGTTTGTTGCTGGAACTTTTTACAATTCCGAAATTTCTGCCTATATGCTTCTGGAATTAGTTCATATGCATTTAAAATAACATTTTTGATGTTTTCATAATCTGTGGCCTCTTCAATACTGAGGACCGAGTATATATCAGCATCTCTGTCAACCAAACCGTCTGTAAGAGTGTTAACCAAATTTCATAAGACCATCCTAAATTTATTGCTATTTTTTCAAAATGAGGAAAATATTTTCCCACTTTTTTCTTACAGAACTTAGGTACTAATTTGATATATTTACTGGCATCAAATGCTGCACTTAAGGAAGAATTCTTTGAATTTTGACTTCTATTTTCATGTTGTTATTTAAATTTTTCAAACTCTATTTCAGCATTTTTCTTTCTTGCATCTCTAATTTCTTTATTTCTAAGTGAAGACGTAAATTACTTTGGTCGTCTTTTTCGTCTATATTTTATGAGTCTAAGAAATTTCTATTTTTTAGTTCTTTTGTTACGATACTTTTGATTTGTGTCTTTTTCATAGACGGGTTTATATTTAATTTGAAATAGTCCGCAATTTGTAATAAGTCCGATTTTTGTAAGACTTCAAATGATTCACTAACATCGGCTAAACTTTTAAAATTTTCTATGGAAAAAGGCATGCTTTTTTGTTTTGGTTTTGATATTTTACGAAAGATATTTAAATATAGTTACTTTCTTTTCACGAATTACGTATATTGAGCTTATTTTGTTTGTTTTGTTTTTACGATATTATCGAGTTAGACGAGCCCTTAATTTTTATTTATTTATTTTTTTTATATTATCGAAATATACGAGTTTATAATTTTTGTTATTTATCAAAATGTACGAGCTCTTAATTTTTGTTATTTATTTATTTTTTATGTTATCGAAATGTACGAGCTGGTAATTTTTTGTTACGATAGCGTCGGAGGATTTTGTTAAGTTTTTAATTTTTTTTTTTTTTTTTTTTTTTTTTTGCGTCGGACGAGCCCCAATGTAACAAAAGGAAAAAAAAACATGATTGACCAAAACTCAGAGATAAATCACAGACAAATATTTAATTTACAAAATACATCAAATAAAATATTTACAAATATACAATTTTTGTTGCATTCAAAACAAGGAACATAGAGTTTACTACTGGCGAGTGTTACGAGGAGAGAAAGGGAAGGTAAAGTGTCAAGTATCTTTACCCAGTTAAGTTGGCGTAGAAGTTAAGTGCTATACTTTTTGGAAATCCTCAAATGAGTATATAAAGAAATATTTTAAGTATGGTCAATGAAATAGTCAAAAATATGTATTTACCCTTTTTGTTCAATGAGGTTCTCTTTCAGGTTTTAGTTGGTCGGCAACTTTTCTTATAGATTCTTTCGGCTGCATATAAATCCTTGAATCAAACATTTTTTTTTTTTTTTTTATAAGCGTTTCACCCCGAGCAAGGCATGTCACTGCCACTACTGCGCAGGGGGCTACGTAGAGTGGAGAAAGGCTGATTAAATATAGGAAATGACAGAGGGTGGGTGATAGGCGGGTAAGGATACTGAGAATGAGGGTTGAGTAGATGAGAGTGTTCTGAGAATAGTTGGGAGTTAGTGTGATAGGAGGTGTCTATTGACCCTACATTTAAACACCTGGAGATTGTAACTGTCGGGAAAGCAGACTTGTGGAAGGGAGTTCCACAGGCGGGAAGCGCGAGAAAAGAAGCTTAGTTGATAACAACAGCAAACCCTGGCAACAACTGACTACTCTTTGCCCAAACCTATTTTTATAGGAGCTAACACCTAATTTGCATATTTCTAGAACTTTTAGAACTCTCTAGATTCTACTGGAACATTCCACAATTTTCCAAAATGTTCTATTCCTAATTTCTCTATTTTTACGACTTCTTCTTCTTCTTCTTCTTCTTCTTCTTCTATGTGCCCTGTCCCTTCAGGACGTAGGCGATCATGGCTCTCCACGTCTCCCTATCCCTTGTGGCTCTTAGCATGTTTGCTCCTGTTGCTCCTGGCAACCCTCGTTCCGTCATCTACCTGATCAGGCCCTGCAAATATGTTATCCGCTGCCTTCCTCTGTCTCTTATTCCTTCTCTCTGTCCAGTCAGTATCAGGTTCTCCAGGCTCTCCTTCCTCATTGCATGTCCCAGGAACTTCAGTTGTCTCTTCCTGATGCTCAGTATCAATTTCCTTTTTGTTGCCATTCTTTCTAACACCTCGTCGTTGCTTGTATGCTCAGTCCACGATATCCGTAGCATCCTTCTGTAGAACCACATTTCGGCCGCTTCCAGTTTTGTCCTCATTTTCGATGATATTGTCCAGCATTCACAGCCGTATTGAAGAACTGACATCACGTAGCAGTCTAGAACACTTTTCTTCGTTTCTATTGAGATTTTCCTGTGTGTTAGTATTTTGCTCATCTTCTGGAACGCGTCCTTTGCCATGCCAATTCGCCTTCGGATCTCCGTGTCGCACTTTCCATCTCCTGTTAGAACACTTCCTAGGTACTTAAATTCTTGTACTTGTTTGATTCTGTTATTCTCCACCTGTATTTGGCATTTTGGATAGTATCTGATGACGATGCACTCAGTTTTCTTAAAGTTTATTTGTAGTCCCTTCTTGTCACTCTCCACTGCTACTTTCTGTATGAGGTCTTGTAGTTTCCTTTCCGTGTCCGCAATCAGCACTGTATCGTCCGCATATCTTATGTTCAGGTTGTGGACTCCAATAACAAATCCTGGCGTGTCATCTAGGGTCCTCAAAATATTCTTGCTGAACAAATCCGGTGAAAAGACACATCCTTGTCTTACGCCTTTTTCTATCTTTGTGTATCTACTGAGGTCGTTACCTGTCCGTATGCAGGCCGTTTGCTGCCAGTAGAGATTCTTGATTATTCTTATGTCTTTGCCGAAAATGTCGAGATTGCCCAGCATCTCCATCAATTCTTTGTGTCGTATTTTGTCGAACGCCTTCGCGTAATTAACAAGTATGACTCAATAGAATCCATTACTATAACTTTTTATACATTATTAATAATATTTTTATATATAAATGCATCCTCGTAACAATATATATATATATATATACTTATTTAAAATGGAACTTTGTCTCTGTGTGTGCATGTGTGTGTGTGTCCGTTACCTATGGGCCCCGAAATGGCTGAACCGATTTTCTTGAAGATTTACACAGTTGTACTATAAGCGTCTGCGAGTGTTCTTAGCTAGGTTTTGTGTCGAGGTATCCCCAATAAATATCGGAAATCACTAATCGAAAAAATCTGGTTATAGAAGGAGTGGTCCGATTTTAATCAAATTTGATACATTCTTAAACAAAGACATAAGAAACGGTATTCAGAAGTTTCAAGGTTGCAGTCCTTAGAATAGTGCAGAAACTCGATAATATATATATATATATAATGTATATATATATATATATATATATATATATATATATATATATATATATATAAGGCAAGATGTTTGTGTGTGTGTCTGTTTATCTGCCTGTATGTCTGTATATTTCAGCCCTTTTATTTTAGTTTTTGCTTCGGGTTTGGCTCTAAGTAGGTATAATTGTAGTTCTTAGTCTCAGCCATGATACCATTTACTCAGAGGACTTATTTAGCCTTCAAAATTCAGTTTACGACGAAAAGAACCTATTGGATATCGATACCAAGAAATGAAAATATGACTTACTTCCATTTAATTTTCTTTCAGTCTACGGTTTCCCTTTAACTGGAAACAACTACTGCTTCTTACTCTTTCGCGCCAACGTTCAAAGAGTCTGAGCCCCAGGACCATGGATTAGTTTTAAAGCTTTCATTACACCCGAGCAATGCCGGGCTATACTGCTAGTATATATATATATATATATATATATATATATATATATATATATATCCGTGTTTTGTGTGGTTCAGCAATTTATTATTTATGCGGGATTGCCTGAAGACCAACCAACATTATTTTTTCACTTTGGGTCATTATAAACATAGGATGTCTTTAATTTGCGATGATAATTGTGATGCGAAACTGACAGTCATTATTTAGTTTGATTCCTATGAAACAAAGGACACGTCATATTTAAAAATTCACTAGAAACCAGTAAAATAATGGAAAAATATATAAATAAAATAATGAAACAAACAGAACCATTAACAAAAGACTTTTTTGTTATGTGTATATATGTAGCATATATATCTGTTAATCAAAGACTTGAACATTTTAAGATTGTACTGATTGGTGAGGCATTATTTTGGTCTCTATTCCTCAAAGTCAAAGTTCTGGAGAAGACCTGGTTTCAATAACACTCAAGACGATTATGGACTTGGAGGAGCCCAGAGGTGACACGAAACTATATAACTATAAACAGAAGTTTCAGGAATGCAGTTATTCGTTGTAAAAATTTATCCAAGTGCCGACTGTGGAAGCTGATCACCTCTCAGTTGTATGTAAATTAAGAATGAAACTTCGGAGATTGAAGATGCCTAGTGCAGCACCCAGACTGAAATACAACAGACTCGTGAACGACCTCAACCTGCAGATAAAATACGCGGACAGCGTGAAAAAAATAAAATAAAAAAATAAAAAATAAAATAAAAAACGTCAAACTAAAAAACGGAAACTCAGAATGGGACCCACTAAAAGAAGCATTAGTGACATCGGCGAGCAACATCATCCCAAAGTGAACAGACGTAGAAGAATAAATGAGTGGATCACAGATGAGATTCTCGACATGTTTCAAAAGAGACAGAAAATAATGCCATGACATGGAACGGAATACAGGAAGTTACACAAGGAAAAAAGATGCAAATGCAGACAAGCTCAACGACAAATGTGAATAAATAGAGATATTGAGTATTCCTAATAAAGAAGATATGCAGAAAAAAATAAGATAACTAATATATTCTTCAATAGGGTGTATAAGATCCAAGGATGGAAATTATATCAGCGATAAGAAGAATACATAGGAGATCTCTTCCACGACAAGAGAAAGCTAAAGGCAATACATAGAGATAACGACGGACCGGAAATATTAAAATCCGAAGTGGAATCTGCACTGGCCAAACTGAATAGAAACAAAGCAGCAAGACTAGATGACATTGTAATAGAGATGCTCACAACCTTAGAAGATTTCGGCGTAGACAAAATAACAGAAATAAAAAATTAAATCTACAACAGTTATTTACGGTTATATTGAGCTATTTTAATAGTAAAACGATGAGACATAATTGCTAGTCTAGGGTTATTTATATACCGTGTCCCTTCAGGACGTAGGCGATCATAACCTTCCACATCTCCCTATCCCTTGTAGCTTTTAATTTCCTAGTTCGAAGTTGCCAACTATTACACCTTTCCTCTCCTTGCCTTCTTTGGCATTGAAGTCTCCTGTGATAATTCTAAATTCTTGTGATTTACTCTGAGCATTAGTGTTGTCCATTATGGAGTAGAAATGTTTATTTTCTCCCTAGCATTTTATGTTGTTGGTGCATACACTACTATAACAGCTATGTTGAAGTGCATTCAGTGTGACCACAAGAACTTTTTCGGATAACTGGCAGTACCCCAGAATGCATTTCTTGGTCTAGTATCAAACTGACTCTGACCACAGAATATAATTTCGCTCAGAAGCGTATTTACATTGAGCAGATGTTATTAAACGGCAAAAATGCATGTAGGCAAAAAAACAAACAAAAAAAAAACAAAACATTATTATATTGTTCTGTAAAATCAAGAATGCAGACGCCGGGTGAAAGGCGAAATTATATTAAGACAAAAATCACAAAAATCAGGAAATATAAAAGCAAAAGTTTATTTACATTAAAATAAATATTATTTTGGGAAAACTTAGAAAAATTAAGAATACAAGACCAGTTTGCATTGAAGGAATGTGACTGTGTGTCAAGGTAAGAGAATATAAACCATGGAAAGGCAGTGGCCAAAACCAATTCTTATAATTCGAAAATAATAAACAATATGCGTGGCAAAAAAAAAAAGATGACCCAATTGAGCAAATTTGGTCTATATAAGAGCGACATTAGAGCGACAGCAAGGACTCAGCAAGCCTGCATAAAAAGCAAGTCAACTCTAGCCAGTCAACTGCCCTCGTACGCGTGTGCGCTATCTCTCTGACCTACCTCTACTTCACATCACATCACTGAAGAAGAAGAATAAAGATATAATTGTATATTTTTATGTATCCGTGTCCGTCGTTTATCAGTCGAGAAGATTGTCATCATTGGTTCCCAGGCGCAGTATATAACATTTTTTCATTATTTTTACCGCCTGCGTATATGATCCTGTGGTTGTCACTGACGAATTCTCTGTTGTTTGGCCACCTAGTTTCGCATATTCCTAAAATGTTGATATCATGCAGTCGAGGTACCAAGGAGGGAAGCTCATTAGATCAACTGCTATGAAAATATTTAAAGAAAAGACAGGAGGTTACGTAATTTCTCATAAAATTTCTGTATTTTTTTTTTACAAGGGAGTGTTTTGCCACGCATATGTGTTTTCAGATATTCTGAGTTATCTTACGTATGTTGTGAACACATTTTTGTGCATGCGGTCATACGCTGGTTTGGTGGCAAATATTTGTTAGGATTGGCACAAGAGGCAGTCATAAGGCTTTTCACCGAAGCCCATTTACTATTCATAGTTGCATGACTAACATGCTGGCCAAAGAAGCAAATACCACAACTCGGAATGAAAATCATTACATTTTCACAATGATATCTAATGTATAGTTATGAAGGTAGTGCGAAGTTTATGAGAGTTAACTTTTTCTATCATTGTCTGTCTTTTTTTTTTTTTGACAATGATATTCACTATGTACAAGGACCAAATTCCACTCGAGGCATGGGGGTTACAGAGTAAGAGGAACTGTTTAAGGAGATATATATGAGGATTAAAACGTTTAACCACTACACTTGAACAGATTAAGACTGTAGTGGCCGGGGAAACATTTGTGTTCATTTTTGCACTGATATCCTTGAGAAATGCATGTATCCACCACTTGTCTCGCCAGCTGTGGGTTAAATAACTGGTCAGACTGGGCTCTTTAGTCTTGGGTGGGGACACCAGTTCCGGAGAAGAAGTATTCTAAAATCAGACCCATGGAGAAGGCAAAAAGAGATCACTCTATTATTAAAATAACGCTTATCGACATGGAAAGCGGAATCTGAGAGTCAGGTTCAAATTTCAGCCGAGCACTCCTTTTATTTGTACAAAAGCTGGACTCCGGCTCTTCTTTCCCAGCTATGAGTTAAATTACTGAGCAGACTGTGCTCTCTAGACGTGACTGGAAGTCAGTCTAAGAGAAGGAAAATTAAATTACAAACCGTGGAGAAACCAACCGGGAGCCACCATACTATTATTTCTATGAATGCATGAAAATTTACACATAATAAATCCGTGGAGAGCCATAACCACTTTTGTTTTGAAGGGAATGAAGAAAAATATTCTAAAAAAGAAATTCTAAAAAATTAAAAAAATATTCCAAAAGAATATCGTATATATTGAATATATCGGTTTATATAATTCACATTGTTCGGGCGAGTGACCTCATCTTTACTGTCATATTCACGACATTTCGACCGTTGTATGCTCCGATCTTTTTTAGGAGATTTTGAACCAAACCCTTTATTTCAATCACTGGGGTATATTGTTTTCATTCCACGAGTCATGCCACTTCCGGATGTTTTAGTTTTTCCCTTTAACTCAACTCTCTAAGTTTTTTGTTCGTCACTGCTGTCACCAGGTATTGAACTCACAACATTTTGGGTCAAATCATTGTACATGGCCCAGTGTATAAAAGCGTTGGTTGAATCCAGTTTCTGTGTGCGAGTTTTTGCATCTTTAAAATTATGACTGTTACCCAATTCGTGTGTTCGTGCATACGCATGTATATGTATGTATCTGTTCAAAAGTGAGCATGTGATTATATAAATGTTTATAACTTTTAAGGAATCAATGCATTCTTTATCTGAAATTATTTTTTACAAATGCAATTGCTATTTTCTGATTATCCATGTTTGAGTAGACGACATGATTTTTTGAATAATGCAAATTATATCTACTAGTCTTAATAAAGAAAATATACCCCCACAGATTATTTTCTACAAAGTATCTTGAATGCGCTGGCTGGTAGGCACACTGTTTCAAAAAAAAAAGAAATTGAAAGCGTCTACTCAAGCATTAGAATCAACAAAATACTGTTTGGAGCAGATAAATTCATATTTATGTGCGTGTGTGTTGTTTTTGTCATCGGGAAACATTATCACATTTAGAGAAGCAGATTATTTTCATTCAATATATATATATATATATATATATATATATATATATATATATATATGAAAGTTAAATTCACGACTAATTTAGATATATATAAGGTGCGATTAGTAAATCGTCGCCATTTTCTATTTTTTTAATTTTGCGCATGCGCATTGTTTGCTTTTCATTTTGTCCCCTGCATAGTGTAATAGGGTCAGCTGGGCACCGTCTGTGAAAAAGAAGAGCACCATGACGCAATTCGATCCGCCAGAAATTTAGAAACAGCATACTGTACTGCTTGATTTTCGCGCCGGAACCTCCAATATGAACATTTCAAAGTGTTTTGGTGTGAATCTGAGGAGAGTGCAGGGCTGAATGAGTCTAATGGTGATTACATAGGTGTTTGAAGTGATCACTAGTGATGGTGACGTTATGCATCTATTTATCTCCCCACAGAATCTCCGTCTAAACCCGAAAGTCTACATCAAGAGCCTTGAGGAGATAGTACTGTCCTGGGCCAAGAGGGTGGCTGCTAGAAGATCCTATGTCTAGCAACATGACTCTGCACTATGCCACACATGGCTGTCAGACAATTTCTGCGACCACATTACCCTTATATCTGGCCACCTAAATCCTCAGATTGTAGCCCCTTTGATTATAGTTCAGTTTAACGAGAGGCCAACAAAACTCTTAGTAACACCAAAGATGAACTGAAGGCAAGAATTATGGCAGCATTCACCAACTTGAACAAAGAGACCGCCCAGAACATTTGTAGGAAACTCTGGATCGTCTGGAGGCTATAGTTGAAGCAAATGGCGATTTTATTGAATAAATATACTTTTTCAGCATTTCAAAATATTTTTTATTTAATTTTGGTAAATATATTCTTTAAAATGTGATGTCAGTTTTATTTTCATTTTTGCGTCGTTTAGACGTCAATTCTTCTATCGCACTCTATATATTGTAATTTACTAAGCGCAGCTTAGATGTGGCACAAGGCCGAAAGTATGGGGCACCCAGTGAGGATCGAACTCACTACTTAATTGCAATAGTGCTAGCGAGACAAGCTTGCTAACCATTACACCACCTCGAGGTGCCCATCGCACTCTATATATTATCAAATTAAAGTAAAACTGATTAAATTGTATTGAGCAAAACGAAATGATGAAACACGGAAATTATGTTTTGATCTCTGATGGTTATCAGGCATCAACAGTTATGTTTAGATTCGTACCCAAAAAAAGAATTAGGGGGGTTGTCTTGCACGTGAATTTGATCCTCATTGGGACGCTCTGCTAGGCTAGACTAGACTAAGTTTGCTTGTATATTCTCCCACTTCTACTCTTATTCGACATATTCTCTAATTTTCTTTACATGTCCACCTCTTTTCCCTATTTCTATTTTTCTCACTATAGCTTCTCACTTTTCCCACCCTCGAGGTTAAGCTCTTTTCATGTTTACACCCTCATTATGTTTCCTACAATCACACTCTCTTTATCTCCCTCTGTCTCTGTCTTTGTCTTTCCCTCTTACGGTGTAGTCGGTTAAGTGCCATACGTTATACACGCTTGGGCGATCATGTCTCTTTTGAGACATGACTGACTGGGCAGAAGATTATCCCGCAGTAGGTTGCCATTGCTTTCTGCGGTAGACTGGTTGCCGACTAAGGCTATAGCTATAGAACCCAATCTGTCTTATTATTTAACCCATAACTGGAGGGAAGACACGGATTAATACCTTTCCCAAGGGTATTTGCGCGTAAGTGAATGCAAGGAATTCAACCGAAATTCGAACTCGGTTCCCCGATTTCTCGTTCCGAGCCGATATCCACTGCGCCACAACGCTTTTTTTTTTTTTTTTTTTTTTTTTTTTTTTTTTTTTTTTTTTTTTTTTTAACAGAGCTTTCTGATGTTTTATAGAGGCTCACTTTCTGAAACCAAACTCGTGTTTTTGTAAATGCTTAGTACACCAGAGCTTGCTTACGATTATCTCTCTCTCTCTCTCTCCCCCTCTCTCTCTATTTCTCTCTCTCTCTAAAAAAAAATGAAGTTACCTTTTGGGGTAGTAAAAGAGATTCTTGCGAAAATTTGTGTAGAACGACATCTATTGACAAGAAAAATAAACACAAACCGACTCTTTCACTGCCTACATTGTCTACAGCTGAGATCTTTCCCGTGTCACATTTTGAAAATGAAATATGGCATGATAATCAATACAAAGTCTTTATTCTTCTGCTTTCTACAATGATACTCAACCATCGCTTTTAGTTTTATTCTGGTTTTATTTCGGGAACAGAAAGAACCATTTTTTATTTACACTACTCAATACAAAGCCTTTATCTTTGGATTTTGGACAGGCAGATTATGAGACGCATCGTTTTAAGTTGATTTTTTGGTTTGTTCCATAAAGAAACATAATACATTTATTTGCTTATTTAGTTATAAGCTATATCTTTTGAAGAGTTGCGGACGTGTAATGGCTTTTCGAGACAGTCGATGGAAACATAGGAATCATTGTTTGTTTAATTTGTGCATCTTTGAGTAGAAATGTAGATGAATGCGGCAACCGGACGACTATACAACGAAATACATTTACACAATGCCGACAAGTATTAAACAGGAAGTTGAAATTATACAAACTAACAACACTCATGAATATTGCAAAGTTTCCTATTTGAATTCTGATTCTAAAATTAATGACTGAATAAGCTCTTTGCGATTTCTATGATTATAAAATAGAAAAGAAACAGCTAACATAATCATTCTTTTAATTATTATTCTTAACCTCCTACTCTTCCTCCTACTCTTCTCCCCTCCTGCTATTCTTCTTCTTCTTTTTCTTCTCCTCCTCCTCCTCTTCCTCTTTTTATTCTTACCTTTACTTCCTCGTTTTTCTACTTTTCTCCTCTCCTATTATTCTTCTTTTCTTTTTCTTCTCCTTCTTTTTATCCCTTCCTGCCATTCTTCTTCCTCTTCTGAAACTTTTCTTTTTCTTCTTTTTCTCCTCTTCTTCTTATTTTTCTCCTCCTCCTCTTCTTCGATGTGCCGCGTTCCTTTTGGTCGTGGACGATCATGTCTCTCCGAAACTTCCAACCCATTGTGGCTCCTAGCAGTTTTTCTTTCTTTGCTAAAGCTCCACACTGCGTTCAGCTACCCATTCATACAAACACGTCACGTAAGTGATTCGCTGCCTTCCCCTATCTCTATTGCTCTCAGTAAGCCCTGTGAGGGTTAAGTTTTCCAAGCTTTCTTTCCTCATTACGTATCCACGGACTTTTATCTCTCTTCCTGATTCTAAGCATAAGGGTTTTTTTTGTTGCCAATTCCTTTTAGAAAAACACATTGCTTACTCGTTCCTTCCATAGAATTCTCAGTATCCTTCTGTAGAATCAAATATGTGTCGCCTCCAGAGTTCTCCTTTTCCTGTAGTGTCCAGCTTTCATTGTAATATAAAAGGATGAATATCATTCGCAATCCAGTGATCTTCTTTGTTTCAAACGATCCTTTTTATTTTTCAGCACTTTGCTTAACCTTTGAAATCCTTTTTTCGTTAGTCCAATGCGTATTCGGATTTCGGTGTCGCATTTTCTTCTGTTAAAACGTTTCCAAGATATTTAAACATTTGCACTTGAGGTCACTGGTGCCCCCTCCACAAGAACTTACTCGTGCAACCAGACTGTCAACAAGGTCCCACTATTTTACAGTTAAATCAACCAAATTCTACTTCTTAAGTTTCTTTTCTCGCACTTCCCGCCTGTGGAATTCCTTTTCGTATACTCGCTTTCCTGACGGCTAAAACCTCCAGGAATTTAAATGCAATGTCAATTCCCATCACTTATCCATTTGACTCCAGTACTTTCTACATCATCCCTGTATCTTTTTCTTTTCCCTTTTTATCTACCTTCGCAACTGTCTTCATTTCTATGTTCACATCCTTCTCTTGCCCCTTTTGTGTCACCCCCGTAGCTGATTTTTCTTTCTCTTTACTCGCCCCCTGCCTAAAACTTTAACTCTTTTATGTAGCTCCCTACACATTAGTGGTGGCATCATCTTGCTTTGGGTCAAATGATTAAAAAAAAAAAAAAAATTGACATCTCCAATGTATAATTTGGGGCTTTTTTCTTTTACTTTCTGTTTTCTTGTGGTTGATGGTTAGTCCTTTTCCCTCGTTTTCTTCTATTATAGGAGGGGCACCTTGGTTAGCAAGCCTGTCGCTTTAGAACCTGTTACAACTGAGTAGTGAGTTCGATCCTAACTGAGTACCCCATACTTTCGGCCTTGTGCAACATCTGAGCGGCGCTTAGAAAATCAACTATCCTATATAGAAGGTCTTGTAGTTTCTGTTTGTGCCAGGCACATTATCTGCGGGCTTTATATTAGGATTACCCCCACCGATAATAAATCCTGACAGGGTCTTGCTCTCTCTTAGGCGTGCCTCGGTGTAGAGGTTAAATAGATGTGGGGAGAAGATATATTCTTATGCCCCTTTCTGTTTTTTGTGTAATTGTTCTCTTCATTTTCTATCTGCAGGCGGTTCTGAATTATTCTAGCGTCAATTCTAACATCTGTAACGGCTTCGGTGATGTTTTTCAAATTGGCCTTGCACCAAACACAACCGAAGTACCCACAATTTCAAATTTCGGAGGTCGGAATGTGGAAGAATAAAATATTTCGTTTTGTATTTTAAAGTAAAATTTTATTAACTAAACAGAATACGTCAATTTTTAGAAGTTAAATACTAAAAGAGAAAATATACGCAGTTAAATGTTCCAGAGCTTATAGATGCTAGTAGCAGAACGTGTGTATGCTAATATGCTGGTTACTAATGAAATCTGTGCTCCATTCTTTTTTTATGACCGGCGAGAGAGTAAAAAGGAAGGTGAAGCAATAAAGGAAATTGTACTTAGCGGAGTTAATATTTAGGAGTCAGTTGAAGTATCTTGTTGTTGTTGTTATTGTTGTTGTCTCGTTGACCGCAAGAATGTTGAGGAAGGAGAAGAAGAGGTAAAAGAAATTAGCATTAGTAAAGAAGGAGAACGAATGTGTGACGCGGGTCGGTAAATTAAAGTTTCTTTAGTCACCTCTTGCGTGTCGTCTCTCTGTGCTCCTATTTGACTGACTGATTCTGACTTTCTTTCTCTCTTCCTTTGTACTGATTCACCTTTTCACATTGAATTGCTAACTTTTCTCGCAGTTTTGCAAGTCGCTTCCTTTCATTGGTTAGAAAATAAATTTAACATCTGATCGCGAAATTTGGCTCCGTCTTTTTCTTTTAGTATGAGGTCAATCTTTTTCCTATCTTCACACTTGATTGTGAATTTTTGCATTGGTTTGGGTTTTTCCAAAATGTTTTCAGTCATTCTGATCCATTTTTGCGCGTATATAATTTTAATTTTTACTTTTCAGATAATTGTTAGATGATATAGGATTTGCATACACCAATTGGTTAGAACGTTCCGACCATAAGACCCAGTTTTGAATGTCATCGTGGCCGATTTGTCAGGAAGGTGACCGATTTGTTAAGAAGGTAACATCTTTAAGTTATCAGCCTGGGGGTGATGCGATCCCATGGTGCAGCAGCATTGGAAACCATACCTCGGGTTGACGAAAGCCTCGTGTATTAAATATCCTGTGAGGACGGTATAGGTAATAGAGACATTGCATTGATAAATTGGTAAATTCGGTAGACGGACCTACAGGATGTGATGGATAAATTGTCGTACAACTGAAGCAAAAAAAGTTGAAAATGTCACTGGCATCTCATTTTAACAGATATATTTACCAAAATTATGCAAAAATGTCTTGAAATACTAAAGAGTAAATTCTTTCAATAAAATCGCTATTAGTTCAACTACGGACTCCAGACGACTTCGGAATCTGCTGCATCTCTTCTGAATGATCTCCTTGTTCTCCTTAAGTTGGTGAATGCTGCCACAATCATTGCCTTCAGTTCATCTTTCGTGTTATTGTGCCCCACACATAATAATCAAAGAGTTGCAGTCTGGGGAATTAGGTGGCCTGATGTAAGGGATAATGTGGCGGCAGAAATACCATGTGTGACACAATTCAGAGTCCTATTGACAGACATAAGATCTTCCAGCAGCCCCCTCTTGACTCAGGGCAACACCACCTCCTCAATGCACTTGATGTAGACTTTCGTATTGAGTCTGAAGTCATGTGGGGATTATGAATGGAGGCAAAATATCGCCATCATTAGTGATTCCTCCAAACACCTTCCTGATCCCCATTAGACAAATGAAATTCTTTTCGAATCCTCTCGTCAGCTTGACACCAACTCAGAAATGTTCGTATTTGAGTTTACGGCTTGAATGCCAAGCAATACAGCATGTCGTTTCTTAATTTCTCTGCGAAGTGAATTGCGTCACCGGTGCTCTTTTTCTCACAGACGCTGCCCAACTGACCCTACTATACTGTGTAAGGGACAAAATAAAAAATGGTTATTCGCAAAATTAAAAGTATAAAATGGCTACAATATACCCATCGCTGTCGATGGCTGCGTTAGAAGGAAGTAACAAGTCATTGTGACCGATGGTTTGAGCGTAATGACCTACTTCAGAAAGTTGATCAAGCTGGATAATTCTTTCTATTCCAGAAACTGGAACTAAGATCTACTCAGCATAGTTGCAGTATAAACCACGGGTGGGCTCTGTGGGTGTGTTTGAGCGGGCGTGTACAACAGGCATTGGTTAACCGCCCTAGTAGACACATATGCTCAGATACGAGAGGTTAGCCACTACTATTCTTTCATCCTTTCCAAGTAGACCGTGTTTTCCTAGCAGTTGAAATAGAACTTCGTGCCATACCTAGCCTCAAATGCGTTTGCCTGATCTATGAAACATAAATGCACATCCTTTTTGTATTTGTATTGCTCTCTCTCTCTCTCTCTCTCTCTCTCTCTGATATTTCCATCACATTGTCTACATTTCAGACATCACAGTCTAAATCCTATCTCTCTCTCCATACCTTCCTTCTCCTAACTTCATCCCCACGAAATTTCTGATTAATTTATCTCTCCACACACCTCATCTCATCTCTCTCTCTCTCTCTCTCTCTCTCTCTCTCTCTCTCGTGTCTCTGTTTCCTCACAGTCTCTGTCTCATCTCTTCGCAAATGCAGTGACCGTCTAACTCTATCTTCACAATGTATCCGTCTCATCTCTATCGACTCAATATCTACACGCCATCTCTATCGCTACCACTGCACCGTCCTCATCTCATCTTTATCCTCACAATAACCACATGTCATCTCTATTTTCACGCGGTCTTCATCCCATCTTTATCGCCAAACTGTTTTCGTCTAATCTGCTTCTGCATGCAGTCCCCGTGTGCACAGTGTTCGTATCTCATCTCCACAAATCTACCATCGTAACTCTATCCCGACATAATCCACACTGTGTCAGTTATTTTCGGAGTTATGGAAACGTTCCTAGAAAGTAAAGGAGGAAATGAAAATCAAGAAAAAAAAGGCTAGGCCATCCAGACGTCAGCATTATTAAAAGCAGATAGAGCAGTGAGAAGAATGCTAGCATATTGAGGAGAAAGCTTTTCGGTTGAAATTTGTAATTTTTTTTATCTTAAAACAATCTTTCAGAAAAAAAAAGGTTTCATAGATCCAGTAGCTGTTGTCGCTCTTGCCATTAGTGGTGGTTGCTTCATTCTCACCTTAATAATAACAGCTGTCATGAAAATAGGTTTCTCAAGTCTTGTAGCTTTTATCGCTCTTGCCAGTGTTGGTGGTTGCTTCCTTCAACAACAGCTGTCATGAAAATAGGTTTCTCAAGTCTTGTAGCTTTTATCGCTCTTGCCAGTGTTGGTGGTTGCTTCCTTCAACAACAGCTGTCATGAAAATAGGTTTCTCAAGTCTTGTAGCTTTTATCGCTCTTGCCAGTGTTGGTGGTTGCTTCCTTCAACAACAGCTGTCATGAAAATAGGTTTCTCAAGTCTTGTAGCTTTTATCGCTCTTGCCAGTGTTGGTGGTTGCTTCCTTCAACAACAGCTGTCATGAAAATAGGTTTCTCAAGTCTTGTAGCTTTTATCGCTCTTGCCAGTGTTGGTGGTTGCTTCCTTCAACAACAGCTGTCATGAAAATAGGTTTCTCAAGTCTTGTAGCTTTTATCGCTCTTGCCAGTGTTGGTGGTTGCTTCCTTCAACAACAACTTTCATGAAAATAAGTTTCTTAAGTTCAGTAGCTGTTGTCGCTCTTGCCAGTATTGGTGGTTACTTCCTTCTTAACTTAACACCAACAGTTTTCATGAAAATAAGTTTCTCATATCCTGTAGCTGTCATCGCTCTTGCCATTAATGGTGGTTGCTTCTTTCTTTAAGGAAAACAGTTTTCTTGAAAATAGGTTTCTCAAGTACACTAGCTGATATTGTTTTCGCCAGTCTTGTTGGTTGCTTTTTTCCTACCTAACAACAAGTTTCATGAAAATAGGTTTCTTAATTCCAGAGGCTATTTTATCTTTTCCCAGTATTGGTGGTTGCTTCCTTCCTAACCTAACAACAGATTAGTTTCTCAAGTCCAGTAGCTGTTATCGCTCTTGACAGTATTGGTGGTTGCTTCCTTCCTAACTTAACAAGAGCAGCTTTCATGAAAATAGGTGTTTCAAATCCAGTAGCTGTTATCACTCGTTCCAGTAGTGATGGGGATTTCTTTTCTAATATACTACTACTATTGCTGCTGCTACTACTATTACTCCTACTGCTACTAATAATAATGATAATAATAATCAGAAGAAGAAGTAGAATAAAGAAAACTAACGATGACAAAAGAATAATGGAATGAATACAAAAATCGGAAATGGATAAGGGAATGAAATTAATGTTGACGAAGCATTCTCAAATTCTGCTGATGTCAGTTTCTATAGATTCAGTTCAATCGATTGTCTGATCTAAATTTTGGAGAATTCTTTTCCCTCCCGGTGCTTTGATAGTAAAGTCGGTTGCTCTCATTAAAAAAAGAAAAAAAAATCTGCTATCTATGAATTTAATTGCATGTTCATTGAGTTTCATTTGTTTAGCGACAAAAAAAAAAAAAATAAGAAAGAAAGAAAGAAAGAAAGAAAGAAAGAAAGAAAGAAAGAAAGAAAGAAAGAAAGAAAGAAAGAAAGAAAGAAAGAAAGAAAGAAAGAAAGAAAGAAAGAAAGAAAGAAAGAAAGAAAAGAAAAAGAAAAAGAAAGAAAGAAAGAAAGAAAGAAAGAAAGAAAGAAAGAAAGAAAGAAAGAAAGAAAAAAGAAAGAAAGAAAGAAAGAAAGAAAGAAAGAAAGAAAGAAAGAAAAAAGAAAGAAAGAAAGAAAGAAAAAAAGAAAGAAAGAAAGAAAGAAAAAAGAAAGAAAGAAAGAAAGAAAAAAAAGAAAGAAAGAAAAAAGAAAGAAAAAAAGAAAGAAAGAAAGAAAGCGCAGAAAAATGCAATTACATCTGCACGATTACTTTTTTTCTTCTCCACGCCCCTTTTTTTTTCAAATTTAATTCGAAAAATATTCGCAAAAATATATTTTTTTTGTTGCTGTTTTTATTTCCATCAGTTTTAAAAATATTTTATTGTTCATCGAATCATTTTCTAATGCCTTTGGCGACTGCTGAAAATGAATAAAGAAGCGTTCGGAGGATAGGTTTTTCAACAGATAAAGGTAATTATTGCAACGTATGCATGAACAAAGATATGCCGAACACACGAAACAAAAAAATGATCATAAACTGGATTGACAACCATCTTTACGTAAATAGATATTATAAGATTTTGCACTTGGGCTTGTCTCGCTAGATCTGTTTACGACTAAACAGTGCATTTGATCTTTACTGGGTTTCTCACACATTCGGCCTTGTGCACATATAAGCGACGTATCGAAATGTTTTTTTGGCACTTAGATGTGGTGTAACAAGCTTATCTTGCTAGATCAGTTTACGACTGAACAGTGAGATCGATCCACACTGAGTGACTCACACATTCAACATTGTGCCGCATCTAAGCTACGCTTCGAAGAACGTTTTGGGTCCTTTAGACGTGGTGTAATGGTTAACAAGTTTGTCTTGCGAAATTAATTTTGGGCACTTAGATTAGGTGTAATGGTTAACCAGCTTGTCTTGCTAAATCAATTTACGGCTGAAAAGTGAGTTCGATCCTCACTGAGTGTCTCACACATTCAGCTTTGTGCCATATCTAACGTACGATTCGAAACTCATTTTGGGCATTTAGATGTGGTGTAATGGTTAACAAACTGGATCAGTTTACGACTGAACAATGAGTTCGATATTCACTGAGTGTGTCACACTTTCGGTCATGTGCGACATGTAAGCTACGCTTCGAAACTCATTTGGGCACTTAAACGTGGTGTAATGGTTAACAAGCTTTTCTTGCGAGATCAATTTACGAGTGAACAGTGAGTTCGATCCTGACTGAGTGTCTCACGTAGTCGGTCATGTGCCACATCTAAGCTACGCTTCGAAATTAATTTTGGACACTTAAACGTTGTGTCATGTTTAACAATCTTGTCTTGCTAGGTCAGTTTACGACTGAACACTGAGTTCAATCCTCACTGAGTGTCTCACACCTTCAGCTTTATATCACATCGTGCTACGTATTGTATTTCGTTTTGTGCGCTTGGGCGTGTCGTAATGGTTAGTAAGCTTGTCTCGCGAGATCTGTTACGACTGCTTAGTGAGTTCGATCCTCACTTGGTGTCTCATACTTTCGGTTTTGTTCCGCTTCGCTTCGAAATTCATTTTAGCTACTTAGACTTGGTATAATGGTCTTGTAATTTTTGCTTCAAGTCTATACTTCTGTCTTCGTATAAACTCTGAAATTTAATTAGTATTTTTCTCGCAATATTTTCGTCTCTCACCCGGTTCCCTCTGGTCTTATGTCTTTTGAACAGACGTAGAAGTTCATTCGTTGTTTCCACTTTACTGTTGGTTTTCCAGGTCCCTTTAAATTTGACTTAAAATTCTTACTTTTAATGTTTGCGCCTAAACTCTGAAATTTTACTTAATGTTTTCCTCTCAATCGTAGTAGATATGTTCGACTTTCAACCGGTTCACACTCCTCTCCGGCTTTTTGAACAAAAGTAGAGGTTTATCCTATTTTTCCTGTTTGGGATTTAGATTTCCGGTTTCTTCTAAAGTCTTTTCATTCTCTCTCATTCCCAGTAGACCTTTGTATTATTGCCTTGATTGGGGAGGGGGAGAGATTCTTCGAATTAAAAATGATTGTTTGTTTGTTTCGAGGTTTAACGACCTATCAATCCTTATGGGGTCATTTAAGGTCATAACCAATGATTTTCGGTTAGGTTATTTTACAACATTTTTTCTTTTCGAGTATCAAGATTCATTGGGATTTTTTTTAAAGAGCAGGGTCCCCAAGTCCTACCCTTGTTATTTAACCCATAACTGGAGGGAAGGGACGGATTAATACCTTTCCCAAGGGTAGCAGTGTTTAAGTGAATGCAGGGTATTCAACTGGAATTCGAACTCGGCTCACCGATGTCTCCTTCCGAGCCGATATCCACTTCACCACAACGCACATCCGTCACTAAACGCTTACAGCACCTGGTATTCCCAAGCGGTCACCCATCTAAGTACTGATCAGGCTCAACGTTGCTTAACTTCGGTGATCGAGTGAGAACCGGTGTATTCAACGTGATATGGCCGTAAGCACGCACATCCGTCACTACACGCTTACAGCACCTGGTATTCCCAAGCGGTCACCCATCTAAGTACTGATCAGGCTCAACGTTGCTTAACTTCGGTGATCGAGTGAGAACCGGTGTATTCAACGTTAAAAATGAAAGATTATTCTAAGAAGGAGGACTTACAATAAACCTTTCCAAAACGGAAACCTGTTTCCCCGAAAAAACAAAAACAAAAAAAAAAAAACTGTTTTAATATAAAGTACTTTTAAATTTACAGAAACTCTGTTAGGATTGGCCAAACTCTCTTAATATAAGAGCCACATACCATAAATTTAAGAGGTTTGAGAGCCGTAAGACGTGAACCGAATGTACACATATATTTTTGTGAGTTGATTATATGGATTGAAATCCGACAAGATGATAGAATAAATAGAACAAATAAAGAACAAAATAGGAAATGTGTCTTAGTCTATTTCACTTTTATTAAAGCTTCTTCAGAGATCTGTTTAAAGACAAGAGATGAAAAATATTTTTAAAAATTAAAAAACCCAATTAAACAGTATACGGAAATGTTGTTTGGAGTTTGATTTTTATCGGTCAGATATATGTCACGTGTAATAAACAATAAACGATTATTTTAAATGTAAGTGTATGTATGTATAGGAACGCTTGTCTGTTAATACGCCTGTGTACGTGTCAAGTGTATTAAAACGATGAACGATTTTTTAAATATGTGTGTGAAAAAAATCTGGGATGGTAAAATGTGTGACTGTTTGTCGGTGACGTTAGTGTTTAAATTTCCACTACAAATTCAAACGGAAATGTATTTCGTCCTATCATGCACACATACACTAACGTCACCGTTAAACAAGCACACATTCACACAATTCACCATCCAAGATTTTCTCATACACATATTTTGAATACACTTGACACGTGCGTGATCACACACACATACATATAAACAGACAAGCGTTCCTATGTATACATAATGGCTGGCCACTCGTATTCGAGGATACACGTCTACTGGGGCGGCTAGCTAATCCCCATTGTAGACACCTGCTCAGTCACAATACCTACAGAATCCACCTGTGGTTTATACTGCAACTATACTGAGCAGACATTAGTTACAGTTTCTGGAAAAGAGCGTGTTATCTAGTATGGACAACAGTCTGAACAAAGCCAGGACGCTCAAACCCTCAGCCACGATGACTTGTGACTTCGATCCAGCCTAACCATCGACGGTTCCTGAAAGAGGACCGTCTACCCAATTTCACCGTGGTATGGTTTTCAGACACTTTCCAAAGGTGGCGCTTGCTGGAATCGCCTCCTCCAGACCGATTATATGAAGAAGCCACAAATCGACCATGGTGAGATTCGAACCCAGGCTTCATGATCAGAAAGTGAACGTTCTAACCACTCGACCACACGCCCATACATACATACATACATACATACATACATACATACATACATACATACACTTACTTTTAAAATAATCGTCTATTGTTTTATTACACGTGATACATTTGACCAATCAGAATGAAACCCTAAACATTCCAGAATATGGTCTCTTTGTTTTTTAAAAATTATTTTTTTTTCATCTCTTGTCTTTAAACAGATCCCCGAAGAAGCTTTAATAAAGTGAAACATGTTAGATTAAAACACATTTCTACTTTGTTCTTTATTTATTGTAAAACATATATTTTTGTTGCATACACATTTTGTTACAAAATTCTTATAAAAATATTACAAAATGCATGTATGCAATAATCATGTATGCAGTTTTTTAAAATGTCAATTTGTATTGGTTTTAATAATCACAAAATACAAACACATACACACGTATACATATATTAATAAATATACATATTATCCAACGTCTATGGCATGACTCGAAGTTTCATGCGTTATGCTATCATCAGGTGCATATTACAAACTGACCGTTTAATAGATTTGATTTTAAGTTCCCTCGATGTTCATGGGAGTTAAATCTTATGAAATTTGATTACTGTTTTGTAATATATCAAGAGTGAAATTTAAATGGACAAAGATTACATGGAGATAAAAAAAATTAAAATTAAAATAACAAGAACCCAATTATTACCTGGAATATTGTGGCTAAATCCAAATCTTACAATGGAAAAGGAGACAGATGTAACGTATGCCTTTTATATAAAAAAACAACTTCTAATCTTAAAACATCAATAATCCTAATTTACGTAACAAAAAAGGTGATTTAATGAACACATGCTGTCATAAAAATAATTGTTTAAATTCTTAGTCCCAGATTGATACAGAATCCTCTAACCGTTTGTCTCTTTCTTTTTCACCTCATTACTTCCCTCTTTCTTTCTTTCTTTCTTTCTTTTTCCCCAACAAACATTACTATTAATAATTGTCAATTACGCCCCTTTCATTTAATCTCCCTGAATATTAATATTTTCTTTAATTTAAAATTTTAATTTTAAAATTTTAACTTTTTATTTCCATTTAATCTTTGTCTATTAAAGATTTACCCTTCATATATTAAAAAGCAGTAACCTAACTTAATAAAATTTAACTCTCATGAACATCGAGTGTACTTAAATTCACATCTATCAAAAGATCCCCTTGTAATATGCGCCTGATGATTGCATAACGCATGAAACTCCGAGTCGTGCCAGCGACGTAGGACAATAGATATGTTTATTTATATATACAACTAGCAGTATATCCTGGCGTTGCTCGGGTGTAATGAAAGCTTTAAAATTAATCCATGTTCCTGGAGCTCAGACTCAGCCTAAAGAATATTTGTGTGAAGTTTGGTGAGAATCGGACAAAAATTGTGGATTTGTATAAAGGACATACAGATAGATAAACAGACACACACAAAAACATCTTGCCTTTTATATATCTATATATTAGCGATTTTCTGCACTATTGTAAGAACTGCAACCACTATGATATATATATATATATATATATATATATATATATATATATATGTACTAGCAGTATAGTCCGGCGTTGCTCGGGTGTAATGAAAGCTTTAAAAGTAATCGATGGTCTTGGAGATCAGAATCTGCCTAAAGAGTATTTGTGTGAATTTTGGTGAGAATCGGATAAAAATTGTGGATTTGTATAAAGGACATACAGACAGATAAACAGATATACACACAAACATCTTGCTTTATATATATATATATATATATATATATATATATATATATATATATATTATCGATTTTCTACAATATTGTAAGAACTGCAACCTTGAAACTTCTGAATATCATTTCTTATGTCTTTGTCTATGAGTGTATCAAATTTGATTAAAATCGGACCACTCCTTCTATAACCGATTATCGATTTTCGATATATATCGGGGGTACCTCGACACAAAACTTAGCTAAGAACACTCGCAGACGCTTATAATACAACTGTGTAATTTTTCAAGAAAATCGGTTCAGCCGTTTCGGAGTAACGGACACACATACACACAGACACACTCAGACAAAGTTCCATTTATAAATAAGTTTAGATATTTCTGTTCATATTACATTGAGCACTGTTTTATTAACAACTGAATAATAATATTATATATGAGTGTACCCCATATGTATATTTATAAATTCACATAACTATATATACTACATTTTTTTCGAAATCTTAACTAATAATTGTTTTAACTGTATTGAATGTATTTAATACAGTAATGAAATGCGGAAACTTTTAAGGAAATGTCCGAATTTGCATTTCACTAACATCTAAACTTAAATATAAATGAAACTTTGTGTGTGTGTGTGTCCCCGTTACCTATAGACTCCAAAACGGCTGAACCGATTTTCTTGAAAATTTACACAGCTGTTCTATAAGCGTCTGCGAGTGTTCTTAGCTAGTTTTTGTGTCGAGGTACCCCCGATAAATATCGAAAATCGATAATCGAAAAAATCGAGTGATAGAAGGAGTGGTCCGATTTCAATCAAATTTGATACACTCATAGACAAAGACATAAGAAACGATATTCAGAAGTTTCAAGGTTGCAGTTCTTATAATATTGCAGAAAATCTATAATATATATATATATATATATATATATATAAAGCAAGATGTTTGTGTGACATATATATATATATATATATGTCTTTGCTCTACTTTTGTATATCTTCTTTTGTACTTTGTATCGAGCACTTTTTCTTGTGGTTGGTTCCGTTTGGGGTTTTTTTTCTTTGCTGCGGAGTATTGAATGTTTTGTTCTTGTTCCGCGGATTTCTTTTTTTCTCCCCATTTATCCGACGCCTTAGTGCCCCGGATTGTAACGGAATTAGGTTCTGTTTGTTAGTGTTTTTTTTAAAGGTTTATTTTAGTATAAATTTTCGGCCTACATACTTACAGAGTCTATTTATTTATTATATATATATATATATATATATATATATATATATATATATATATATATATATATATATATATAAAAGCAAGATATTGTGAGTGTGTCTGTTTATCTGCCTGTATGTCTGTATTTTTTCAGCCCTTTTATTTTAGTTTTTGCTTCAGGTTTGGCTCTATAATTGTAGTTCTTAGTCTCAGCCATGATGCCATTTACTCAGAGGATTTATTTAGCCTTCAAAATTCAGTTTACGACGAAAAGACTTATTTGATATCGATACCAGGAAATCAAAATTTGACTTACATCCATTCATTTTTCTTTCAGTCTACGGTTTCGCTTTAACTGGAAACAACTATTGCTTTTTAGTGTTTCGTGCCAACGTCCAAAGAGTCTGAGCTCAAGAACCATGGATTAGTTTTAAAGCTTTCATTACACCCGAGCAACGGCGGGCTACACTGCTAGTAAGATTCTATATGCATATGACGTGAGTGCGGTTTCCTTAATGACTTTGCCCATGACCTCAGCCTTCTGACATTTCTGTGTAACCCTTGCTGTCCGGAAATTACTTTAATCCTTTTGCTTCCCACCATTCATTCCGTCGGCACTTAAAGAACAACCCCCCACCCAGACCCAGCTTTAAAATTAGGATTTAAATTTGGAAACGTTTTTACTAACCATGAACATTAAACTTACATCTTGAAATCTCAATTCATAATAATTATAAAGCTTCAAATAATCAAATAATTATAAATTCTGAAAGATTTCTTATTTATCTTTTATATTAAATCTGATGAAAAAAGTAGCTCAGCTTACATATTTCCACGAGTCGCATATTATAGGCCAAAAAACCGCATGTGATTCGCGATTCGCGGTTTGGTCACCCCCTTCTCTAGGAGATGTTTAGCATTTATTGGCGAAATAAATGCTAAACATCTCCTTACAGGAAATATCTAATCTTACCATAGCCATCATCAGCACCACATCCTATCGGTTAGTACTACTATAAAAACATGTTCTTCTAAAATCTGTAATAATCTTGAATAAATAATCAAATTCCAGTTGTCGAACACAGATGTTTACTAAATCATTTTTTGGAAAAAAAAATTCTTGCAACTAACTTTTAAGACTTAGATAACACGAGTAAACTTTTCGATATCTCTTTATCAATTTCTTATATTTGAGCACGAGAATTTTAGCTTGATTATTTCGTTAAATTTGTAGCTGTTTTCACTAAGGTTCGACATTTCTCTAAAGATAGCCACTGATAAGCAAGGACACATTTGAACCGGAAACGAGGCAAAATCAGAAATGAGGTATCAGGCTTATGGAAGGGATTAGGTGGGAATCTTGCTAAAAAATTCACTTCTGCATCACTTTACACCATTTCCACAGTGATGGCCTGTTGATTACATCACACTAGCCGAAGTACATGATTACATCGGGTTAGAGCTCAAGACTGGAATCGCAGCTGGTTGTTCTTATTCTCCCCCCGTGTACCGTATCAAGACGTGGACAATCATGCTGCCCAACATCTTCTAACATCCTATCCGTCATAATTCTAAGCAAGGTCTTTGTCCCGTTGCTATCATTCTCAGAAACTGCTCCACCGTCCATTTACACAAACTCGTTAAGTAGTTTACTCAATGAAAATTTTCAAGATATACTTAGATATGGAATATTTAATGTGAATTTCACCTTATAATATATATCCTTAGGAAAACAATGTTAAGTAACTTATAGCAGGTTAAATTATAACAATTATGTGCAAATAATAATATAAATAATTCCAGAAGTTATTGGTCATATTTGATTAATGCAATTGTATGTTCACATGGGCTCCTTTACATTCTATAACTTTCATCAGTTATTCAACCGTTGAATTCCTTTTCTTTTCTACTCTTTTCCCATTATGGTAACTTATATCGGTTTTATTTCTTTGACTATTGTTTTCTATTTTCTTGTACTGATAGATGGGCAGTGTAATGATTAACGAGCTTATCTCGTTAGAACCTATTACAACTGAGTAGGCTGAAATATGGTTCTACAGAAGGGTGCTATGGATAACATAGATCAAGCACGTGAGTAATGACGAGGTTTTGGAAAGGATGGAAACGGAAAGGAAATTAATACTGAGCATCATGAAAAAGCAGTTAAAGTTCCTGGGACATGCAATGAGGAAGGAGGGATTCCCATACACTCGACCTTGCGTCGTATCTAAACGGCTTTTAGAAAATCAACTCTTGTAGTGATAGACCACACGTTTTCTATTGGTGAAAATAGCGAAATCACTAATGACGATCTTGTGTGGAAGAATGGAAGAACGGAGGTCGAAAGCATTACAGTAAAAATAAACCGCTGAGGGATAGAAGGAATAGGAAGATGTTGAGAGCCATGAACGATTGTTCCGAAGGGGCGTAGCGCAAAGAAGAATACAGTTTTGAAAACTGGCCGCATATAACATTTATCACAAGATGAAAGAAATGAAATGAATGACTTGGAAGTGTCTATTTTACTGTATCTTTGGTATTGTCATTAGCTATTTGCATACCGATGAATGGATAGACTATTGTTTTAGTCACCTAAAGTATCTTTGCGGGTGTAAGCAAATTCACAAATTTAAAATCTAATCATTGTGCTAAGTTGGTTGGTTGGATTATTTAACCAGCGTATCAACCTTCATTATGTCATTTAACGCTGAAAATCGTTTTGATTTGTTTTATTAAGTTTATTTGTTTTATTGTTTTTGTTTGTTTATATTTTTTTTTCAAAAAAGGTTTTGTTGGTAACAGTTTTCATTCAAAAAAGGTTTTGTTGGTAATATTGTTCATTCAAAAAAGGTTTTGTTGGTAATATTGTTCATTCAAAAAAGGTTTTGTTGGTAATATTGTTCATTCAAAAAAGGTTTTGTTGGTAATATTGTTCATTCGAAAAAGGTTTTGTTGGTAATATTGTTCATTCAAAAAAGGTTTTGTTGGTAACATTTTTCATTCAAAAAAGGTTTTGTTGGTAATATTGTTCATTCAAAAAAGGTTTTGTTGGTAACATTTTTCATTCAAAAAAGGTTTTGTTGGTAATATTGTTCATTCAAAAAAGGTTTTGTTGGTAATATTGTTCATTCAAAAAAAGTTTTGTTGGTAATATTGTTCATTCAAAAAAGGTTTTGTTGGTATTATTTTTCATTCATGAAAATTTTGTTGGCAATATTATTCATTCAAAAACGGTTTTGTTGGTAATATGTTTCATTTAAAAACGGTTTTGTTGGTAATATTTATCATTCAAAAACATTTTGTTGGTAAATACTTTCATAGCATGTTGACCTCAGTTTGGGGGTTAACTATTTACCCATAGCTGGGAACCTAACAGGTGCTACCACTCTGGATCAGGGTGGACCTGGGAACAACAGCAATTAAGAGATGGTTCCATGCTCCTCACAACCTCCAAATCAGAGGCCTTGCTGCGGATGCAGTTTAAGGTCATACCCAGGACCTATTGTGCTAAAAAATGCTCTCTCTCTTAATATATATATATATATATATATATATATGAAGCAAAAAGCAAAATTTACAGTAATTTTTAACAACAGAGTTTTACGGTTATTTTTTGTTATAACAGCTCAAACCTGCAGCTAGAGATAGAAAGTACTTTGGAAAATCGAGAAATGAATAATAAAATCACCTGTTAAACAAATTTTAATATATATATATATGAAGGAGCGTGGAAAAAAGTTTCCATGTGATGCATTTCGTTACTCCATCGGACTAAAATTCCTATTATTTACACTATTTACATTGTTCGGACTGTTGTCCTCATCTTCGTTACGATATTCACGACGTTTCGACCCTTGAACGCTCCGGCCTTCTTCAGGTTATCGAAATTTCGAACTGAACCTTTTATTTCGTTCACCAGGGTAGATTGTTCTAGTTTCATGAGTCAGGTTTCTTTCAGATGTCTCAGTATTAGTTATCTCCCTTTAACTCAATCCTCGATTCTTTTGTCCGCCTCTGCTTTAGCCGGGTACTGAACTCACAACTGTTTTGGGTCAAGTCACTGGACTCAACCAATTCTTTTATTCACTGGGCCATGCGTTCTTGAAGAGCGTACAACGGTCGAAACGTCGTGAATATGGCGACAAAGATGAGAACAACAGTCCGAACAATGTAAATTATGTAATTACAAAACCTCATTTCAGAAATATAAACATATATTGAAGGTGAATATGGCAACAAAGATGAGGACAACATCCCGGACAATGTAAATAGTGTAAATAATTACAATACATCATCTCAGAAATATAAACAAATAAATTTGTTGTGTTGGTGCGAATACACATGCGCACGAATGAGGGCTGCTGGGAATTTTAAGTTAAAGTTTTTTTAAAAATAAAATCTAGATGATTTCATTTAGGTTCTTTTTTTTTTTTTTGCTTCCATCCCTATTGTTATTGAAATTTAAAACTCTCAGCACCCACCGTTCGTGCGTAGTTTTTAACAGAGAGTTTTATCGCTTTTTTCCTGTTTAGGATCGGGTTTTCGGTATTTTCTAAAGTTTAATTTAACGCTATACTTTTAACGTCTTACTTCTGAAATTCTATTTTATGTTAAATGTTATTTTTATTAATTTATTTGCTTATTTATTTTATTTATTTTTCCTTCAATAGGAGTCGATAGGTTCGCCTATCGTCCGGTTCGCACTCCTTCCATTTTTTTTATAACAGGAGTTGATGTATATCCCTTGTTTCCTGCTTAAGATTGGGTTTCCCATTCTTTCAAAAGTCTTTTTATACTCTTTCACTGCCATTACCACATTGCGTCTTAGTGGCATTATCGCCTTGCTTTAGAATGGATTGATAAAAAAATGTAATTCTACAAAATGATGCTGAGGAACATGAGAGCTACGGCGAGGTTTTGGAGAGGATGAAAACGAAAGGAAAACTTAACAACAGGAAGAGACATCTGATATTTCTGGGGCATGTAATGAGGAAAATTTCGTTGGAAACAAAGAACAGAGTACTGGACTGTTCTGGGATGTCTGTCCTTCAATATGGCAGCAAATGCGGGACAATCTAAAAAAAGAATGAAAATCTTTAAACAAACGAAATATGGTTCTACAGAAGGCTGCTGAGGATACCATGAGCCTAACATTTGAGCAACGACGAGGTTTTGGAGAGAATGGAAACAAAAAAGAAACTTATACTTAACACCAGAAAAAGACAGCTGAAGTTTCTGTGACACGTAATGAAAAAAGAGGGCTTCGAGAATCTGATACTCACAGGACATAGAGGAATAGAGAGACAGGAAAGCAATGCATGACATACATGACGGGTTTGAGCAAATGGACACCGTAGATAGAAAAAGAAGAAGAAGAAGAAGAAGATAGTTTTCTTCCCTTGTAAGACGCACATGCATACACACCAACACATACATACATATATCTATATCTATAAAAATGACGAGGGTGGACGTTGTGTAAGTATTTGTTGTTTGATAGATTCGGCTTAGCATCTGCATTTTGCGGTCTAGCTCGACAGGAGTTGCGCTCAGATGTAGATTAAATTTTTAGAACGCTAACGACACCTTGAAATTTTTCAGATAGTCAAAATTAGGGGTAGAAAAATATATATCACCTCACAAAGTCAGGGATCAGTTTATGTATTGATTATAATATAGAATTGATCACCCCACTTTATATTATCTATATGTATATATTTTGCCCCACCTCCTCCCACCCTAATCCAATAGAGACATTCTACACTGATATCTATATCTATAAAAGTGACGAGGGTGGATGTTCATCATATGTTTTTATTCTTATTATTCCTTAAACTACCCGAGTGAAACCGGGCTAGTAGATATAAATATAAGCAAATGCATAGGCACGCATATATATATATATATATATATATAATGATTTTTTCCTCCTTAGTAGTTCAACCACATGAATTGAACGCGCACGACTAGATTGGTAAATAGGTCTCATCGTATTACTTTTAAATTAGCTAAATGTAACAGTAAGTTAGTTTCTTTTTACGCAGCTCTCATCTGTGGAGCTCTCCCTTCCCGATGACTTACTTATCTAACACCTATAATCTTCAAGGATGTAAATACAACGTCAATCGTCTTCTTTTAACTTCCTGAAGCCGATCTTTTATTTTATTTTTCTGATCATTAAATTCTATCCATTCTCTTTCACTAGCAGTAAACCAATGCGTTTTAGTGGCATTATCGCCTTGCCCGAGGAGAGAATGATTCAAAACCTGCACGCACGTATCTAAAGGTAACAAATACACACGGATATATAGACGCATACACACCCACAAACATGTATGAATCTGTAAATATATAGATACCTTCATATTCTTTCACGCGCACACACATACACATACACACACAATTATATGAATGTGTAAACGTACACACGTGCACAAATATAAATGTGCACGTGAATCTATATATGTGGACGTGTACACTCACACACACACACACACACACACACACACACACACATATATATATGCACTGACTCGTACTCAAGTATGTATTCACATGCACATATCATATCTACTAAGATGTGCATATTTGTATGTGTGCATGTATATTTGTATGTATACGCATACACACGCTCAGACACCAAACACAAACTCAGAACAGCCTTTTCTATCTATCTATCTATCTATCTATCTATCTATCTATCTATCTATCTATCTATCTAAATGAATAAGAACGAAGAAAATCATTGCAACGTTCAAAACATTCATTTATAACAGTGCTCAATATAAAAATAGAGCAATGAATATTTATTACGAATTATTACTCTAGAACATGTACAAACTACAAACTATTACAAAGTTGTACATTTTGTTTCGACAATGAAAAAACAAATGTCTCATCAGGTAAGTAATAATGATAGTAATCCTTATTAACTATCTGATGAGACACTGTTCTTTTAATGTTGAAACAAAATGTACAATTTTGTAGTAATTTGTAGTTTATACATGTTTTATTATTATTATTATTATTATTATTATTATTATTATATATATATATATATATATATATATATATGATATATATATATATATAGACATATGTACGTGTATATATATATATATATATATATATATATATATATATATATATGATAGTGTAATCTTTATTAACTACCGGATGAGATATTGTTCTTCGAATATCGAAACAAAATGTACAATTTTGTAGTATTTTGTACTTGTTCTAAAATAATAATTAATAATAAATATACAGACATATATGCATAAATTTACATATATATGTGTGTGTGTGTGTGTGTGTGTGTGTGTGTGTGTGTGTGTGTGTGTGTGTTCATTGCATTGTCAGGTACCCATGTGTTTGTGTGTGTGTATATATACATGTGTGTGTGTGTGTGTTCATGCATGTGGGCACACTTATATATATATATATATATATAGATGTACTTATTTATATATATATATATATATATATATATATATATTTATTATTAATTATTATTTTAGAACAAAATTATAAAATACTACAAATTTATTTTATTTTATTTAGATGTAAGAAGGTAATAATATATAATAAGATGGATGTAAATTATATCATATATATATATATATATATATATATATATATATATATATATATATATATATAAACACGTACATATATATATCTATCTATCTATCTATCTATCTATCTATCTATCTATCTATCTTGTTATAAATACTTGCATACATGTTTATATAGCTTTATATATTCGCTTACCCATCCAATCTCGCGCATCTAGGAGATGTTGACATATACACATCTGCACGCGTGCACCAAGCGACACATACATCAGCCAACATGCGCTGATAACTGCACTCAAACACCTCCAGGTGGTAGATACGGTTCCGTCGGTCAGAGAGATTGGAGAAGTGGGTGTGATTAAGGCGAGAAATAAAGAGGCGACTGATTCGTGCTTATAATTTTTTTCTCTCGTGTACAAACTCATGGATGCACGCGTTTCCCTGCCGCTGCACTTGTCTTCTTTTCTTTTCTTATTGTATTTATCAAGAATGCAACTACAGTTAATAACAAAAATAGTCTTTGCCAACCTGCAGTGAAAGCTCTCTATCTTTTTGCAGATGAAGCTGCCTGTACCGGTGCTGCCTCTGTCGTCGCTACCGCTGCCGCTTCTAATGTAACACTCACCTAAAAATGTGCTGGAGTCGCTGTCTTATGCACTCGTCGACGTTTGTAACATTTTCAGTGCATTTCGTCACATGACGAAATGTACCGGAACGGCTTGCTTCTATCGTTCGCTTTGCTGCCATCATCGCGGCTTTTCAATATAAAGCCAGATGAAATAAATAAATAGCAAGATGAAAGAAAAATGAAGGCAGTTATTAAAAGGACAAAGGGGGAAAAAAACGATAGAAAAAAGAAAAATGTGAAAATTAAAGTGAAAGTGAAAGTGAAAATAAAAGAGAAATAGAGGAATTTATGAGTATATAAATTAACTTAGCATATAATAATAATTGAAATAAGAAAGAAAGAAAGAAAGAAAGAAAGAGGGTGAGAAAGCCCAAAGAAAACTAAATAGAAAGAAAGGAGAATGTAATAAAGAAAGAAGAAAAATCGGAATAAGATAGAAAAGAAGAAAATAAGCAAGAAATTGTCGAAGTGAAAAGAAAAAGAAAATGAAAAAGAAAATAGGCAAGCGCGTTAAAATACATGACGAAAACTAGTAAATTAGAAAGAAAGAAACCGAGAAAAACAAAACAGAAAGAATGAAGAAAGAATAAGCAGAAAGCGGGATAAAATAGAAAAGAAAGAAAGAAAGAAAGAGATACAAGAAAAATTAAATTAAAAAAAGTAAAAGAGAAAAAGAAAAAGAAATTTTAAAAATATAGGAAAGTTTAACAAATAAGAATTGAAAAAATAAAGAAATAAAGAAAGAAAAGAACGGAAGTATAAAAGAACAATCAGAATAAAGATGAATGACGGTTGATAGTAACGAAGAAAAAACTAATGAATGAAAATTCAAAGAAAAAAGAAAATTAGTGTGAGTGGTATGGAAAGAGTAAGGAGAGAAGAAAAGGGCAGGAATATTTGAAGGAATCTATGAAAACGAGTAACAGGAAGAATAAAACAGCAGTAGATAATAAAAGAATGAAAGCAGAGAACGAGAAAGTCGAAAGAAAAAGAAGCAAGAAATACTGTAAGAAAATAAAACAAATATTTAAGACAATAAAGAAAATAAGAAAAAACAACAAAAAAAGAAAACCAAAAACGGAACAGTGAAGAAGAGAGAAAGGGAAAGATAAAAAGAATAAATAAATAAAAAGAATTGTAAAAAAGAAAGAACCGGGAATGAAAAGGAGCAAAAGAAAAGAAGAAGAAGAAAGAAAGAAAGAAAGAAAGAAAGAAAGAAAGAAAGAATGGGTTAAATAAAGAAAAAGGGAATAAATTTTTAAATGAATAAATAAAAATGTAAATGAATAAAGAAAAAAGATGTTCAGGTTTAAAAAAAGAAAACAAAAGCGAAGAAGAATATGAATGAAAAAGAAAATCAAACAATGAGATACTAAATAAAAAAAAAAGAACGAAGAAAAACTGAAGGCGGAAAAAGTATAAAATGTGAATAAAAATGAAATGTAAATGGAGAAAAAAATGAGAAAAAAATGAAAATAAAGAAAAATAAATGACAGAAAAGTAAAAATTTAGCAAAAAGAGGCAGAAGAAGAAAAAGGATCAAATAAAGAAAAGTTATGCAAAATCGTATTATACAAAACGAGAAGATGACAGAAAAAAGGCTGAAAGAAAGAAAGAAAGAAAGAAAGAAAGAAATGAATAAATTAAAGAAAAAAGAGAAAAAAACAAACTAAAAACAGAAATGACAGATAAGAGAATTAAAGAAAAGAAATTAATGAAAGAAAGAAAAACGAAAGGAAAATGAAAGAAAGACGATAAAAAAGAAAGAGTTAAGGAAATAAAAAGAAAGAATTAAAAAAGAGAAATAGAAAGAAAAAATATTTTGAAGAAAGAAGAAAGTAAGAAAGAAAGCAATGAAAAACTCAGCTTTTCCTTCTTTTGCTTTTGTCATTTTTACATCACAGTATCAGTCCGTTAACCGAAACGCTTGGGTTCATTTCAATGAGCCCACCCGGGGGGAATAATTGGGTTTGATTTAGAAATTATTACGAAAAATTTTGCAGACGCGAAAGAAACAACAACAACAACAACAACAACAACAACAACAACAACAACAACAATAATAATAATAATAATAATAATAACAGAAGTGAAATGAAATTGAAAGAAAAGCTATTTTACAGTAACGAGTACAAAGAGGCCGGCTGGATTTAGAGGGGAAAAGGAAAAAGGTTCAATGAGATCGATTTTAGATGGTATGCCATTCTAGACAGTTCTTTGTTTATCGCATTCGCTTTTTGCATTTTCCTTGTATTCTGTCCGTCATTTTTACTTGGCCCTATTCTTGATATCCCCACCCACGCTTTAAAATAACTTGTTCCCCCCACACTGTTTAGTGTTTACCTTTCTCAGCATTTTCATTTGAAACTCTTTCTCTTTATGACGTGAATTTTTGCCATTAATTTTTAATCTCTTTTGCAAAAGATTTCCTAACCGATTTATTTTGCGTATCACTTCACACTTCTTCATTCGATTTTTCTTTCTTTCGAGTTTCCTTTCGTATTTAAAAGAGATTTGTTTCCTTAACATTCTTTCTTTATTCGTTTCTTTTTTTGTCTTCTAAGCTTTGATTTTTTGTAACTAAAGTTTTCACACTTTTACGTTCTTTGACATGAATCTTTCTTTTTTTCTTTACCTTCAAAACTTTCTCGCATATCTTTCTTTCTTCCTTACCATTTCTTTCTTTCTTTCTTTCTTTCTTTCTTTCTTTCTTTCTTTCTTTCTTAGCCTTTTGTGCTTTTCACATTTCTTATTTGATTTCTTTGTTTTCCGTTCCCTTTCGTGTTTTTTCTTTCTTTGTCTACTGTGTTTTTATATTTCATATCTGTTTTATTTATTTGTTTGTTTGTTCTTTCTTTCTTTCTTTCTTTCTTTCTTTCTTTCTTTCTTTCTTTGCCTCTTGAACTTTCAGATTTCACATTTCTTCTTTCGTCTTTTTCGTGTTCTCTATTTTCCTGGCCTCTTGTGCTTTCATCTTTCATATTGGATTTCTTTGCGTTTCGTTTCTTTCGCGTTCTTTCTTTCTTTCTTTACTTCTTGGCTTCTTGTGCTGTCACATATAAGAGTTCTTTGTGTTTTCGTCTCTTTCCCGTCATTTCTTGTGCTTTCACATTTCATATCTGATTTCTTTGTTTTTTTTTGTATCTTTTCACGTACTTCATTGCCGCTTGTACTTTCACATTTACATCTGATTGATTTGTTTTATTGTCTATTTTGCGTTCTTTCTTTCTTTCTTTCTTTGCCTTTCTTTTTTTCATATTTCATTACTGATTTCTTTGTTTTTCACAGTTATTCCTTCGCCTCTTGTTCTTTTACATTTAATTTCTATTGTTTTTTCGAGCCTATCGCGTTTTCTTTCTTTCTTTCTTTCTTTCTTTCTTTCTTTCAAAATTTTCGCTTTTCTTATCATTTCTTTCTGTCTTTTTCCCCTTAGCGATCTTTCTTTCTTTCTTTCTTTCTTTCTTTCTTTCTTTCTTTCTTTCTTTCTTATATCTTTATTTTTCACTTTCCCTCTCTCTCTCTCTTTCTTTCTTTCTTGTTCGTTCTTACTTTTTTCCCTTCTTTCTTCCCAAGATTTCGCTATCACTTTCGCTTTCCCTATCTCGTTTCTTATTTGTCACGATCACGGTCTTTGCTTTGAATATTTATTTATTTGCCTGCAAAGCGTTCCTTTTCGTGATTTTTTCTTTTATTGTGGTTCTATTTTTCACACTTTCTTTCTTTCTTTCTTTCTTTCTTTCTTTCCACGTTTTCGCTTTCTCTACCTTATTTTTTTCTTTTATGTCGTTATTTTTCTCTTTCTTTCTTTCTTTCTTTCTTTCTTTCTTTCTTTCTTTCTTTCTTCTTATATCCTTATTTTTCACTTTCCCTCTCTTTTTCTTTTTTTCTTTCTTCCCAAGCTTTCACTTTCGCTTTCTCTATCTCATTTCTTATTTTTCACGATCACGGTCTTTGCTTTGAATATTTATTTATTTATTTACCTGCAAAGCGTTCCTTTTCGTGATTTTTTTTTGTATTGTAGTCCTATTTTTCACACTTTCTTTTTTCTTTCTTTCTTTCTTTTTTTCTTTCTTTTTTTCTTTCTTTCTTTTCAGCTTCCACTCTCTCCTGATTCTTTTCTTTCTTTCTTCTCAATCTCACACAAGTATTGGATTTTCATATTAAGTGACTCGATGTGTGCTTATCTGACAAAATCTGAAAATTCGAAGCTGCTATACGCAACCCCAATTTAAATAGTTTCCGAGTTTCTATCAAAATACATTAACAATTACTCTCTCTCTCTCTCTCACTCTGTCTTATTTTCTCGTACTCTCACTTGCGCACACATATAACAATTTAAATTTACACTCAAACACTTACACATACTCAAACATACACCAAAACACACAAATAGATGCAAAAACTCAACAGTTTCGGATATTAAATTTAATTATGCTATTAAGGATAAATATATAATATAACGTTTGATATTGAAAATATACTTATATACGTTTGTTTATACTTGTCTGCTTACCTACCTACCTACCCACCTACCTACCTACCTACGTACGGCGCAAGTAACACTTTCCAAATTCCTTCACATCAAATAAGTTTATGATTCTAATGTGTTTTATTACTTGTTAATCCGTTGTGTGTTGTGGTGCTGTGGATATCGGTTCGAAACGAGAAATCAGAGACTAGTTCGAATTCAAGTCTAATTTGCTGCTTTTTTACTTACGCTCAAATACGCTTAGCAATCAATCCGATTATTCTCTCTCCAGCAATGGGTTAAATAGCAGAATAGATTGGGTTCTATAGTCTTGGTTGGCAACCAGACTCCTGCAGAAAGCAATGACAACCTGCTGCGAGAAAATCTTCTGCCCAGTTACTTTCGAGACATGATCACCCAAACGTATATCAAGTATGGCATAATATGACTGACATAATATAACGTTTGATAGTGAAAATATATACGTTTGTTCATACTTTTCTGATTACCTACCTACGGCATGAACAGCAGTTTCTCGTCCTTTGTAGTTCTAAGCAACATTTGTGTTCTTATTATGCTTTTATGACCCTGCTCTTTCATCGATTTGAACAAACTTCTTTTTCTTCTTCTGCTTCTTCTTCTTCTTTGTGCCGTATCCCTTCAAGACGTAGGCGATTATAGCCTTCCACATCTCCCTATCCCTAGTGGTTCTTAGCACGCTTTCTTGTTACCCCACCCAAACCCTGCGCCACCATCCATCTACTCGAGCCCATCAAGTAAGTTACGCGTTGCTTTTCCCTGTCTCTAATTCCCTCTATCTTCCCTGTGAGTATCAGATTCTCCAAGCCTTCCTTCTTCATTGCATGTCCCAACAAGTTCAGCTCTCTTTTCCTGATGTTAAGTATAAGTTTCCTTTTCGTGTCCATCCTCTCCAAAGCGTATTTGTTGCTAACATATTCTGTCCATGGCATTCTCAGTATGGTTCTGTACACACACACATTTCTGTTTTAATCTCTTCTTGATCTGTGAGAAGATTGTCCAGCATTCACTATTATATAGAAGGATTGATATTAAATAACAGCTTTTCTTCTTTTGTGTTTCTTCAAGGTGTAGACGATCATGGCCTTCACTATCTCGCACACTTCCTATCCCTTGTAGATCTTAACACCTTTTCTCTTGTTACCCCTTCCAAACACTGCTCTGTCATCCACTTGCTTAAGCCTATGAAGTATATTACGCGTTGCTTGCCCCTGTCTCTCTTTCCCTCTATCTGACCTGTGAGCATCAAATTCTTCAAACCCTCATTACATATTCCTGGAACTTCAGCTGTCTTTTCTGCGATTGTAGAAGGGCTAAGCTTTTCCCGCTTTAAGCAATTTTTGATTTTAAGCAGTTTTTATTTTAAGCAAATTCGACTCTTTCTTATTGTAAGTATAAGTTCCCTTTTTGTTCCCTTATTATTTAAAACTCCTTCGCTGCTCATATTCTCTTCATGGTATTCTCAGCATCTTTCTGTAGAACCATATCTTAGTCGACTCAGTTTTCTTCTTAATCTGTGAGATGATTGTTCAACATTTATTGCTATGTAGGAAGGTAGATACACATAGACGTTCATCGGTCTTTTTTCTTTCTAACGAATATTTTCCATAACCTAATACGTTTTTTAACCATTTCACCCTGCGCAAGGCAACAAAGCCACTAAGACATAAGGGTTTGTTTTAATGAAAGAACCTGCCACCCCCTAGCAATGGACTGTCACCCATTATAAATACACCACGCAGTAGATTACGAGCGAGCTGATGACCGGAAGACGACCAGGAACGGACGGAAGTATTCTACGCTATGTATTTTTGTACATCGTGACTATTGTGTGGACTCTTAATATTTGTACCTCTAGTACAATAAACCTTATTGTTGATGTAATCGTGTGTTCCTTAGTCTTTATCAATCTCACACAAGTATTGGATTTTCATATTAAGTGACTCGATGTGTGCTTATCTGACAAAATCTGAAAATTCGAAGCTGCTATACGCAACCCCAATTTAAATAGTTTCCGAGTTTCTATCAAAATACATTAACAATTTCTCTCTCTCTCTCTCTCTCTCTCTCTCTCTCACTCTGTCTTACTTTCTCGTACTCTCACTTGCGCACACATATAACAATTTAAATTTACACTTAAATACTTACACATACTCAAACATACACCAAAACACACAAATAGATGCAAAAACTCAACAGTTTCGGATATTAAATTTAATTATGCTATTAAGGATAAATATATAATATAACGTTTGATATTGAAAATATACTTATATACGTTTGTCTGTATCGTATTTTCACGACACAACAGAGACACAACAGATGAATATGAGAAAAACGCACTATTAATGAGAGAGAACAATAAAAGAACAAGAATTAAGAAACCAGAAACTGACTTGGAAGCAAGAAGCCGTAAAAGAGTTCCACAAGCGAAAACTGTGGTAGAAGAAACTTACGGATACAGCTTGTCATTTCAACTGTAAAATGATGAGATCTTGCCGCCAATCTACTAGTCCGCTTATATTCGTAAAGTCTAAGTAGCATAGAGGAGAGTAATATTTATTTTGAGTAATACAAAAATGTGGCATAAGCCCAAAAGGGGTAGATTGGGGGAGGTTGATCTTCAATCTGTCTCATCTCAAACTTAGCTAGCCACGATTGCTGACCCAAACATACCACAGTATTCCAAAACAACGTCTTACTTACCATTCTTACTACTGTCAGCATAATACCTCTAAGTCTCTATAAAGTTCTAAGTTTTTCCCATATAAAAAAAATTTCCGGTGGGAAGTGAGAAATAAAAACCTTAAATAATTAATAAATAAAAGCTGATTTGTTTAGCGGCATATCATCCTCTATAGATTATTTAATACCGAAATCTAAATATTTTGAACACAATTTCATGCCTTCATAGCAAAATCTACTGCTAAGAAGATTGGGTCACTATGTCGATCCAGGATGTTTTTTCCACCTGAATCCATCCTGCATATATACAAGTCAACCATCCGTCCGTGCATGGAGTACTGCTGCCATTTATGGTCAGGTGCCCCTGCCGTTCTCCTCAGTGTTCTTGACAAGCTCCAAAGGAGAGTCTGTAATGTGATAGGTACTGATCTGGCGACTCGACTGCAGCCACTTTCCCATCGTCGAAATGTGGCCTCCCTCTGTCTCTTCTATAAATACTTTCATGGCTTCTGCTCGGATGAGCTTAAGTCACTGATGCCTCCTCAACAGGTGTTTACCCGTGCAACCAGACTGGCAACTGGGTCCCACCCATTTACAGTCAGGTTAGCCAAATGCAGACGACAATTCTACTCCTGCAGCTTCCTCTCTCGCACTTCCCGCCTGTGGCACTCACTCCCGTATTCTTGCTTTCCTGACGGCTACAACCTCCAGAAATTTAAATGCAAAGTTAATACTCATCTACTAACCACTGGACTCTAGCTCTCTCCCCTCCCCTGTATAACCTTCACTTTCTCTCCGCCTATGTATCTGTCATTGCACCTGCTTTCTCAGCTTTCTATTGTTCCTTTCTAACTAGCTTGTACTCCTCACTCTTTTCTAATTAATCTTTTTACATTTATGTAACCCCCTGCACATCAGTGGCGTTTCTGCCTTGCTCGGGGTGAAATGATTAAAAAAAAAAATATATATATACTTTTGAACGCAAATGTATTCATTCAACTACAGATAAAATGCATTGCTGTTCATTCTACTAAATATATGTATTGTTGGTCATTTTAAATAATTAATAAAAAAACTGATTTTGTTTAGGTGCTCTCACCCATGGTCAGGGCGAACCTGGGAACAGCAGCAGTTAAGAGATTTCATGCACCTCAAGACCTCCAGATTAGATGCCTTGCTAACCGATGTAGTTTATTGTTATACCCAGTAATCATACGAAATGACAATTTGTAATAATTATTTTAATAACAATAAGTGCGGATGTAATCGTTAGAGACTCGGAACGCGAAATCGGAGAGTTTTACATTCACTTTCGCACAAATGACATTGAGAAAGTAATGAATCCATCTCTTCTTCTACCAAACTAGTAATTTTGCAGTTTACGTCGGTTATATTTTTCACATGCGTAATATAGGAGTAATAATTATGCGTTGTGGTGCAGTGAATATCGGCTCGGAAGGAGAAATCGGACAGCCGAGTTCGAATTCCAGTTGAATTAGTTGCATTCACTTACGCGCAAATACCCTTGAGAAAAGTATTAATCTGCCCCTTCCCTCCAGCTATGGGTTTAATAACAGTTTTACAGCCTTGGTTGGCAACCAGTCTACCGCAGAAAGTAATGGTAACCTACTGCAAGAAAATCTTCTCCCTAGTCACTTTCGAGACATGATCGTCCACTGACTGAATCCGCGGACGAAATCTGTTGACAGGTTCAGAAGGCAGTCTCAGTAAAGCACTCTGGAGTGCGACTAGAGCATAGTGTCACTAGTGAGACACTACTTGGCTCTCCACTGCCTACCGGTCTTATCTCCGGTTGTATTCTCCTCACCGGATCCAGATGAGCATGGAAAAGAGAGTAAAGCTGATCACCAAGCGCAACTCTCCCTCACATAAAAAAAAAAATTAACACGCAACTACTCCCCACCATTAAAAGTACCCATAATTTTCCTATAAGTAATATGTGAAGAAAAATGGTCATCTTCGCTTGCGAAGGAAGAACCTCATCATCGATATAGAAATTTTATTTATATAATTAACATGTCATTCAAAGAAACTAAACATGAAACAAAGGAAATATAATTCAATGTAGAATCCTGGAAGTACTGTTAATATTTATTTTTGTTATTTTACAAAAGAATGTGGCACAAGGCCAGAAGGGGGATGGGAAAAGGCTGGTCTTCATCTGTCTTATATTACCTTAGCTAACCTCACTCGCTGACCCAAGCAGACTATACAATATCCCGTGCACCAAAACACTACATTTTTACTTACCATTCTTACTTCAAGCACCATAATGCCTCAAAGACTGGGAAATTCTAACTAAACCCATATGTACATTTTGTCTGTGGGGGTTGGGAATAACACTTAAAATGATAACCCCGATGAATATTTATACAAGGAATGAAACTATATAAAAAACTAAACAAAATTGCTGTTAGTAATACCCCCCCCCCAATCCTTAAACGTGACAAATATATTAGTTAGCTGGGCGAAACATTAGCGGGGTGTGTAAAAATCAAACAGTCATACACACAATCACAAGTCCTGGAAGTTCTGTGAGTAATATGAAATAAAACCAATAAGTATAACTAGTTTTAACCTGCGAAAATTTCATGTTTTTTTTTTAATATTCTGAGGAATCTTCATTTTTCAGTTAATGATTGAATAAGCGCATGACAAATGCTATGAAAATAAAATATGACAATAAAATATCTATACTTTTCTATAAATACTTCCACGGCTTCTGCTCCGATGAACTTAGATCACTGGTGCCCCCTAAATACGAATTTGAACGTGATACTAGATTAGCAACTAGATCCCATCCTTTTACAGTGAAACCGATAAAATGCAGCCGTAACTTCTACTCCAACAGTTTCTTTCCTCGCACTTCCCGACTGTGGAATTCTCTTCCACACGATTGCTTCCCCGACGGCTACAATCTCCAGGAGTTTAAATGTAAGGTCAATAGACACCTTCTAACACACTAACCTGCTTCCATTCTATCCAACACTCTTCCCATCTGCCCAACCTTCATCCTCGCTATCCTTACTCATCTATCATCTTCCTCCTAACATTCCCTATGTCTAACCACTCCTCTTTACCTTCTCCTATGTAACCCCATGAGCAATAGTGGCAGTGGAATGCCTTGCTTGGGGTGAGATGATTAAAAAAAAAAATCTGCAGAATTTCCCTTTATTGTATCATTAAATATTTGAACTTAAAAACTTTAGCAAAATATTTCAATAACAATCACAAATATAAAGTTCTCTCTTCTTCATTCATATCATTCCTCCTTGGGCTCCTCTGGGTGGTGTAATGGTTAGCAAGCATGTCTCGCTAGAACTAGTTGAAATTGAGTAGTGAGTACAATCCTCACTAGGTGCCACTCACTTTCGGCCTTGGCCCACATCTAAGCTGCACTTAGAAAATCACTATATCATTCTTCCTTGCTTGCATTCGTTCTCTATTATGTTTACGGATTGCTTGTCTATCTTCTGCTTTTAATCATTCTCGTCTTCTTCTCTGTCGTTCTCTTGCCGCCTCTCTTTGTTGTGCTATTCTTTCTCCCATTACAGTGATTTTCCCCGGAAATATAATGTATTTAAAAAATACATTTAATGTCATTCGTTACAGCAAAAGAGTGACTTACTATGTTGTTCACAGCGAGAATTGAAGGACCGATTAGATAAAAAAGTAAAAGTATTTTTCTAAGTTGAAGGAACATCAAGATGAAGACTGCAAAGAAAGACTTGAAATTATTATTTAAAGCACAAAATTATTATAAGTTCAATAATACTCTATTATTTTTCATCATATAAATAATATCAAGCACCAAAAGGAAGACGAACAGACTCAAGATACCTTTTAACTTTATTCCAATACAGTCAACATATAAGGAACAAACGTTCGGAGCAGAAGCACAAGTTTTTTTTTTTATATGCTTCTCTCTTCTCTGTGGAATGAACACGCACCTTCACATAAAAAATACGCACAAAACTTACAAGATAGTTAAAATCCTCAAATTCGCGGTACCCACGTATTAAAATGGAATTTTAAAAAATGAAGAATGTTTATTGAAATTTTTATTTTAGTTTTAATTTCAAGTTAATAGAAAAAAATTAACATTTTAAATGAGTAAAATACTTTATTCTATTTCAAAACTTATTTATACTGACTGGAATGTGATTTTGACGATAAAACTTAATTTGGGGCATTTTTTCCAGCGATTTCGTGAAGATAACTAAAATAAGTCAGTAACAACTCTATTTTCTGGGCATATTTTTTAAAATGTTTATTTGGTTTTAGCTTCGATTTCAGTATGTGCAATACGAATGCTTCATTCATACAAACAAGGAGCAGTAATGGATTACAAGCTTCTATGACTACTTGCGAAACAAATTTAAGCTCAATAAATATCCTGTTTAGTATCATGTAAGCAAAGAGTTATGGGTTAAACAGCAGAGTATCCTGGACTCTCTAGCCTGGGTTGGCAATCAGTATAAGGGAAAAACAACTCTGAATTCAAAAAAGATGTGGAGGAACTGCGTTAAACTAATAAAACCGCAACAATGTAAAATTTATTAAAATTTCATAGATTTACGTGGTATTTATTCCAATACAGTCAATATATAAGAAACAAACGTTTAACAGAGGTAAAAAAAAATATTTTTACCAAGATTTAAAAAAAACAATAATTTCAAAAATATTTTCATTCATTTGTAAATGAGTACTGAAAGTTTTATTAAAATCCGTCAATTATTTGATTTTTGCAAGAATTTCCAAATTAACGTGTTTGTCACCGGGGAAAAAAGTGGGTGATGTCATTATTACGTTTTCCATTGTAAACAGTTATAACGTTTTGGTTACCCGCTAACTAAAATCAAAACAAGATTTTCTGTCAAAATTTTGAAGGGATTAAAATTTTTAAAATTTTGAAGGGATTAAAATTTTCTTTTTAAATAAATAAAAAATACTTTGATCTTTCCTCTAATAAAATAAACATTTTGATAGTAAGTTCGTTTGGGACATTTTTTATTTGTACTATGCTGTTTTTTTAGCGATTTAGTGAAGGTACCTACTTTTTATACTTTCATATTGTTTGTTTTTGTTTGAAGGTTCATTATTTGATGGGACCCTACCAGGTGCTACGACCCCGGGTAAGGCTGCATCTGGAACAACAGTAATTAAGAGGTAGTTCCACGTTCTTTAGAACCTCCAGTCTCCTGATCTCCTGAACTACATCCAGCCTTGCAGCTGGATGTAGCTTATTGTCATACACAGGACTGGTGGTCTGAGGGAAAATTTAGTTGTGAATAAAATGTGAATAAATAACAAAACATGCATTATTAAACAAACAAAGAATTTAATAGGTGTACTTATGTACATTGTGTTTTGTGCTAAATTTAGTAAAACAAGTGCTTAGTAACGAGCGTATTAATATACTTTTAATTATGTGCATGCGTGTTGCTTGTTTTTATTTTGTCGACTGCTTAATATAGTAGGGACAGTTGGGCACCGTCTGTGAGAAAAGAAAAGCACCATTGACGCAATTCACTTCATAGGAAATTTTGGAAACGGCATGCTGTATTACTTGGCATTCGCGCTGGAAGACTCAATACGACTATTTCAGAGTGTTTTCGTGTAAGTCTGAAGACAGTGCAGAGGATTCAGAAAAAGTTGGGTGAGTCTAATGGTGATTACGAAAGTATTTGAAGCGATCACAAGTGATGGCAACGTTATGCCTCCATTCATCTTGCTACGGGGCATTGAGTCTAATACGGAGGCCTACATCTAGCGCCTTAGGCAGGTAGTGCTGCCCTGGTTCAAGAAGACCCCATGCCATACAAACAGAAGGACCTAGTCATGGCTGTCAGACAATCTCTTTAATCACATCACTCCTTACATCTGGCCAATTAACTTACCAGACAACAATCCTCTTGATTATTATGTCAGGGGCGCAGTTGTGTCAGAGACCAACAAAATTCTTTGGCATACCAAAAATGAATTGAAAGCAATGATTATGGTATCGTTCACCAACTTAAACAAGGATTACGCCCAGAAGAACTGCTGGAGATTCTGAAGTCATCTGGAGGCCGTGGTTGAAGCCAAAGACGATTTTATTGAATAAATGTACTCTTTTGTATTTTAAGATATTTTGTGTAATCATGGTTGTTAGGACATATTCCAAGGGAATTAACCCTTTCCTGTTCCAAAACATAGTACTTCCCTTTTCACCTCTAAAAGGTGGGCCCACGCGAGTCACGTGATCAAGGCGACATTCAGACGTGAGACACACGACTCAACAGACTTGCAATATGGCCTTCAATGGTTAAGAACACATGTATATTCTCCTGTCCTAATGGTTGTGACACACAACCCGATAACTTGGGACTGATTCTGTATGTACCTATGTTGTAATGTTCCTCCGTGTAAAATCAATGTATACTTCCAGAAAATGTATACTTGAGTAAATATCTACTTTCTTTCGTTCCATGCATTTTCTCCACGTGCTGCACACACACACACACACACACACACACACACACACACACACACACACACACACACACACACACACATTCGTCCACGGACCATGAATCATACTGTAAATTTAAATAAAGGCATTTTAGTTATGAGACAAACACCCCGTTCATAACAATGGTAAATATATCTGTTAAAATGAGATGCAAGTGTTATTTTCGTTTTTGCGTAAGTTAGACGACAATTCATCCATCGCATCCTGTAGTTCACATTTAGAAAGTATATGGAAGAAAGATCGTGACGACAAAATGACTTTCTCTCTGACTGTTTCCGAGCGTGGGCGTTAAAAGTGCGCTCTGTCTAACGTGTGTAACTACTCTGGATTTCTGTAGTCCCTGAGTTCGTTGTATTTTAATTATGTCAGAATGGATCAGAAAATGAAATTTTGGTTTCGAGCGGGAACTCGTCTGATTGATTGAATAAGATTTATTTAATGAAAACCGGAAGTGGATACGTGGAACAAACAAGCCAGAAAAACATTTTGTTATTTGAGACTTCCGTCGCTGAGATGTTAATTTCAGACACCAGTAAATACAGTAAATACATCGTAAAGATTTAATGCGAAAGGCCTGGAAAATGAATGCCAGGTAATTTGGTTTAGACCTGCAACACCACGCGAATAGCTGGTTTATATAACTCACCAGGTAACACCGGAACACTCCCGGTTTTGGTCTCTTTTCCTTCGTTTGTTACTAGTGTTCTGTCTGTTAACTCTTATACTTTAGTCTTCTATCTAGTCTGACAGTTTTTACAAAATCTCTCTGCAAATAATTTGTCGAACTTTCTTTTTTTCCAGCTGCTGAGTAAAAAGAGATGATCCATATTTTTCACAAATACGTGCAAATACCATTGAGAATGGTATGAATCCATCTCTTCTCCATCCAGCTATGAGTTGAATAGCGTGACAGATTAGGTTCTGTCACCTTGGTTGGCATCCAGTCTACCGTAGAAATAAATGACAACCTACTGCCAGAAAATCTTCTGCCTAGTCAGTCATGGATCGAAATAGACATAACCATGTATTACGTAGGTTAACTGACTGGGCAAATTACACCCCATTCAGTGCACGTTTTTTAACAACATTCCATCATTTCGGTCCATGAGTCGGTTGAATTGTTCGTATTGTTTAGTCTTAAATCTAAAAAAAATTCTCAACTGAAGAATTGTTACTAATATTAATTTTTAACTAGTCTCTCTTTCATAGTGTTTTTGTTGCTTGTTTTCATCTAGTAGTCATAAAACGTAATAGTCTTAAATTTTCTGTATTGAATTATTAAACATTTTCTGATAACGAATTTATTAAACCCAGCTTTAGTAGATAGGTTTACCTATCGTCCGTTTCATACTGCTCCTCGGTGTAGGAGTAGAAGCTTATCCCGTGTTTTTTGTTAAGGTTTGAGTTTCCTGTTCCTTTTAAAGTTTACTTCAACTTTTTAACACTTATGCCTCTAGTCATGTATCTCAGACTCAACACGGAGGAGGTTGTGCTACCCTGGGTCAAGAGGGTGGCTACGGAAGACTCTATTAACTAACTGGCCAATTAACTAAGCAAACTGCAATCATCTTCATTATTATGGACGGACTGCAGTTGAAAGAGAGACCAACATTAACTGGACCGGTTAATGTTAATCCAAACTGATACCTAATGACATCAGCAAACGTCATCATCCTAAAGAAAAACGGACTTAAGAGGAAAAATGAGTGGAAAAAATATGAATTCAAAGAATGATGTTTTAGAGTTAATATTTTGGGGTTACTTTGGAAATCCTTCTGTTTTTCCCCTTTTTTCTTTTGTAAAACATTCGCGTCTTTTTTTTTCTGAAGCTAGAGGCGAATATCACCCGATTTTAAGCTTTTTATGTTTGGAAAATCTGACATAAAATTTAACTTTGCGCTAAAGTTTACAAGGCGAAGAGAAAAGTAAACGTTTGAGAAGAGACTTCAGAATGGATAAGATAAAGTAAAACTCTAGAGTTGTTTTTATCTAAGGAAGTTGGCTGGTTGATGAAAACCGGTAGATAATATTTGATGGATTTGTCTATCTTATGACTGCTGGACAGAGAGAAACATCTGCTGATTATGGACACAAAAGACTTTTTGTTTGAGAGATGAATATGTTTACTGAATCCGCCATCTTGGAGAAAAACTTATAAGCCTAGTGTTTGGAATTTGAAAAGTACATTTGAACGGAAAGGGGAAATAAAAACTGACTGGGAAATCAAAATATCTTTGGGCCATGTGTAAAATGAAACCGGGAAGTCCAGACAGTGGCTTCATTGTTGATACATGATTGATGAGTGTTTTTCGATAATTATTTTTTTCCGCGTGGGGTAAGAGTATTTAATAGAAAATGCTGATGTAAGAATTTTATTATGAGCTATGTATTATAGAGAATGTTAAACGTGGAAAATGATAATTTTCATCAAAGACATTATTGGTCGAAGGGTTGCATGTAGCCCCATCTGAATTGCTGTAATGAGAATGACCTAGAACAATGAAATTTCAGAGAAGCAAGATTGGAGCTGGGTAAGGAACTGATCTTGAAAAAATTAGAAGAAAGTTGGAAGTGAATTATAGAGGCTTTTAGTCTATTAATAACTTATCTCAAGCTCTAATCTCCATGATCGATCTTATATATAAGGCATTCGAAAGCGGATTTCACAAGGGAGAGTTTTAAATGTTTATCAGAAGTGAGTCATCGGTTGCGATGCCGGCAAAAGTTGTGACTACCAATTCTACTTCCCTAATCACCATTGAACCAAAGATTTTCAGTTTAAGATATTTGAGCTGGTGAAAAGCCTAACGCGAACAGTATAATATGAACACATACAATTCTCTCTACTGCTCGACAACAAGTGATTTCTTTGCTCTGCGTTTAAAGAAAGTAGAATTTTGAACATATTGAGACGTATTGATTGAATAGGTTGATTTTTACTGCTTTTCAATGTTTTTAGGTTATTTAAAGCCAGAAAGATTTCTGTATTGTAAGAAGTTTGGAGATATAATGTTTTATTGATAAAAGTGCTACTAATTAACCCATGTTTGGGAAAAAAGAGGAGGCGGATTTATACCTTTCCAGAAGTATCGTGAGTATAATGAACCCAACTTGAATTGAAACTCGGCTCTCCTATTTCAAATTCTGGGCCGTTATCCATAACATCACACACACACACACACACACACACACACACACACACACACACACACACACACACACACACACACACAAGCTTACATTTCAAAGCGGCCAGGCATCTTGGCACTAACCAGGATCGACGTTGCTTAATTTCAGTGATAGTACAAGAACGGATGTATCAATGTGATACAGACGTAAGCCCGGTTATATTAGGGTAACAATTACTTTTGCCTGATTCCTTACCTCAGCGACACGTTACGGCCATTCCAGAAATTAAATTGTCATCCCTCGTATAAAGGGACACATTATCAACGCATTATCTAAAGTGGTTATAAATTATAATATATTTCAACAAGCTAATAAGTTCATTTCATTAGACCACGTTTTATTTTATATAAAATTTTCTCAGAATATTAAAAAAAAAATCAATGAGATACAAATCAAGTAACAGGAAACAGAATAGAAATCTTTAGTCTTTCTTATCTTGTAAGGGTCGCCAAGGTTAGGGAGAAAAAAGTTCATTGGGCAGAATGAGTGACCATAAACGTATACACATCCACCCACAAGCACACGAATACGCTTATACATATATACATATACATGAACGTATATACGCATATACATATACACAAACATATATGCACATACATATACACAGATATATGAATATGTATACATATACGTATACACACATATATACACATACTTCCATATACACATAAAAAATTCGTATTCACACACCCACATACACACCATTGGAAACCAGACATATACGCGTATAATTAATATTAACACACACACACACACACACACACACACACACACACACACACACACACACACATATATATATATGTATACCAACAAATTTCACATATATAAACAAAAGGACCTACATTCAATTACATACATAAGATAAAGTAGCTGTACACATATACAGGCATATATGTCAACTACACTGGAAGTTTAAAACACAATTTCCTCAATGCGTAAATTTTTTTATTAACTCTCTATAGAGATCTATCGTTTAATATTTTATATTGAAGAGGTCTTTTTGAATTATTCTCTCCGTTCACGGACTTAACATCACTATATGTGTGTGTGTGTGTGTGTGTGTGTGTGTGTGCGCGTAGTATGATTGTGGAATAGATTTAAGCACCAGGCAACGAAAATGACATTACTTTTCTAAGTACGTGACTACCTACATAACCGAACAGTTTCGTGTACCCACTTTCACTCACAAGGATTGGGTCAAAACGTTATGATTCCCAGGTTTACACTAGAACTTTCTCCCCAGGGCGATATTATCAAAAAGTAACCTAATCGATCATGCTGAAATTCGAAATCGGGTTTCATGATCAGGGCACTCTAAATAATAGTCCATCCGCCCCATTCACTACACTGAATTAATTACCAAATCAACAAATCAAGAAATGTTGGTTTTCTAATAGACTTAGCGACCTGGCATAGGTTTAATGTCGAAACTTATTACTCTGAATAATATCTTTTTTGTTTTTGTTTTCATGAAGAACAGGTGTTTTTTTTTCTCCTGTGAATAGGTTCATTTAGCTCGATGGATGCTTCAATCACATTGACTTGAAGATCTCAGGTTCAAAATTAATATAACCACTACTCACTTAGCAATCGGGTTAACTTCCAACGACCTGTCCGCTAAGAGAGATGTCGCTAAACGAATTAGTCGCTAAGTGAGAAATTGTACCTAACCGATATTTCAGGCGCACTACGCGCGTAATGTGTTTGGGTCAATCAGCTCTAGACAGCTTTATTTTCCCTTTTGCACCATTTGTAACATTTCTAATTCATGTCCATACAATGCAGTAGTGTATTAAACAGTAACCGTCAAAATGATACTCGAAAATCAGATCTATATTTTGCATATTATTTGCATACTGTAAATACAATACAACCATTATCAACTTTCACCGACCGTTATCTACTTTCAACAATCTCATTTAAGATCCGCCATCATGTGTGGCTCTTGTGCCTTGTATTGGGTAAACAACAATAAAACAAATATACATCTAAATTTTAATACAATACAACCTTTATCAACTTTCACCGACCGTTATCTACTTTCAACAATCTCATTTAAGATCCGCCATCATGTGTGGCTCTTGTGCCTTGTATTGGGGAAACAACAATAAAACAAATATACATCTAAATTTTAATACAATACAACCTTTATCAACTTTCACCGACCGTTATCTACTTTCAACAATCTCATTTAAGATCCGCCATCATGTGTGGCTCTTGTGCCTTGTATTGGGGAAACAACAATAAAAAAAATATACATCAAAATTTTTATTTATTTACACAACCTTATTCGGACTGTTGTCCACATCTTTATTGTCACATTCACTATGTTTCGTTCTACGGTCCTGCAACTTCAGGTGATATTTCATGAAATTTCGAACTGACCCCTTTATTTAGTTAGATTGTTCGAATTCAACGTCTTATGCTTATTTTTTTATTTAGATATCCCAGATTCATTTAATTCGCCTTGATAATTCAACTTTTCAAGTTGTTCTTCATTCAGGTCTTGAACTCCTAACTTAAGTCATTTTTGGACAATAAACCAACGCTTTTATTCACAAGCCCATGTGTAAATCATGTTAGAAAATATGGACAGAATTATTTATTTATTTTTTCAGTTTTTATTTATATAATACTAGCAGTATAGCCCGGTGTTGCACAGTTGTACTATAATCGTCAACTGTAATTGTCCTAGAAATATGTTAATTAGCATATCATATATATAATATTAACATTTATACACTTTATATGTGTGCATTTATTGTAAGACTAGCAGTATAGACCGGCGTTGCTCGAGTGTAATGAAAGCTTTAAAATTAATCCATGGTCCCGGAGCTCATACTCTTTGGACATTGGCACCAAAGACTAAAAAGCAATAATTGTTTTCAGTTAAAGCGAAACCATCGACTGAAAGAAAAATGAATGGATGTAAGTCAAATTTTGATTTCCTGGTAT